>JAUKPH010000019.1:16650000-17190000 GCA_030549335.1 Pontederia crassipes | reverse complement strand
TCTTCAAAGTCATATATTTTGATCGCACGACTGATCGAAACAGTGGCTTACGGCCACTATTTCACCCATGTGGTCGATCGCTCCACATAATCGGTCGATCGATTTAAACTAGCTTCTAACCTTACAGGTCTCTTACCCATTCAATCGATCGATGCCATGTCCGATTCGCATTCACACGTATGAAAACTCATGAATTGATGTATCGATTTAACCAGTGGTATTCTGATTTTGCGGTCGGTCGACCATTTGGTCGATCTGATGCCTCGTCCGATTGGAACGTGGCATTCACGTATGTAAAACTCATGGAGCGGTCAATTGCTCATGGATCGACCGACCGATTTAGACGCAATCTAGTGATTCTATGTATTGAAGCCTACGAATTGGTCGACCATGCAACTCGACGGTCGATCGATTCTTATCGTAAAATATGAAAGCGACCATTTAAATCCATCATTCACAACACAAACTCATCTGCAGGCACCCTAGGCTCTACTTAATGTGTTCCATACATTAATCATCCATAAACAACAATAAAATTGAGAGAACGAACTATGATTTTCCAATGTGGACAGATTCGACACCTTGTTGATTCAATGTTTGTAACTTACTCTAGAAGTCACTAAATTAAATGATTCTAATTTATCTTCACATTAAACTCCTAGGGCAACAAAATATAATTTTCTCAAATTTTATTTATTTACCGTTTATCCTCATATATTCTCACAATACTAAGTGGTTACTACATTAACCAGTTTTACAACTGAGCACTAAATGACTAATATCTCCCCATAGACATCTCTTTTTCAGGTGAATCCAAGCTCTGAAAAAAGGTGACAAATCACCTATTGACTTTATAAATTTCACTCTTAAATTACGTAGATAAAATTCTTGGTAAATTTTTCAGATCTATCGCGCTGCTACTCTAGACAGTTTGATAGTGAGTCACTCTTTCGGTCATAACTCTCAGCACACATATTCAAATACGATGAAACTAAAACCTCTGGAAATTAGACTCCAAGATATTTCCAATAATATATTATACACAATTTTTGGATATCGATAACCTATTAAAAAATGTAGCGGAACATGACACATCTGATCTGGACAGATTATATAGGAACATACTTCTAGTTCTTAGAACACACAACTATCATCACACATTATCTTAACACTAAGAAGCCACATATTCAAGACATTTAGGGCAGAAATCTTTATGAGAGCTATGAGTCTAATAAACAATTTATTTATACAACACTAATCAAATCCATGAGGCAAGACTTCTAATCCATGAATTAGAAGAGGGTTCACCCTTACATACCTAGGATTCTTGTCCAAAAACTCTTACAATCCAATCTTTCTTCTTCTTCTCTTGATATCTTCTTCTTCTAGACCTCCTTTCCTTCCAATGGAGCCTTCCTCTTCGATTGGCCACCTCCCCTTCTTCTTCTTCTTACATGGCGACAACATGAGAGAGAGAGTGGGTGAGTGAGAGGGGAAGAGAGAGAGAGAGAGAAGGGGCCGCAATGGAGAAGCCTGGTTGGTGATGTCGGGGGGGGGGGGGGGGGGGAAGCAAAGTGAGAGAGGTTGAGTGGAAATGAGGGAGGGTTTGAGTGTTTAAGAGTTAATTATTTTGTCTCATTCCGAATGATAAGATTGTCCTCCAACCACCCTCACTTTTAGGGGTATTTTGGTCCATCGATTTACTTTTTGACCAAAAGACAACAATGCCCACAAGATACTTTTGTTTTTAAGGGTATTTTAGTCCATTTACAAATCCTAATTTTTTGGCTATATATATATTTTTGCCAAAATACTTAATTTGCCTCTCTACGAAAGGGCATTTTTATTCATTTAATTTTCTTGGGTATTACAATTTGTGGCATCCCAAGATTCAATAAAGGGTAATTTGATAAATTAATCAAAATTTTAATGGATTCAAGGGGGTTAAAAGGAGACTTTGAAAGTGTGGACAGAAAAGATAAAGGATAAGAAGGAAAGGAAAATCCTATTAAAGGAAAGAATCATAATTAAATTAGAATTAGGAATTTCAATTTCAATCGGAATCCAAAAATAAGTTTAATTGATTAAGAACTTTCCATTAGGACAGAATTAGGGGTTTTAATCATAAAATATTTTAATAATATTTAATTCCAAATATTAATATATATTAGTTATTTAATTAATGTATAACCTTAAGTTTAATTATTGATAATTTAGAAATTTAAAATAATACATGGAAAGTTGAGTTGGATTAGATTCAATAAGTCAAATCAAAATTTTTATTATTAGTTATAATCAGAATTGGCTTAGTAGATAGATCAAAATATTATTAAAAGACAAAAGTTTAAACGATTAAATTAGATTAGAATTGGAAGTTTTAGTTAGAATTAAGTTGGAGTTAACACATTATAAATAAGACTCCAAGGTACAATTGTCTTCTCATCCCACGTACATTGTCCTCTCTTGCTTTTTTTGCATCTCTTGTTCTCTCTCTTCCTCATTCTTCACAATCTTTTTAACTATGACAAAGAAAAATGTACATGCGGGTGATTTGTATATGAAATTATGACGTGTACTAGTCATGGCGTGATTGATTGAACAATCGATCGGATTGTCGTCCGGTGGACATAGTTCTGATCGTGATGCTTAGTTGCCACATGGAAAATAGCAGCTACGACTTTCAAAGTTCCAACCAGTCGACATGAAACAAATAAAATAAAAAGGAAAATAAAATTTGATCATGAAATTCATAGCGCGGAAGCATATGTCGTGACACGAAGGTTGTGAACTAGCCACGAGGCTAATCGTATTGCATGCACCAAGGCACACATTTAGCCGCAACATGACAAATTACCAATTGTGACTTGAAGTTAAAGTATTATTTTATTCATGATTGAATTATTATATTTCGTTATCATGATAATATTATTTATTATTATTTTTATTGATAATTGAAACTTGATAAATGACAATTGAAATATAATCATTGATTAGAATTGATAATGAATAATTGATTTATTATTTAATTAATTATTATAGTCCAAATTGATAATGACAAAAATAGATGTCTTAGCCTCTTAGGTAAATAATATAATAGGCTAAAGCTATTGTGCCTATGTCCAGTGATTGCCCAATCAGTACTAATAAATAATTAAATTGAATAAGATAAATAGTGTAACTAAGGGATTGATATGTCAGTCTCTATCGAAAATTATGATTGTCCTATGTATGACAACTTGTCTCTCGCTATATAATAACATATTAAATTGAATTGGTCTACCATGGAATGATCCTCCACTCGTGTGAATGAAGGTGGCATGATGTCCCTTAATAAACAAGAGCTCTTGAATTGTGTTCAAAAGAGTTGATGAATAGCTTCAAATGTTGAATTGGTAATCGAATTGCATCCTCGTGGCTGACAGATAATTGATTTCACATTTGTGTCAAATTGATAATTGTTAATGAAATTAATAAGAGTTAAATATGGATCTTCACTAACATATGACTAATGAATGATTGATTAAAGGTAACTGCTATTAAATTGATAATTATTAATTAGATTTAAATATAATTAATTATCATGGAAATTATTAATTAATAATTGATAGGCTATTGATAATTGATTTATTATCTATTTTTTTAAATTAGTATTGTTAAATTATTATATTGATAATTAATTATTGTGTTGATTACTCAAATGATTTCTTATTGAGTTTTCTTACTTTTGATTGAAAATATTGATTATTTTTTAGACATTGCGTACTAAGTATTTTTATACTCATATTTTTGTTGTACTTGTATCCATGCAAGATAGTAGATTACGTTGGCGAAGCAATTAGTGACTCTTTTGATGGTTGGTATGCACACAAATATAGACATTAATAGAGATATGTTATTTATAGATGTAAGTCCATAAACCATATGTCATTGGATATTATCTAAATTGCTTTTGTTATTGTACAATTTATCATAATTGACTCTTTCGTTGATGTAAGTCGATATATTAACTAGTCAAGGTATGAAATTTAAATAATAGAATGAAGCAACATTACTAAGATAACCTTCTAGACAGATGAATCTCTAGACGTTATATAAATAGACACCATAAGACTAATTTTGGATCTTCTATCATATAATTTATTCTTAAAGTTGGTTACACCATAAGATGGACAAAATTATTATTGGCCAAATCACTTGATACTTATCAACCTTTGTAATAGCAAACCATTAAAACCATATCAAAGAAGGATGTAATTGGCACTAGAAATGTGTTAGCCACAAATTCACTAATGCAACAAGAGAATTAATAGATTACAACTTAACCTCTCAATTGAGATACATTCTCCATCAGACATCTTATTGATTGTAATGTAGTGGAGCTGGCTTGAGCAGTGGCAGTGACTAGGAGGCGAACTTGGGCATTTGTATAGGGGAACATATGGAGGAGAGGCAGCTTTGACGACGAATTGGGGCAGCACATCAATATGCAAATTAAAGCGACAACAATGAGAAGGTACAAATGACAACAGGGGACTAAAACAAGAGCGGGGAAGCAAGGTGGTGATTGTATACTTGAATTATATATGGCCAACAAACAAGCCCCACGAATTTTTGATATTCCAAACAGTGAAGATGTTCCGAGGTGAAGCGACAATTGGAGGAGTGCGGCAGCGATCGGGAGGTGATACGCATCGATATAGAGGAACTGTAAAGTGAAATCTTATTTTCGTCGAGTGAGACTGTGATCACTCCTAACCAGTGTAACAATTTGATCGCACCGTGCATTTTTTATCACCGTCAGATCGTGATCCAATGACAAGCCACGTATATGGTAAAACATTTGGACCACACCATCAAATGATTGGCCACAAGATATTTTTCTGAAATGAATGAATAATTAATTAGATCGCCAAGCTAGTCATGGAGTGTGAGTGCAAAATGTCATGAATACTCGGATGGAGGTCAATTGTCCAAAAAGTGTCATTGGGTGGTCGTGCCAAAAAGTTAGCTACCCCATTAATGTTCCGAGAGATATGAAAATAATTTAGATTATAAAAAGATAGGATGAAAAGAGATTGTAGATGTACCAACTTAAAAAAAAAGAAATGGCCAACTAAGGTGAGAGGGGATAAAATCAATAACCAGAATCTTAGGGATCAAATCATTATTATGAGATAAAATCTCTATTAATGTGGAATGATAATTAGGCAAATAAATAGGGGACTGTGGCAGTAAAAAGAGAGCAAAAATCATATCTAGGGAGTTAATAAAAAGAAAACAAAAATCAACCCCAACCATCTATTCTTTTCATACCAACAGAGAAATATCTCCTCCCTTTTAGCATTGTTCATCTCACATTCACCCCCCAAGAAAACATATCTCTTATTCAACTTTAGTAAGGACCACAGAACCTCTTCTTCCTCGCACATTGCTGCATCCCTGCAATAGATCCTCACCTTTCTCCTTGCATCCTTGACGAACTACAGGTGCAAGATGGCTAGGGGAAGAAGTCGGCATTCAGGGTCGACGTAGAGGGGCGCAAAAATCTGTTTGAGGTGGATTAGCGATGAACAAACGCGAAACAAGGTGGGTGAAACTTGAAATCACCTTGCATAAATTATGGATAGATCAAAACCCTCTTTGTTATGGGAGGATCACGTTAAACGAACGAAGGTTTCATGAAAGGAATCTAATTTATCTATTTTTCTTCTTTATTGTATAATTGCCTGAGTAATTTCTTATAGAAAATCGATTATTATTGCTATTGATTGCCTTGATGATTATTAGGATGTAGAACTGAATCTATGGTGAGATGTTGTGAATGATTTAATTGATTTTTGTATTAAAAATCGATTGGAACCCTCATCGTCACGGTCATGCCACCGTGGATCAACCGGCTTATTGAATCGGTCGACCTCCATTGCCGCCACGGTCGCGCCACCCTCCTAGCATGCCCGTGTCATAACCCGGCCGCATGCCCATCAGACCAATCGACCGATTGCCTAAATCGGTCGACCACCCTCTCGCTCAAGCACGCCCGTGCCTCGTGAACGGCACGCCCGTGCCATCCCATCTGTACCCAAATGCACAAGCATGCTCGTGCCTCGTGAACGGTGTGCCCGTGCAATCCCATATGTACCCATATTTCATTAGCATGCCCGTGCCATGTGAACAGCACGTCCGTGCTGACTCCCCTGCACGCCCGTGCCACTAGACAGTCACGGCCATGTCAAGCCTCAGATTGCCCCCTTATTTATCTCGTCAGTAATATGTGTTTTTTGATCTGATCACTATTTGTTCCCTTTATGATTGATCATGGTTGTGATTGATTTAATATCATGGTCTCATTGAGATTCATTCTTGTTTAAAACATGAATCCTTTTACTAATTTATTTTCCTACTGATCTTATTGCTTCCATTGTATGAAGAATAAAGAATAACAAGTTTCTAAAGTGATTAATAAGTTAAGATGGAAGATGAATAATGGGTTGTCAATCCAAGTCATGTGTCGCAAGATAAGGGTCGTTCTCTTGGTCATGGTTTGATCATCCATTGATCCGCACAAAGTTATATCGTTTGCTCGACATAGCCCAAGAATCTAAAGTCACTTAATTTCTAAGCATGATTTAAGATTAAGAAGCATGAATAAGTAAAGCAGACATATTTCAAAATTAAGAAGTATGGATAAGTAAAGCAATCATGTTATAAGTATGGATAAATAAAGCATGAATTCCAAATCAAGTTATTATCAGTACTCATATCATAATTCTCAAATATGTCCTCAATTCCAAGATTATCAAGTATCACATGATTTTATTGATTATCGATGTCTATTTATCTTCCATAATTATGATCTATGATAATTTTATGCTCCACCTTCTGTTCAAGATAATAAATACATCGTTCTACTTTTGATTTAAGCTATTTAAAGTTATGCATTGTATATCTTTATGATTCCTCACAGCTTACGGAAGGACCTCCTTCCCTGTATTTGATTTTCACAAGATCAGATATGGTGTTGAGTTGGTGTGCTATGACGATGATCAGACGACTAGAAAACACATGAACTACTAGACCTATTTAGTTATTTATTTATTTTCTTCCACATTTATGAATTCATGATATAAACTTTATGATTTTCATTTAGAGATGATGTAACCATCTTGAACTTTCGCTATTTATGTTATTTTTCTTTATTTTATTCTTTTTCCGTTGACGTGTCTCGATTCTTGACTGACACTTGGTCAATATGATGATCAATGCTATAACGTTTGTTGCGTTCTCAGGTTGACCTTCATCGCATGTTGTGAGTCGATTTAAGGGCGCTACAATAGATGTCATCATGCAGAATTGGATGAGGATATCTCAATTGGATTTCATGATAATGTAGTAGACGCCCTGACGTACATTCTTATGATCGTGCACGAACACCCCAAGCCTCACTCATGAGATCAAAATGGAAAATGAAATGGAGGAACGAATGGTGTTAATATCATAATTTGGATATAACACACATCAACATATCCATCGTGTTTACATTTAAATACATGATTACTTCAACTTTTGGGTATCTCCATAAGCAAATCGCACGTCATGTGATAGTAGTTCTGCATTTTAGGACGACTCAAAATTCTGATTGGATCGAGAACTTGCCCCTTTTTATTTTTTTGTCCTTTTTAAATTCTTTTAATTATTTATTATATTTTAATTAGTACGATATTATTAATTACTATTTAATCTTAATATTATTCATTAAATTATTTTTATATTTTCTTAAATAATAATCAATTATAATATTTTATTTATTAATATAATTTTGTTCAGCTTATAAAATAAATTCTTTAACTTCATTTAAATATTTTTTAAAATTATAATATTAATAACACAGGGAAAATAATAAATGATAATATTATTTTTCATAAATTATAAATTAGAATATTAACATAAATATTTTTCAAAATGATAAATTATAATATAAATATAAATATTTGTCATAAATAATTATTTTAGCTAAATAAATAAATAATATTTTAATTTACTATAATTTTATAATTATAAAATAATAAATTATATCCTTAGTTTTTACTTTTTATTTAAACATCTACTAAAATTCATCTATCAAATCAAAATTTCAAATTGTCATCATTATACTTTTCATTCAAACATGACATCTAAATTTTTTATCAAATTAATTAATTTTCAAAAATTAGCGGAAACTAAAAGTTACACATCCAAACATAGTCATAAAAGAAAATTAAAAAATGAACCGCAAAATTTCTACTTATTCATTACTTGGGCTTCAGGCCCACATGCCGAAGTAAAAGTAATGGAAGCCGAAAGAATATATTTTGAACATATATGGGCCGTGGCGATTTTATGGCCCGTACATATTAAACTAGGAAATATTTTCGCACTTCGCGTTAACTAATTTATAAATATATATTATATTAAGAATAAAATAAAAATGGCATGGCCTTGTTTAACCCGATTCTCCAAATACATATGTGAACTCTAATTTTTGAGATGGAATCATGCCACATTTAATATGGGTAAAACTATGGTCATGTGACCTAGTTCCACCTAGTTGGTTCCACCTTAGAGATGTGTCCCATCTTTTTTTTTCTTTTTTATTGACGTTGACAATTTTTTGTTATTTTGCAAACTCTTTTTGTTTTCTTTTACTATTTTCCTCTTTTTACCTTTCTTATATAATTAATTTTTTTATTATATAAAATATTAATAACAAAGTATTAGTATAATATCATTTAGTACTTATTATTTGATTAAAAATTCTAATATTTTATTAAATATAAATTATTAAAAATTGTATTTTTATATTTAAATAATATATTTTAAACAATTTTTTAATATATATTTAACTTTTAACAAATTTATATTTTATATTTTTAATTCAAACTATCATTAAAATCCACACGCACCTAGAACTACTGGACTTCAAATATTTAATTGGTGGTGATAATGGATGCATAGAGGTAGAAGATAATGTAGAGAGAGAAACGTTAGGTAGAGAGAAAATTATTAATAGGAGAGAGAATGAGGGAAAGAATGCATGTGAAATAAAAAAAAACAGCATAAAAGAAAAATCACATGCACCAAAAGATAGAACTTTGAAACCGTTATAGATATATTGTTCTTTGCTAGGTAAATGGAAATGCTATTACTATGTCAAATGAAAGATATACATTCTGACCATGAGATTGGAGAATGAGTTAATTTGTCATATTTCCGTTCTAGTAACTATCTTGAGGTTACCAAAACTACTTAAAAGCACTCAATTTCAATTAATTCATTTTATGTAATACATTCATTGATCTTTGTCTCTACTTTAACGGAAGAAGTTCATAATCATAATGCTTCCTAAGTTTTCATACTTAATCAAGAAATCCAAATTTGTATGTTCAAATGCCTGATGATTATGATTGGAGATACTTCAAGAAGGCATTTTCCTGCAACCATTGAAATTGAAAATGCTTTAATATTAAGATGTGATAACTTCATGCATATTTTCATCATATTAATCATACAATGCAAGTTCCTTTGATCCTTACTCAACACATTCTAAGCTTAATTAATGCTTGAAAGTTGTTTACCATTCCAACTTAATGAGATAATCAAGTTAGTTTTTATATCCTCTAAACTTTTTTTCTCATTTTCAATACTTTTTTTGTAGTTCTTGATATTGCAGACACCAAGTTGGAGGAATATTTTGATGAATGCTTTGACTTTATCAATGAAGGTAGAAGTTCAGGTGGGACTGTGCTTATTCACTGCTTTGCTAGAAGGTCTAGAAGGTATTTATTCGTCTCTTTTTGTTTTTCTAAAAGGAGATTTTGTTTTTTGTTTAAGGTTTTTCTCATCAACAACTTTGTCCATAATAACAAAAAAGTTGTATTGTAGAAATTAGTGCAATCAACCTGTAAAAGCAACCGAGAAAATTTGGTGTAGCAAACTCGAACTGTACTAAATACTTTTTTTTCGGTAACAACCTACCGGAATTAAGGGCTATCAGCACCTGACTAATTCGATATCGGGACGAAAGCGGGAAAGGTTTATAACCCCTGGCCAACGCGGCGGCTCCAAGATTGTACTGAATACTTTGATGAGCCGATTCAAGGTCCATCTTGTGGAGCTTCCAATATTATTAACCAAGCAACAATATTTATATGTCCCGAGTTTCTTTTTATAGTTGGGCGTATTTGATAATTATTTTTTTCTCATTTTGAAGTACTATTTTTGTGTACCAAAGCCAGCATGATACATACCAGAGCCAATTGGGCATTTTTGGATACACCTTCAATTTCTCGACTATTGGTTGTTGTTCAAATGATTTGAACTGAGAAATTTATATTTTAATCATGTTATAATTGCTTTTTCAATCTTGGCTAGACATTTAAAAATATCTAAAGAGATCCCAGTTATGTTCCAAAGAGAGATGATTATTTCCAAATTGCACTATTTTGTGTTCAAATACATTCTCAGTATACTGTAATCAACAAATTGGAAAAAAAAACTGTAATAAACAAAACAATGATCACATTGTCAAGTTAGTCCTTCTAAGTGATGTGGAACTATGCCCCATGATCTTGGATCATAAAACAAAACCCTTGGGCATGTGATGCTAGTGAATCAGAAATCGCCTATTTTAACAATAGCACTATAACTTTGATACAATGCTTCTTTACTTCTCACATTAGAAGCATAAAAGTGAAATGCTATTCAATGGCGCGCATATATGTACTTAATAACACACATATTGGATGCTAATCAAGTGAACACACTTAAGAATACTTGTCGATGAACAACCGAAAAATTCATGGTCTATACTTAATAACCATTTCGACTTTCATATTTTTTTCCGCCTGTCATTTCCACTTCAAAGTTATGAGAACCTTTTTTCAACCGTCCTATTCAGAATATGCGAAGAATGAACCTAGAGTTCCAAAAAAGTAGACTTAGCCAAAAGCAATAAAGTGTTGAAGAACATACCGATCCTGCATACGTTGGAATCATTGAAGAGGTGCATTAGGAGGTGCACCGTGCGCATGCTGAAGACCTGGTTGTAGGAGGAAAACATCATGCTCCCCGTCGTCGATGAACCCGCTCCCATTTGCGTCCGTGGCAGATGCATTAAGAGGCGCACCGTGCGCATGCTGAAGACCTGGTTGTAGGAGGAAATGTCGTCTACAGCTCCTCGTCGTCGACGAACCCACTCTCGTCCGCATCCATGGCAGGTGCATTAGGAGGCGCACCCTGTGCATATTGAAGACCTAGTTGTAGGAGGAAAGCGTTGTCTGCAGTTCCTCGTCATCGATGAACCCGCTCCCGTTCACGTCCGTGGCCTAGAAGCATGCCACCACGTTCAGGTTTGTCCCCAACAGGATCCCGAGGGCGGCACCAACGACGTGAAGGGGCTCTCGTAGTTGGATTGTTGTTGGTGCTACTGCGTGTGCATGTGGAAGACCTGGTTGTAGGAGGAAAATTCCACCTGCAACTCCTCATCGTCGATGAACCCCAATCGCTCCCGTCCGCGTCCGTGGCCTGGAAGCATGCCACCACATTCAGGTCTGTCCCCGACAGGAATCCGAGGGCGGCACCAATGACGTGAAGGGGCTCTCGTAGTTGGACTGTTGTTGATGCTGCTGCAACACTAGATGCTGCAAAAGATCATTGTCGTGCTCCTCGCCACAGCTAAGGCCATCCAGCTTCCTGTGTTGAAACCACCCGCGTGAAGGCGAGACGGCCACTGCCGATTCCCTGATCCGGTGGTTGTATTTGGCCACAGGACATCTCAGTACCTCACAAAGCAACAGAAGCAGGGGAAGCACGTCCATGTTGGAGGCCTCCTTAAAATGTAGGGGAAAAAAATGGAACATCAAATGTTTGGGTAATGGAACGTTGGACGTTTGAAGACTGCTGTAATTTAGTGTCTTAATTAGATATTTTAGCAATTTTATTTATTCAAACATGTTTTTAACTCTTCAAACACCTTACAGCGGGAGACGAAGAGCATGCCTTAATGAGAGAGAGAGCAAATTTTAAGCATGCATGGCGCGACTTTTATGAGAGAGAGAAAGAGGGGCTTCCATTTTTTTGACAATAATTTTATTCAGCTTATAAAATAAATTCTTTAACTTCATTTAAATCTTTTTTTAAAATTATAATATTAATAACACAGGAAAAATAATAAATGATAATATTATTTTTCGTAAATTATAAATTATAATATTAACATAAATATTTTTCATAATTATAAATTATAATATAAATATAAATATTTGTCATAAATAATTATTTTAGTTAAATAAATAATATTTTAATTAATTATAATTTTATAATCATAAAATAATAAATTATATCGTTAGTTCTTACTTTTTATCCAAACACCAACAAAAACTTATGTATCAAATTAATTTTTCAAATTCTTGTCATTATACTTTTCATTCAAATATTACATCTAAATTTTTTTATTAAATCAATTAATTTTCAAAAATTTGCAAAAACTAAAAGTTACACATCCAAACAAACTCATAAAAGAAAATGAAAAAATGAACTGCAAAATCCCTACTTATTCGTTACTTGGGCTTCAGGCCCACTTGCCGAAGTAAAATGCAGGCCCACTTGCCGAAGTAAACGTAATGGAAACCGAAACCGAAAGAATATATTTTGGACTATATGGGCCGTGGTGATTTTATAGCCCGTACATATTAGATTGTGTTATTTGCAGCGAATTGTTGTCCCCAGTCCCAAACCAAACTCAAATTGTCCAATGAGTAAAAAGGAGAGGACTGCAAAAGGTTCGTGCTCACTGCTCGAACTTGGAACCCTAAAAGCCGGATATGAAGGCGGTGAAAGGTTCGATCGTCGCCTCCAAGCCCGTCTCCCTCTCCAAGGCGGCCGCCATCATAGCCCGCTTCGCCGTCTCCGGCAGCTGCCCTCGGCGTGACGTCTCCGCCTACATCCGCCGCGCCTCCGCTGCGTTCGATGAGCTCGTCCTCGCCCACCGCGAGCTCAGGGCCGCCCGCAAGCGGTCCGAGCTCCTCGATTCCGACGAGCCGAGGAGGAAGAAGAGGAAGAGCAGGGACGAAGACGACGGGGGCGTCGCAGGCGAAGACTCGGCGCAGAAGCAGAGCGGTGGATTCGGAATAACGAGATGTGGTGCGGTCGATCGGTCGGAGGAGACCAGCGGCGGGGACGAAGGGAAGCAGCATAAGAAGAAGAGGAAGCTCGCTGGTGCTGAAGAGGAAAAGCACGTGCTTTGTGCGGTGAAGGATGAATATGTGGCGATTCACGATGGCGATCCTATGGTCGGAGGCAGGAAAAGCGGATATGAAGTTGCATCTTCTAGGGACGTCGGTGTCATCGGATTGGAAACAACGATTGCAAAGGGAACAATAAAGAAGAAAAAGAATGAGACAAATCCGGAAGCATTCAACAATGAGGAAAGGCACGATCTTGCTGGATCGCAGGAGAATGCAGGTCCGGTAGATGAAGAAAAGAGTGAGAAGGATGGAAAAAGAACGAAGGAGAATAGGAAGAAAGTGAACAATGCATGGGTGAAGGAAGAAAGGCATGGGAAGGAGGAGGAAGAAGAAGAGGGGAAGAAAGTTGTGCTTGACAATAATGCAAGTAAGAGTAATAAGTTAGACTTGGAGGAAGAAAGGCATGCAAATGGGGGTAAGAAAAAGAAGAACAAGAAGTTCAAGGAGGGATATTCTGAAGAAGAAGAGGTACAAAATGTGGATTTGGATAGGAAGAAGAGCAAAAAATTGGATAATGAGTTTGATTTAATAGAAGAAAAACCACATGTAGATTGGGATAAGAAGAAGAAGAAGGATAAGAAAAGGGGTCTCAACATAGACCAAAAGGAGAAAGAGAGTTGGGAGGAAATGCAGCAATCAGTGGAAGACAAGAAGAGGAAAAGGGAGGTTGGGCATCAGGATGTGGATGCTGGTAAGAGGAAGAAGAAGATAAAGGACGAGCTTTGAATGACATGCAAGGCAACTAGATGAAAAAGAAGGAAGAGACGGGCACAGCAAGCAGATTATGAGCTTGATAAGGTTTTAAATTTACATATCTTTTCTTTTGTAAATTATGCAATTTCTGGATGCTGAAACTAGTAAAAAATTCATGCAACAATTTGTCCCTTTTGCCAGTTATGCAAGGCAAAGGGATTGAATTTTTTTAGGGTTAGACTGTACTGACTACACCTGACCTGCCTATTCCTAATAATGCTGGATGAAAAATTGTGTGCTAAAGTTTGTACTGGCCAATTAAATCACAAGCCTCTTTTTTGTGTGAATCATGAAAGATTCAGTGCTCTTACATCTATTTTGAAGTTTTTTTTTTAGCAAATCGATGTTTGAATCTTGTTCTGAACCCTTTCTGAATGAAAAGGGATATATGGAGGTGTGAACTCAAAAAAGATTTACATGTGTAAATTTATGGTTGAATCAATATTTAATGATAGATGTTCATTTAAATTATTTGATGATGTCATCATGACGTCAAATTATTAAAGTTATCTTAACTTTTTATATTGGCGTCGTATGATTCATGTAGCCGACCCCACCTAGTGGGATAAGGCTTTGTTGTTGTTGTAACTTTTTATATTAAGATTCACCATCACATTTCAATTCAATGATTGACTACACATGTAAATTCTTTATGGGTTTACACATGCATTTTTCTCTTAGGGATATATGGAGGTGTAAAGTCAAAAAAGATTTACATGTGTAAATTCATGGATGGATCAATATTTAATGGTAGATATTTATTTAAATTATTTGATCATCATGACATCAAACGATTAAAGTTATCTTAACTTTTTCAATCTGAAGCATAATATATACAGGCATGGAGAGAAGGGAGGAATCTTGTTGATCTCAATCTGTCATCCATGTGACTAAGCTCCTATTTCAAATTGAGCCCTCTTATTGGAAAGGTTAGTTTAAAAACACTTTATTTGGAGGTTTAAACACGAATTTGAAGTGTAATCGCATATTTCCCTTGAAGCCTTTGGAATGAAGAAGAGGGATTGGGACCTAGACATGTCAAATGAACTTAAATTTTCAAAAAAAAAACTCATTTATTTTGCTTTGTAGCATGTACTTGTGGGCATGCATGTTAGTATCCCCATTGGATTAATAAGATTTTTACAATCCTTCAAAGAAAAAACGACCTAAAAAATTTATACCATATCTATACTTGGATCTTAGGATACCATGATTTTGACTAAATATAATTTCATCATCTTTATATTTATGCGTTATTTTCATTCATGGACCGGAAATTCCGTACTACCATACCCCAACTTTTTTGTTACAATTGAAGAGGTTTATCAATAAAATTTGCATTTTTCCAAGATCTAAACATAATTAACGATTCATTTCCTTATTGTTAACAATTATTGTATCATCAAAGTTAACTTTTATTTTTGCACATATTATATTCAATGTAGTACAATTGCTTCTTTTAAGTTTTAATAATTTTATTACAATAACATTTATTTAAGAATATCATATTATATTTCTCAATAGATATAAAAGCGTATAGATTTGAAATAATTGTGAATGAAATATCAACGTTTTGAAGATTAACCAATTCATATATATCAAATATTTATGAATAACTATGTTATTTTCCTATTTTTAAAAATAAGCATTTTGAAAAAGTCACCCAAATCATCCTTGCAAGTATTCTAGAGTAAAATATGTACATATTACATCAAGTTATTTCACAATCCGCATCCATCAAAATCCAAACAGGGTGAATTACACTTTGGGAACGTTTGACAATTCGAATCAAATCTCATATTTCATCTAATTTTTCAAGGCTTGGTTTCTAAGATGGAATCGGACTTTTTTTTTTTGTTAAAATCAGAGTCACATGATCTTAGTTTCAACACCTTGATAACTAGAGTGGTTTCTTTTTTTTTTTTTTTTTACTTTACATTTTTTTTTGTGATTTGGCTTTTCTTTTTTATTTTCTTTTCAACTTTTATATTTTCTTTTATCAATTTTACTTTTTTATCTTTCTTATATAAAATAATTTATTTATTATATATAAAATATTTATTATAAATAATTAGTATAATATTATTTATTACTTATTATTACATTAAAAGATATTAAAATTTTATTAAATATAATTATGAAAAATTGATTTTTTATATTTAGATAATATATTTTTTAACAAAAAATTTCAATAAAATTATAAATATATATTTAATTTTTTTAACAAATTTATAACTTATATTCATAATACATATTTTTAATTTAAATACCCACTAAAATTAATCCATTACATTTATTTTTTATATAATTATTTATACGTACATCCGAAAGAGCGGTAAAGATGTCGAAAGTTACCTCAGAAATTTGACATCTTGATTGTGGTTCACGTGAAAAAAAAGGAGATAAACTAGAAAAGCTTCCTCCACGTGCGCTTGTAAAGATAAACTAGGAAAAGGTAACTTGTCTTGTGGAAAATAAATTTTGACAAAAACTTGGTTATATAAAAAAGTTCAAATACAAATACAAATTATGTATGTTTATATGTATATTTGTATGATAGTATGAGATTACAGATGTCATTCACGTGTAAAGAGGAAAATATTTTTTTATCAATAAAAGATAGTTTTTTATTTAAAATTTTCTTAAATGTCAAAATATAAGAAAATAGAGAAGATTTTTCTCAAAAGTAAACTCATCTATCGTAACTCAACGAACTTGACCACATCCACGCAATGCAACAAAAACCTATGTCGCGGTAGATCTTAGTCTTTTTTTTCGATTTAAAAAGAGATTCATGGAAAGAAAGTAAAAACTAAAATAAAAAATAAAGAGAGTGGATGCACGCTTGTTCCCATATCTTAATTTTTTCTTCTTTTTTTTTGTCGGCCCTCATCCGCAAATGATCTCCGATGTTGGAGACTATAGACAACTGAGGTGAAATCCAAAAACTAAAATAGTAATAATTTATTCTACGATCCTACCAACATCCGTACCTCAACCCTGCTACTAGACGACAGATCTCAATCTTGCACATATTTCCTGGCGAGGACAGATATGGTAACGGGTCCTAAATGTCAGTTTGCTTTGTAGCATTATCATTATTATTCGACTGCAAATTAATCAGATCTTAATAGATATGAAAAAAATGGTGACCGTCGAGTTCACCTGTTCTACTAGTGACTTTCACAATTCGATTATATTTAACATTAGACTCCCTGCATATGATTATATGCTTCCATGACTCATCTTTTCTTTCTTTAGAGTTTAGACTCCTCTTCCGTGCTCATAAAAGTTACATAGTTGTAGTGTAGATCAGAACTTCTACTAAACAGATAGAAACTTCAGTCACAGATATGAGAATCAAACAAGCTGATCAGAACTCGTGCCAGTTTTGGCACTCCATCCCCTAAGAATTGAAGTCGTCTGTCTAAAGCTTAGGAATCGATTTCAAATTTATCTTGCACCCGTGAACTTAAAAAAGGGCATCAACAGCTCACCAGATTGCAACTGTGAACTTAAAAAACTTGCCAGAGGACTATGCTTAGCTGAATTGACATGGGCACCATCAGAAAGAAAAAACACCTTCAACCCAACTTAGTGAAATCACCAAAGTTCCTTTTATTTCCTCAATGTCATGAGTAGTTTCTGTATCGGTAAAATTAAAAATCCGCTGGCTAAACAGATGGCAACGCGATCAGACCAAAAATGAAAAATAAATTGCTGCAGTATTTTAGAAAGCAATAGATTCCAATATAAATTTACTGTAACAACCTCTGAACTCTGCACAGACATTTAAATCTACCAAGATATCTGAACTCGACCTAGTTCTGAATTCAGAACCACAAGGATATACTTCTTATGACGAGAACAACAACAATACATTGGTACAAAGTAATGAGCAAATAAGTAGAACAGGGAGAAAACATGCACCAGGGCATTGAATTGAACCTTGTCACTGCTGGTTGATGACGTTCTCTACGTACCACTTGTAGGTATCCACCAGCCCCTCTCTGAGCGAGATCTTCGCCTCCCACCCCATTCCGGCGAGGGTCGAGCTGTCCATGAGCTTCCTCGGCGTGCCGTCGGGCTTCGTCGCGTCCCACACGAGGCGCCCCTGGAAGCCTACAACCTCCTTCACGAGCTCGGCCAGTTCCTTAATGGTCACCTCCTTCCCGCTCCCCACATTGACGTGCTCCAGGCCCGAGTACTGGTCCATCAGGAACACGACGGCGTCGGCGAGGTCGTCGACGTGGAGGAACTCCCTGAGCGGCGAGCCCGTGCCCCAGACCACGACCTCGGCGGCGCCCGTGGCCTTGGCCTCGTGGAAGCGGCGAATGAGGGCGGGGAGGACATGGGAGTTCTCCGGGTGGAAGTTGTCGTGGGGACCGTAGAGGTTCGTGGGCATGGCGGAAATGGCGTCGAGGCCGTGCTGGATGCGGTAGGCCTGGCACATTTTGATGCCGGCGATCTTAGCGACGGCGTACCATTCGTTCGTGGGCTCGAGCGGACCAGTGAGGAGGGCGGACTCCGGGATCGGCTGGGGCGCGAACTTGGGGTAGATGCAGGAGGACCCCAAAAAGAGGAGCTTGCGGACGGAACCGACGGCGGAGCGGAGGGCGGCGTCGATTATGTTGGTCTGGATCTGGAGGTTGACGGCGATAAAGTCAGCCGGAAAGGTGGAGTTGGCGTGGATTCCTCCGACCTTGGCGGCGGCTACAATGACGTAACGGGGGCGCTCGGCGGCGAAGAAGTCCTCGACGTCGGATTGGCGGGTGAGATCGAGCTCGGCGTGGGTGCGGAGGAGGAGGTTCGTGAATCCTAGGGCGACGAGCTTGCGGTGGATGGCAGATCCGACGAGGCCCCGGTGCCCAGCGACGAACACCTTCGCGGACCGGTCGGAGAGGAACGATCCGATCTCCGTCGCTGCCGCCGAATCTGCCATTTGGCAGGAAGATGATATCTGTGGAGAGTGGTGATTCAGATGACACAGGAGGCTGCGAAACCTCCTGAAGATGGTGGAATACGGCCAAGAGGACGGCGGCAGCAGACGAGGTTGCCGGAGATTGGGGTGTGTGTGAGAGAGAGAGAGGAGGGGACAAGGGAATGATATATTCGGAGTCACGAGGATTGCACGTGATCTGGTTGAGACGCGGAAATGAAGGGTCCGTAGTGGTGCTGATGGCGTGATCTACGCCGTTGGATGCTCGAACTGCACGACATTGCTATTTTTTTTTTCTTTTCCATGTCTTGTAAGGAAATCTTTATTACTAATCATTTAGGTGATGGGTGAAATTTAAAGTGATGGGTGAAATGTATAGAAATGAAATTAGTCATCATATTTAATTATATTTTTATTTAAATTAAGAGAGGTAAGTGAAATAGTTGTCTTTTAAATATCATTTTTTTTCATTTCATTAAACTGATGAAATAAAAAGAAATAGATAATTTTAAATCAAATTAATCTTCTTTTTATTACCGGATAAAAATTATTTCTTTGATTCCGTCACGTGACAATGATTGTTATGATGTTACGAATATTATACTTTAACGAATAATTTGACTAAAATTAGTCAACAATTATGACTAGAGATGGACAAACGAGTCGTGTCGGATCGTGGTCGGGTCGGTCAACTCGTGTTTGATCGTGCCGCGGGTCGTGTCATGCTAACACGGTCCGTTTTGGACCCCGACATAGTCTGGACCCTACCGGGCCGGGTCGTGCCGTGTCGAACGTCCTTTTTATTTTTTGCCTTCCAATTTGAACTTTATCATTTTTAATTTACTTATTAAATTAATATATAATATAATTAGTATTATTAATTATTCTATAATATATGACTTAGTGAGTACTGACTCTACTGAATAGTGACTACTTTAATTATTATATAAATAATTAGATGGTTAAATTTTCAAATACATTAAGTCATTAATTTATAATATTAAGTAAATAAATTTGTAAAATGAATAATTGAGTACTAAGTAATAACTAATAGGTTATAACTTATAACTTATAACCTTATACAAAAAATTAATTGGTGAGTATTTAATAAATATATATTAGTAGTATTAGACTATTAGTATACTAGTATACATAGTTAAGTACTAATTTACTAATTACTATATACTAAGTTATAACTAGGTTATACTGAGTAAATTAGTATTTAACTATCTTATAATTAGGAGTGTTCATGGGTCGAATTGGACTCGACCCGTGAACAAATCTGATCCGACCCGACCAAAATTTGGTCTGGTCTGGTCGGGTCAAGCCCCTTGGGGTTTGAAAATCCGATGGGTCGGGTTGGGTAGGGTCGGGTGGTCGGGTCACCCGACCACCCTTTTTTCTTTTCTTTTTTTATTTTTTGCCTTACTTTTTTGCATTTATTTTAATATAAAAAATAATTAATAATTATTATAAAATATAAAATATGCTCTTTTGAACATTTGAGCATTATTTTCATAATTAAAATATTTTATTTTAATATTTTTTTCCATTTTAAATTAACTATAAGACTAAAAATAAGTAAAATAAGTAAAAAAATAATAATAAAAATTGGGTCATCGGGTCGGGTCGGTCAACTCGGGTTGGGATTTTCCAACCCATACATGACCCGAATCCTCATCAGGTTATCGGATTATCGGGTTCACCGGGTCGATCCGACCCGGTGAACACCCCTACTTATAACCAAGATACTATATAGTATAATAGTATATACTATATTACTATACTATAACTAAACGAAATTATACTAAGTGTACTTAACTATCTTAGTTATAACTTATATAGTAATTTACTATATACAACTTAGTATTAAAGTTAGAATTAAATCAAAAGTATCATTTAAAGTTCAAACTTTAAATTTGTACTAAAGTTAAAATCAAACGTGCCTTTTAAAGTTCAAATTTCTAATTTTTCATTTACTTTTTATATAATATAATTAGTATTATTCTATAATCTATAATACATGACTTTAGTTTAATGACAACTGACTACTTTAATTATTATTATATAATAAATATATAGTTATAATTTTCAAACTATCATTGAGTAATCATGATATTATATTCACAACAGCAACTATTTAAATCAGTTTCAAGAGAAAAGATAGTATAACTCGAAATGAATCTAAGAACGATTATTGTGAAAATGATATCTTAATTATTCAATGAGAGAAGATGACAATCATGAGATTCAAAGCGAAAGGGAGGAAGTAGATGTGGCCATTTGGGGAAAGAGAGAAGAGGAAAGGAGATTGAGAGAGATTGAGAGAGAAAGAGAGAGAGACGAGAATATGAGAGAGATGAGGGGTTAATGAGAGTGATGAAGGGGGTTCGATCACATTTTATAAGTGGCGGAAGGGGTTCAACACGGTCCGCGTTGCTTTAAACACGATCCGTGTTGTACTCATAACGTGTCCATGACCGTTGGCCCGTGATCGCGTTGTCTAATCAAAATAACACGGGCCGTGTGATTTTAGTGCGGACCGTATTATGCATCATGCGCGGTCCGTGTCCATGCCAAAATAGACCATGTCATGTCAGATCCGTGTTCACCATACCGACGGCGTACCGGGCCGTGCGGCCTGCCCAAAATTTCATTTCTTTACATAGATAAATGAATTATTATAGAATAAAAGAGAATAATCGCTGAAGTCTAAGATCTATTACCTCAAGATTCATACTGAAATATTTTAAAAAAAGATAAAAAGGTAATTAAGTTCATGTGTTTTATCGTCGTGTGAGAGGTTTAAGATAAATCAGGTTGGGTTCCACCGGTCAAAGACATAATAGGCCAACTTCTAGATCGGGTGGCGAACGATCTGATCAAATTCTAGGATGTCGGATTTTGCACATGATTTTAAAGGGTGTTTTCTATAAATATATCTTATGTTAATATATCCATAAACTTTGCCTACTAATAAACACCTAACATTTCGATTTGGTAGACAATATGAAAGCAAATACATAGCATCCACTCATATGAAATAATACTATTATAGCAGAAATTTCAGCGGCTAGTTAACAACATAATTTCAGACCAAACAGAATAATTAAGCACAATCATCCAGTAATATTTATCATTAATTAATGTGGTAGGATTTTTGCACAAGAGAAACTATACACCGCAAGAAAATTCGAAAAATTTAAGGTCATGCAGAATTTTATTAGATGAAAAAATCAGAAGAGGATTACAAGATCATATTTTTTCTGTTTGGACTCCTATGAAATTTATATAGGCACTCCCTTATACAAATGAAAGGAATTACATACTGACTAGGACTCTAAATTAATCCTTGAAAAATAGAACATCATCTCGTGATAAAAAAAATAAATTAATTTCGAATCACATATAGAATACCTCATAAAATTATGGTCTTTTACTTCGAAGTTTTTGGGTCCAGACGGTTTCCAGTTTGAGTAGAATTCAATGCATTATTAACAAATCTCTACCTTGAATTGAATTCTCTAATCAGATATCTAACACTCTCTGTCATCGTCAGTCCCAACTTGGGACTACTCTCACCTATCAATATTTAGCAATTCCAAACAATGTTGTAACTTGCTAGTAAAAATTGACTTAGTGAACATGTCCATTGGATTATCTGCTGTGTCGACCTTCTTCATCTTGATCCTCTTTTCAGTACTAATGAAGTGATATCTGACGTCGATGTGTTTGATTTTTTTCATGATGCACTTGATACTTAGCTAAGCATTTTGCACTTAAACTATCATAGTACACTATAGTTTGATCTTGATCTTGTTGTAATTCAAGATCTTCGACAATGCCTTTTAACCAGATGTCTTTCTTAGTAGCTTCTGTCAATCAATGTACTCTGCCTCTATGGTAGATAATATAACTGATAATTGGAATATGACTTTTCATCTGATAACAGAATTATCAAGAGTGAAAACATAACCTGTCATTGATCTTCTACCATCAACATTTACAGCATAATATAAGTCGAAATAATCTGCAACCAAACATTCTTTATCATTTCTGTAGATGAGGCCAATGTCAGACATTCCTTTCAGATATCGAAAGATGTACTTTACTATCTGACAATGCTCCTTTCTTGAATTGCTCATTAATCTGCTAGCCACACTAATGACATGCGCAATATTAGGTCTTATACATATCATAGCATACATCAGGCTTCCGACTGCACTTGCATATGGAACTCGAGACATGTACTTCTTTTTTCATTAGACATAAATTCAGTTGCAGAAATGTGCATATTTGAAGCTAATGGAATACTTAAGGTCTTCACTGTAGATATACTGAACTTAGATAAAATCTTCTGAATGTAACTTTTTTGAAACAAAAAGAGTTTACCCTTTATGTGATCCCTGTAAATCTCTATCCTTAAAATTTTTTTTCTGCAATAAGATCCTTCATATCGAATTCTGCACTAAAGAGTTTCTTCAAATTCTGAATGTCTTCAATATTCTTAGAAGCAATCAATATATTATCAACGTATAAGAGCAGATGATGGAATCACTCTCCACCTTTTTGTGATAGACGCAACAATCATAAGGGTTCTTGTTGAATCTCTTACTGATCATAAAAATATCGAATTTCTTGTATCAGTTCCACAGTGATTGCTTCAAGCCATATAATGACTTCTTCAACATGCAGACTTGGTCTTCTTTATCTAGGATAAAGAAATCCTTTGAATGACTCATGAGAATGTCTTCTTCAAGTTCTCCATATAAAAAAGATGTCTTCATGTCTAATTGCTCAAGCTCCAAAATCTAATGTGCTACAAGGACAAATAGCACTCGGATGAAAATGTGTCTGACAATTGAAGAGAAGATCTCGTTTAATCTACTTCCTCTTTCTAGATGTAGCCTGTAGCAACTAGACGTGCTTTGAATTTGATGCCTTGAACTTCTGGACTTCCAATTTTTTTCTTAAAGATCCACTTACATCCAATGAAATTTTTACCTTTTGATAACTTGATCAACTTCCAAGTCTAATTCTTGTAAAGAGACTCCGTCTCTTAACTCATTACCGCAATTCATTGTTCTGATTTTGTATATGTGATAGCATCCTTGTACCTCGATGGCTCTGGCGACTCCATATCTTCAGCTACTTTAAATACATATCCAATCATGTCCTCAAAATCATAATGCTTAGGAGGATCTACTTGGCTACGTGCACATTCAGTAGCTAAACTTGTCGTTGCTTATTCTGCTTGTTGTTCAACTGATGAGATTATTCTACTCCATTCTGAATTGGAGTTAATCCAAACTCTACTTGTTTGTTGACACCCTCTTCTGTTGAGTCAGTAACATCTAATTTTTGCTTGAGCATAGACATCTCATCAAAAGATATATTTCTATTGTCAATAACATTCCGCTCTGAAGGAGATCAGATTCTGAAGTCTTTTATATCTGCACCATGTCCTGCAAAGACTCCTTGTTTGGCTCTTGGATCCAACTTTCCTTCGTTGACATGATAATATGCTGGTCAGAAAAAAAAACTTTCAAATTAGTATAATCAATAGAATTTCCTGAACATACCTCAATAAGAGTCTTCAAATCGATCGTGGTTGTAAGACTCTGATTCACAAGGTAACATGTTGTGCTAATAGCCTCAACTCAGAATGACTTGTTTAGACTAAAATTAGGGAGCATGCATCATGCCCTCTCCAGAAGAGTTATGTTCATGCGTTTTGTTACATCATTCTAATGTAGTGTATCTCTGACGGTGCGATGTCTCGCAATGTCTTCATCCTTGCAGAACTGATCAAATTCGGACGAACCAAATTTAAGTCATTATCGGTAGAAAAGCATTTCATCTTTCTCCACGTCTGATTCTTCTCCAGAGCCTTTCATTATTTGAAAGCTTCGAATGTCTCGCTCTTGTACTTCATCATGAATACCCATGTCATCATTGAGTAATCATTTATTATAAATAGGAAGTATCTAAAACCTCTTAAAGATGGAACATGAGAGGAGTTTAGCGTGGATGTAATTGAGTGTTGCCTTCGTCTTGTGCACGACTTTGCTGAATTGATGACGTTTTTGCTTGTAAAAAATGTAATGTTTGCATAATCTAATTTCATATATCTTCTGACCATCCAGAAGATTGCGCTTGCTGAGGATGTTCATCCCTTTTTGACTCATATGTCCAAGTCACATGTGTGATAACTTGAATGCTTTTGATTTTGATTTGGATGAACTATCTATTGCAGCCACGTAAAAAATTATTGTACCTTGTAGTATATACAAGGACTTGTCTGACTTCCCTCATGATTTCAACATCACCTTTGATGATCGTGAGAACATCTCCTGCAGCATCCATTTGACATTCTTTGAAGTCCAGAACTCTCGACAATATCATATTATTTTTCAATTACGAAATATGACGGACCTCTATCAATGTTCACATCCGATTGTCATGAGTTTAAATTTAAATTCATGCAATTCCAACTATTTTACAAGCGGCATCATTGCCCATATGACGTTTTCGTTATCAGTATTATGATAAGTTGAGAATCACCCTCTGTGTTGAATCATATGATAGGAACATTCTGAATTCAGAACCCAACTCTCCTCCAAAATATTTCTGATCAAACACCATGAGAGTCAAATCGTCATCATCAGATTCGTTATTCTGGTGTGCTACTACAACAACCATGTCATTTTTCTTCTTCTTGGGACAATTATTCGTCCAGTGACCCTGTTCTTTACAGTAGTTGTAAATGTCCTTCGGATTTATGTTCTTCTCTTTTGACTTACCCCTTTTAGGGTTTTCCTTCTCTATGATTGTTACCAACACTGCGACTTGAGTCTCCACAACCTTTTCAAATGTCCTATGACAAAGTTTACGAGTATGTAGACTCGATCTTACTTCTTCAAGAGTAATTGTGTCTCTTCGATGATAATAGACTAAACAAAATTTTTGTATGACAGAGAAAGTGAGGACCAGTGGAAATAGGGCAGCATCTTTTCAATTTTCATATGTATGTTTTGTAATTCTATCAATAGAGTATTCATCTGATCAAGATGATCTTTCTGACGGATATCTTCTTTCATACCAGACGTTACTTCAACAATAACTTGTTGGTCAGAGACTTGGTTATGTATACACTCTCAAGTTTCGACCAAAGATCAATTATCATTTCTTGATCGACGACTTCAATAATCACATCATTCGCCAAGCACAAAAGGATCATAGAGTGCGCCTTCTCTTCCTATGTCGTCAAATTTGTGAGGTCGACCTCTTTTTCTTTGTCTTTCGAATCATCCTCCTTTGATTTGTTCTTTGACACGTTTGCGAGCGATGTCCAAACTCCTTGTTGTTTCAGAAGTGTCTGCATCTTGATCTGCAAAAATTAAAACTATTTTTCTTTATGAATTTCTCGATGTTCACGTTGTGCGATGTCATCTCTACGCCTGACGGAGAATCGACGATGAAGCCTCGCTCTGATACCAGTTTGTTAGGACTTCTGCACGAGAGAAATTATGCATCGCAAGAAAATTCGAGAAATTTAAGGCAACGCAGAATTTTATTAGATGAAAAAATTAGAAGAGAATTACAAGACGAGATTTGTTTTCTATTTGGACCCCTAGGGAATTTATATAGGCACTCCCATAGTACGAGGGCGCTTTTTACTTCGGAATGTCTTGAGTCTAGACGAATTTTCAGTTGGGGTAAGATTCGAGGAATTATTAACATAATATTTGAGCATGACATCTGAGAATCGTGCAATGACATACCATTCTTTAGATTCATATAGCAATATAAAATCATAGAAAACATAGCGAGTCCTATGACATTTTGTGTACAATAGTTATGTAACGCCCGAGAATTCTGCAGAAAAAGAAAAAAAAAGATAAAAGGGAAGAAGATAAAATCCGAATAGAAAGAATAAATAAAAAAGGAGAAGATAGATTCAAATCTAATGAAGATAAAATCCAAATAGAAAGAATAAATAAAAAAGGAGAAGATAGATTCAAATCTAATGAAGATAAAATCAGATTTATTTGATTCTCCAACTACCACCTGAACTCAGATTTCTCCCATATATATATGGATTAAAAACAAACGAATCAGCCCATTTTTCCTTGTGCAAACCGACCCTAAATCTCCTCCTTGTTTTGAGTGCCCTTCATTATTTTCATCCCTAATCCGCCGCCGCCAACAGGAGACACACCGGAGGACGTGGACGATGCCGAATGCACGCCTGAGCCGAGGGGAGCGGGCAGAGGAAGAGGAAGAAGATGATTGCAATAATAGTTTCTTGGACAGAAACTTTACGGTGTGAAACTAGGAATAATTCGTAATAGAATCTTGATTTTAGACTTGAAGCATGCCCTCTTTGGTTCATAGTATTGTATGATGTCACATGAAAATGATTGGTGTCGGCCATCGCCGAAGAAGGTGATCGAAACGTGAACTGTGCGTCTGCGCAGTTTCTATGCAAGAACCCGACGCGGGTTCACTGGAACCCGGCCCGGGTAGGTCCTTCATCGAACTGAATTCGTCGGAATTTGGCATGGATCCATCATTGTTGCACTCTTCGAGCTCTGCAATCGGACAAACCCAACCCAAGTTGAAGACAACTCGGACCGAGTTTCTCGCGCGATGAACAGTCGAGCGCGACGGCTATCTTGACTAGAAGACGACCCGACCCGGCCCGGGTGTAACTCGAACTCGAACCCGACCCGAGTTTACCTTGATTTTTTCGAGGATGATGGCTGATGAACTCGGCCCGAGTTCTGTCCTACTCAGCCCGAGTTCCGTTGTTGATTAGTTTATTTTTATGATATTTTGATTTCTGATTCAAGCGATTAATCCCAATCTAAGTATGATGATGATTATGCCCTGCATGATTCTGATTTACTCTCCATGATCCTATCTTGTTATCTTAATTTAAAGTCCTTATGAAGATTAATTAAAGGATGCAAGATAAAAGATGAAAATCGTTAAATTGAGAGCTCTTATTTTATGATGAACATGTGACGACTAGGTTATTGACTGACTTCAATCAATTATAAGCTGACTACGATCAGTTATGTGTTAGATATGTCAGGTATGATAATGATGGACGGGTTGAGACAAGCCTCCCCGTGAATTGAAATATACTCGAAATAAGTGAAAGATGAATAATAGGATGATGAAGAAAATGAATACATGAATAAAGATTCTTACTTATGATCTTTTGATCTTTTGCCACCATTTTATGATAATTTAATTATGTTCTTTTGATCTCTTATTCATATGTTCCTTTACATGCTTCTGTTATCTCTATTGTGATCATGATTTACTCTTTTCTTATATAATGATTTTATCTTTATGATTCATGTATAGTATCGTGATCTTGTGATGATTTCATACAGAGTTGTAAAACTCATAGGGAGGTTATCCCCTGCATATTCTTAAATGCAGGCTAAGATCAAAATGATAAAGGTAGCCAACGGTGACAGATCGAGCTCGTAGATGGTTGCACATGGGTATTGAGTCCTTTAGATGATCGGATAATTTTTTCTTTTCCGTAGTTAGCTGATGTACTAGTTTCCTTTGGACTCATACGAAGTTCTTTATTAGTCTTCCGCATTCTAAGATGTCATACTTTTTTTAGTATTGTTTAATGATGATTAAGTCTTTCGCTTTATATGGTGAGAGTTGACCAGTCAAAGTCTCATTTTTGCTCAATATTATGTACACGTAAGGATGATTCGTAGCGTCCTTGAAGTATATTCTGCCATGTGACGGGTGCGATTTGGGGGCGTTACGAGTTATGAGAAGAGAAGCTATTGAATTGGATCTGATTAACTCAAGTTTATTCTAATTTCTAAAGGAAGGTCAATCATGGTGATTTTTGTTTCACCCACTTTATTGTGCCATCCTTAGAATTTTTTCGTTCATTATTTATAATTAACAAAAAATTATATATGAAAAATAATATAATTGTTAATGATTAACAAATATTTATCATATATTTATTTATTAGTTAATTTATTTTTCTTTTTTTATTTTTTGTTTGACCTATCTTCCCTACTTTTATTATATTATTTATTTTTCTATAAACTTTTCATTCATTTATTTTAAAAAGTTAAAAATAAGAAATAGATATACATTAAAAATAAATGTTGATAAAATTATTATCATAATATTTGTTTAAGAAAAAGGTGAGGTTGACGAGAGAGATGGAGAGAGAGAAATGGAAGAGGGAGGGTGAATTTAATTTAAAATTCTTTATCCTTTCTCATTCCATTAATTTATTGGAATGAAAAATATTTGATCACTTGCTGATCACTATATGATTCTAACCCATTTTAGATGAAATTCATACATATGGAGTCTCACTTTTACCTATTTTTGGGCCAATTATACTTGGAATGCAAACATTGTGATAATTAGTTGATATTCCTCATTTCATACTTAATTCCATGTGCATAGAGGTTCTGAAATGCCAAAATCCATTAATATTTAAATTCTATGCCAAGTTATCATTTTGAGGACAAGTTATCATTCATAAGTGTCAAGTTATCATTATTTTGAATGAACTTATTTTCAATGGTTTTCTTGCCCTAAATTCATCATTATCATGTATAAATCATATTTGGATAGTCACATCTCAACTTGTGCAAAGTTTTAAGTCCATTTGAACAAGTTATCATTTTTCAAGTGCCAAGTTATCGTTAAAGGGCAATTCTATCATTTCGACATGCAAAACCATTAATTCTGCACAAGGACCTTAAGCAATCATCTTATTATTGTTCTAACCCATTGCTGGTCAAATTTCATCACATTTGGATAATTAAAACTCAAGTTATGACAAGTTATCGTTTTTAAGTCATATAAGTTATCGTTTTTGGGGCACTCAAGTTATCACTTTTTGGAATCTCATTCATATTTGATTTCTGACCTCACTCACTTGTCACTCTAATCAATTTGATGCCTGAAATGCTTTGAACCACCCATATTAGGATATTTTCCAAGATTTCCATAAAGTTATCATTCCGGACCCTTAAATTCATTCATATCGATATAAGTTTTCATTCTTGCACAACACATAATCCCATCTAATAATTGAACTAGTTACCAACATTATCCTAATCCTTATTTGTCAAAATACTTCTCAAGAACTTTGATGCTTGCTGTTTGGGTTTTTGTAGCAAGAAGAAAAGGGTGGCCAAAAGGTGGAAAAAGTAGGGGGGACCACTACTTTTTCCAGCACAAAAGGGAATCTGCAGCTGGAATTTCTGCAGATGACACATGGCTGCAATCAAAGCATAAATAATGTTCAGATGCTGATCAAAGGGTGGAGAGAATGGATATAAAAGCTGGATTTTTCTGGAGGAAGAGGAGGCTGGTCATTCAAGGGTTTGGAGCAAGGCAAGGGAAGGTGGCTGCTGGATTTTGCTGCTGCTGGCCGAGAAGCTTCAAGAATCCATGAATTGTATCTGTTTCTTATCCCATTTGATGTCAAACCTTGTAAATATGAGGAGCTAAACTCCATTTCTTCTAGGATAGGGTAGTAGTTTAGATTAATTTTGGATGGATATGGACTGATTTGTAATCCTGCACTGAAATCAATTCTGGTTTTCAGATTTTAGAACTTTTCTGCACTGATTCATGTTATCATTAGATCCATTGTAAACCATGATTGAGATGTGTTATTTGATCTAATCACCCTTCAGAATGCATTAAGATATAAAGTCAGATTTCTGGATTTCATTTAGTTGCAAATCTGATTTCTGAATTTGGTTTCCTGAAAATCTGATTTCCTATTTTTCTGAATCTGATTTCCTGAACTGCAGAATCTGTTTGTCACTCTCAACCTGATTAATTGAGTCTTTGTGATGTTGGTATTGTACCTATCTTATTCAGAAATGAATCAAGATTGTTTGGGCAATCATTTGACTCAAACCAGATTTTCCACTGATTCCTGAGCAGAAATCAGAATTCTGATTTTTCTGGTTTTACATTTCTGAAATCTGAAGTGTTATAAATCTGATCTTGTCATTTGAAGACCCTATTTGTATTTGTAACTGAGAAGTTATCATTTGGTCTAACCCTTGTTCAGAAATGAATCAAGAATCAATGCCAAGTTCTAGATACAAACCCAATTAGAATTCTGATTTCTACTTTCTGAAATCTCATTTTTCTGAAATCTGAATTCTGAATGCCTTCCTGATTTCTGAATTCTTAGAATCTATTTTGTCATTGTGGAGCCACAATTGTTTTGACAACTGAGAGGTTATCTTATGGTTCCATTCTAGTTCAGAAATGATCAAGATGCAATGAAATTCCTAAGGTTCTAATTTGTAATTGTTGCTGATTTTTCTGTTTCCTGATTTTTGAACAATCTGATTTCTGATTTTCCTGGGCTGTTTGAATCTGATTGTCATTGGGGATTGAATTAATTGAGCAATTGAGAGGTTAACATCTATCCCAATCTTGTTCAGAAATGAATTGAGAAGCTTTGACATTCCTATGATTCAAATCTGATTTGGTTTTTCCTGATTTGAATGAGTTGTTGATTTCTGGTTTCCTGAAATTCCTGAAATCTGATTTCCTGGGTTTTTGGATCTGATTGTCATCAAGGATTGGATAATTGAATAGTTGAGAGGCTAATATATGCCCTGATCTTATTCAGAAATGAATCAAGATCATTGACAATTCAGAATTCAAATCTGATTCTTCCAAAATCTGATTTCTTAGTTTGATTCTAAATTCTATTTTCTGATTGTTTGGAATCTGAATTGCCAATTGTTAATCCCTATTTTATTCAAATCACTGAGAGGTGTACTCTAGGAATCTCTTGCAGTCCAGAGATGGGTCAAGGGGCATTTGACAAACTTGAATTCCATCAATCTACATTGCTGATTTTTCTGAAATGCTAATTCTTGTTTTCTTATTTTAATTAAATTCTGATTTTCATTGTCAACCCTCATATTAATCCACTACTGAGATGTAGTCTTAAAGGCTTCCTTGAGATTCAGAGATGGGCCAAGGAGCAATGGGAATTATGAACTCATGTGGGCATATGTTTTGCATTTCCAATTGAGTGTGTTTGTGTGGATTTTAATTTATTTTGCAACCGAGAGGTTGATTTTGAATCTTCCTTGAATTCAGAGATGAATCATGGAACACAAGCACCATTATTGAGTATATTTTATCCTGGTTGATTGGAATGATTCCATCTTTTTATGATTGCAAATGCAAGTTATCATTCCAAACTTCCTTGGATTGCAAAAAAATCAACATTGAATCTTTCTTTTGAGCCCAATGATAACTTGATTTTCAGTGAGGACCCTCTTTTGATTCAACCTAGCTAACAATTATATAATCATATATTGCTTAGTTAGAGGCCAATTGAGCTGTGAGAACAGTCATTTTCAAGTTGAATCAAAAGTTGGACATTTGATGATAACTTGTTCAATTCCATCCTTAATTAATTTAGATGAACCCCAAATCCTAGAAGAACCTTCCTCATAGATAGTTAAACCTTTTTAAACTTCATTCTAGCATTTATAATTCAGTTTTGATAAATTTCCAAAACTCAAAAATCTGTTATCATTTCACTTTCCATAAAAAAAAATCTGTTTTCACTTCCCTTTGAAAATTTGTTTTTAGCCATTAAAGTAGAACTAATTTAGATTGTTTTAGGGTGCCTTAGACTTCAAATTCTTGTAGATACGATAACCTGAGTCTACTACAACTTACATGTGCACTTGCAGCTAGTGAGTTGGGAGACCAAAAAAAATGAAAAATTGACATTTTCTTTAATTTCAGCAAGTTATCACTAGAAAACCCAAATATCACTATCAATATTATGTTATGAGAACTTAATTATTCCATTCCACCCATCTTAACTAAAATAAAATTATTATTCAAATAAAATTTATACTCCTTTATACCACTCAGCCACGTCAAAACGGTCAATCCAAATAAGCCTAACAAATAAAAACTATTGATTATTATTATTTTATGGATTAAATGAACATCCTGCCCATCTAAATTGACACGATCGTCCTACTTAGTTGAGCGTTCGTCGAATCTATGATGAACGACAAATCTACATCACCTTTAAAATTGAGTAAACATTGATTTTTCTAGAACAAAAAAATCAATTTTCTCTTTTTTTTCCATCCATGTGAGAACACCAAAATTGACAAAATGGACTCCAACGTTGTTTGCCCTGATTGTCGATCGCCCTAATCGTCGGTCGCCCCAACGCCATGAGCCCAAATCGCTGCTCGCCGCCACCATCGAAAGCCCTGACATCGAGAGCCTGAGAGCACGATGTCGCTGGGTATGTCGTCGCTCGCCTTGATTGCCGAGAGATCCAACATTGGTGGGGACGCGCTGCTCGCCCTGATAGCATGTGTCCCGAATCGCCCGACGTCGCATGCTCCGACCCTTAATAGCTACCTCTTCGTCAGTTCCAAGTTCAACCGGCAGAGGGCGAGCAACGAAGGGGCGACTAATGATGGTTAGGCAAGAGATGGAGGAACAACGAGCGGCGATCGAGCCTTGCAACATCGTCCCCACCGGAGAACGACGGCGAACGGTGCACCGGCCGCCGTGATGCTAGTTGCCCTGACGTCGATCGCCCTGATTATTGCCGCGAGCCCCCGATGTCGCGAACTCGGATTACTGCTGGCTCCGTCGCCGCTCGCCCCCATCGTCGCTCACCATGATGCTGAGAGCTTGAGAGCCCGACATCGCTGGGTACGTCGCCGCTCGCCTTGATCGTTGTGAGTTTTGACATCGACGGGGACAACGTTGCTTGCCCCAACTGCGCGTGCCTCAAACCGCCCCGACACTATGTGCCCCAACCCTTCGTAGTCGCCTCTTTGTCCCTTCCAAGTTCAGCTGACGGAGGGATGACCATCGGCAGTCAGGCAAGCGGCAGACGAACGAAGAGCAACGGAGGAACGACGAGCGGTGATCGAGGTTCGCGTTACATCAGGGCGTAGTCCCCACCAACGAACGGTGGCGAGTGACACGGCGATGAGCGGTGATCCACGACGAATGGAGGATCGTGAGCTCCCTAAAGCAGAAGAGGTTCTCACGCTAATGGAAAAAAAAAAACATTTTTTTTTCTTTTCAGCAACTAAACAAACTGACGATTCAATCAATTTGGGAGGTGATGTTAGATCCGCCGTTCAACATAGATATGACGAGCGCCCAACTAAACAAGTCTATTCGTTGTTGAACATAGATAAGACGAGTGCCCAACTAAGCAGGTTCAGATGGGAGTACGTCCGTTGAATCCAAATTTGGCAAAATGATTGTGATGCCTCTTTTAAGAGTGGCACCACGTACCTTTATTCATCATCATTCGATTAATGATGAATGATGAAAAAAATATCTAATTAATTAATTCACTAAATTAAATGATGATTAATATGAATATAATGGTGTTACATTCTTAAAAAAAATAGTACAAACATTAAATCCTTAAATTTTATTTCTTCTTTACCTCTCTTCCTTTATTGATCTAGGGGTAAAGTAATTTGAGTATATTTTTCTGCGATCAATACAGTGAAGAAGTTTATCGTGCTTTGAGTCATATACAAAATGAGTTCTACTACAATTTATTGGGAATTGTGCCGCAATGTTAATAAGTATTTGATGGAGGGATAAATTCAAGATAAGATCATCTTATTTTATATTTGAACACATTTCCTTCAAAATCGTTTAAAATATTATTATTATTATTAAAAAATATTCCAGGTTTCATATGCGAAGGGTAAAGAATTTTAGGATAGAATTAAAACTAATTTTCTTACTTTGAAAATAATTGTAGTAAATTTCAATATGGTACTTATAAAAAATCTTATAGATATATAAATACTTGTTGAGAACAAATGACAAAGAAAATCTTATAGATACACAAATACTTATGAAAATCTTCCAATTCCATGTTTGGATTCATTAGTGTTAGATATGTGAATAGATGAGTAAGAATTGCCATTTCCAAGGTTGAGAAAACTAAAAAAAAATATGAATTTTATTTCACAAGGTATGCAATCTACGAAGATATAAGATGAACTCTTATGATTGACCAATTAATTAAGTTATAGGGTTAAAGGTATAAGGAATATATAGCATTGATCTTATGTCCCTATAGGACATGTTGACATGCATGCCGGATAAGAACGTTATAAGATTTGAAGAATAATAAGGGAAAGAAAGAAAAGAGGAAAAGTCTTTTGATATCACTCATTTCAGATAAGTTGATTTCTCCTATTTTATATATTCACTTCTTGTGAATTTGATGTGACATTTGCTATTATATGTATTGTATTGGATATGTCTTCCATTCTTTTGAAAAACATACTTTATCAATCGATCGAAAGCATGTATGATATATTATGAATCGATTTCAAAAAATGCAATCATCTTTCGATTGAATGGGTATTAAATATTGATTCATCTTCTAATATTTGATATGTATTTAATATATCTTTGAAAAAAATTTATGAGAAATATGTTGGAATGATCGATCAATTGATTACACATTAAAAAATGTGTGAGATGTTTAGAATTACTATTGTAAAATGCAATTATGTTTCGTTTAAATGAATGATCGATATAATTTACATTCCTCGTCTCATTCTTATCATGAAAATAATATTATTTTAAGCTCCATAATTATTCATTAAGGTGTTTTCCCGATTGAATTTGAGATGATCAAATTTAGTCGGATGAATCCATCCAACCAATGCAACACCGTAGAGTTGAATTTAGGATTTACATTTTATTAAAAATTTAAAGTTGAAAATAATTCAATTATTTTTCCTTTTTTCTTTCTCTTTTTTTCCTTTTCGTTTCCAATATTCAATTATAATTATATTCTTTTAGAAACAATAATATAAATTTGTACCAAAAAAATACTCTGCATTGATATAAAATATTTAACTTTAAAACAGATTTAACTTCAGATTAAACGTTTCAGTCTATAAATGAATTCGTACACGATTCATTAATTATCACATCCGATGGGTTCAGTTAGAATTCACTCAGTCAACCAACCCGGCTATAGGAATCCACAAGGGTTTAAGGATGCCGCATTCCATAGAAGCAAACTATGATCTACAAAGCTCCATAGCATATGCTTTTCTTAGGAAACATGATTATCTTATCATACTAAACAAAATTTCAACCATATGATTATACCAAAAGCTTGTTAATTTGTTTGGTACACGTGTCTCTCTAGTAATCCCGATCAATCTAAAAGCTAGGAAAACAATTCACTAAACTTAGAAGTTAAATATGGAGAACAAAAAAGGAAACGAAAGATAGAAGTTTGCCTTCACCATGTTGCAGAGTGGATGTCATGAACGTATATCCAAGTGTCATGAAATGTTCAAATTTCAATGGACGGCCCACTTATTGCGTATGCAAGTTTCTTTTCTTTGTTATTTGTTGTGGTCCTGCGGAGTAAGAACAATATTTTGAAGTTTTGACATGTTTGCATGATCACTGGAAGCATAATAGATATGCATAAGAAAGCATAAAAATACCTGTAGCAGAGATCCATTTGGATTGCATAAAATTTCGTATTATTCAACTTTGATAATGAGTTCTTAAATAGAAGAAGTGCACAAGTGCAATCCTTTTCACCTCTGACTGCCCATATTAAACCTTCTCATGTTTTCATTTCATATTGGATTTGACTACCTCCAGAGGTCTTCTTCGCTCCTCTCTCTTTCATCACTCTTCTGACCTCTTCCGCCAGACACCAGTGGCCAGCCTCTGAACATATCATGGACAACAATGTATAATTTGCTGCATTCTCTGGCTCCAAATCAATGAGCGAAAGACCCAATTCTTTTGCGTCGTCCAATTTTCCTTGCGCTCTGCAAGCCAGGAGCAACGAGCTTAACATTTTTGGGCTGGGTCTCATGGGCATCGTCCGTAGGACATGGCAGGCATCATCAATCCTGCCTGACCTCCCTAACAGGTCAACGAAACAGGCATAGTGCTCTGAACCTAACAAACCAGGACAGATCCTTTTCACCTGATGAAACAGCTCCTTTCCCTCGTCCACCAGGCCTGAATGACTACAAGCTGATAAAACTGCCAGAAATGAGATGCCATCAAGTTCTATTCCCACATCTAACATTTCATGAAAGAGTTGTAATGCGTCGTAGCCATGGCCCTGAAGACCATAACCGGAAATCAGGGAGCTGTAGGAAATGGAATCCCTTTGGAGCATCTCATCGAAAATGTGAATTGAAGAGTTGAGACATCCACACTTTGCATACATATCAATAAGAGAATTCCCGGCAAAAGGCTCAGAAAGAAAACCAGACTTGAGGATATAGCAATGCACTCCCCTGCCATGTTTAATGGATGATAGGCCTATGAATGCTGCCACCACTGCAAGCATTGTCACTGAATTCGGACTGATGCCATCATTCCGCATTCTATGGAAAAGTCGCAGTGTTTCCAGATAATCTCGGTTTCTATTAGAATTGGCCATCATTGTGCTCCAAGATACAATATCTTTCAATTCCAATTGCTCGTGAACAAGAAACGCTAGTTCAAATCCTCCCATACATCTGCCATACATATCCAACAAAGCTCCAACAATTTGTTGTTCGGCATCCAATAAATGCCGGACGACATAACCATGAATCTCCTTTCCAACTTTTAGAGTGCCTAGTTCACCACACGCCGGCAAGAGGGAGACCAGCGTTGCCCTGTTGGGCGCGATTCCTTCCATCAACATTTCTCGAAACAGGTCCAGCGACGTATCATACCTCGCATTAGAGACGCAGCCCCCAATTATAGCTGTCCAAGATATCACATTTCTCTCCGGCATATAATCAAACAACTTAAGAGCGGAATCCAAAATGTAACACCGCCCGTACATGTCCAGGAGAGCCGTCAGCAACGGGACGCACGTCTCGAGCTCTTCATTCCGAACGCAACGAGCATGAATCGTTCTACCTAACCTCAAACGCCCCATCCGGCCGCAAACGGAAACAACAGCCGCGCTGAGCTCGGGCTTCGGCACGAAGCCGGCGAAGTGCATCCCGCAGAACGCATCTATGGCGTCGAATGGGCGCTCGTTGGTCGCGTAGCAGTTAACCATGGCGTGCCAAGAGACCGCGTCCCTCTCGGGACACGCGTCGAACACCAGGCGAGCGGCGTCCGGGCGCGAGTGCTTGGAGTAGGCGGAGAGTAGCGCGTTGGCGGAGACGACATCGGAGAGGAGGCCGGACTTGATGGCGGCGCAGTGGAGCTGGACGACGAACGGAAGGTAAAACGGCGAGCGGGAGGAAGCTTTGAGAAGGGAAGGAAGGATGGACGGGGAGAAAACGCTGCCATGGACTCCGGCGCCGACGGCGTATCGGAACTGCTTGTAGAACGAGATGGCCTCCGGAAACGAGCCAACGAACTCCAAAATGTTAGGACCTAAAGACTGTAGCAATGGGGCTTGGCGCATTGGTAGAGTTGCGCCGGCGAACTACCGAAAAAAAAAGGAAAGAGAGTTGCGCCGGTGAGTCAAAATATTAAAATTATTTGTTTAGTGGGTCACTCATAAATCCGTTGTAGTCTAGTCGGTTAGGATACTCGGCTCTCACCCGAGAGACCCGGGTTCGATTCCCGGCAACGGAAGTTTTTTTTCCCTTCGACTTTTCAAATCGACCTTGTTATCGCATTTTCAATTAAAAGAGTTTTAAATTTAAAAGAAAATAAAATAATACTTTATTATTTATTTTCATGTTTTTTATTTAGTATAAAATCAACTAAATTTTTACTCTTATAAATCTGAAATAATATTATATTTGGATACGATGTGTTAGACAAATATTATGGTAAATTGTTCAAATTATTAAACGTGTAAAAATCAAGAAATAGCTGAATCGATATTCAACGATATTATTTTATCAAATTATATCACAACCTAAACTTACAACTAATTTATTAATTAATATTTTTCTTAGAAAGAAATAAAAACCTTTTAATATATGCAACCAACCCAAAAGTTTGAGTTGTTTTTTTTTATAAAATATGTATATATCCCTTGTTTTTTAATCAACTCGCAACCAAAAGGTTTTGGACTTGATCAAATTTTCAAGGGGACCATGGGCAATGGCAATTGTATATGATCTGCACACGTGCCTCTCTTTAGTGCAATTATAGTCAATCTACGTTGATTAGTGGTGTCAAAAAAAATAATCCTACTAATTTAATTAAGAAAAAAAATCACTTTAAAACACTATACCGCTTTGGTAGCCATTCGGTTTAGTGGGTCAAGTCAATGTCACAATAATTGGAAAGTAGCCACCACACTGACCCATTATTCTTTATTGTGCAATATCATTGAAGATGTTTATCGTGTCTTAAAACAATTATCATTTTATTAAATTATTAACAATATAAATTATTTATCAATTCGTATTAATTATTTATAATAAAATTAATTTTGAGTTGATGTACAATTTTTATTAATAGCTCTTGATCATAATAATTATATTTAAAAAATATATTTTTTATTTTAAAATTTATAAACTTAAATCACAAACGAATATTCTACACCCGTAAAATTAAGTATTACAAAAATAATTAGTATATTTTTTTAAAAATGTGATAATAATGTATTTATATTAATTAATTAATATTTATTTGATTGATTTTATAATTAACTTTGTCATAATTTATCTAGTTAATTTTATAAATTATAAATGAAATTTCAATGGATAATTGTGAAAAGTTTAATAAAAAATATTAATTATCAAAGTGAATAAGGTAATGTGGTTGGCCAAACAACATTATTGGGTAATTTTAAAAGAAAAAAAAGAGTTCATTTTATTCCCTTGATGCTGTTTCCAAAAGAAAATTTTTCTTGCAACGGAAGTCTATTCTATGGATATTGAACAATATTTTATTGGAAGCGTAAGTTAGTGAACTTTCCATTTTTATTCAAGCATTTAAGTAACTTAAGTGTTAAAAAAAGGTGGGTGCCCATGTTAATTGACTCCTGAAACAAATTTAGTTGGATGAGACCAAATGAATTAAATGTAGTGGACGTTTCCTCTTTAAAGAGAGACACGAGTGAAAAAATAAAAAAAAAGTCCAGTGACTTCTCTTACTTCTTAATTGTTCAACTACGAAAACGAATTTAAAAAAAAGAACGATAAATTCAAACAACAAATATTATTTGTACTACTTGCCATCAAATATTGACGAATAAATTGATAATTTAATATTAATTACATTTATAACTAAGAATCTATGTGCAAATTGGAAATGAAATATCCGAGTTTTTGAACTACGCTCTAAAAAATTCAAAAAAAAAATGCATGACGTCTCAATTACTTATTCGCAGCAGGTACAAGGCAATTATAAAAATGTAATATATATAAATATTATCAAGACAAGGGTACCTCGATAGAAATCGTCAGCTTTGATAAATCTTATAAAAAAAGTGTTTTTTAAACACACACAAAAAAAATATGGATATAAAAAACATAAAGCATCCGATTCCAACACGCCATGGAGCAAGTTTTTGCCCATGTCAAAATATTCCCACATAAATTTGAACTTATCATTCAATAAAATTGTACAAAAGACTAAGCGAACAATAAACAACGTGAATTATGTTGCAATTTAAGAAAGATATGTCAATAAAATTATAATGGAGTAAAGTTCATCTCAAATTTGAGTAACATTAAAGCAAAAATGTATTAATTTATTAAATAAGGTAAGACAAAGATGTTTTTAGTTTTTGCACTCCATTTTCTTCGTCGAAATAATATGTTTCATATTTTATTGTTTTTTAATATTCCTTTATTTAGTCAACAAGACGTCGAAATCTTTTTTTGCTGATAAAAAATCCCTTTGTGCTTCTTGGCCTCCATTGTCTTCTCTTCTTCCTCTGTTGCTAACATTTCTGTTCGCCTCTTTGGTTTCCTCCTCTGTTCTCCGAAGAAGAGAAGTGCGAAATGGTTCGCTTCAGCAACGCGCTGGTCGGCGTGCTGAACGCCGTCACGGTGGTGATCTCCATCGCCGTCCTGAGCACCGGCATCTGGCTGAGCCACCGCGCCAACAACACCGACTGCGAGAAGTTCCTCGAGAAGCCCCTGATCGCCCTCGGCGTCTTCCTCCTGCTCGTCTCCCTCGCCGGCCTCGTCGGCGCCTGCTGCCGCAACTCTTGCCTCCTCTGGGTCTACCTCTGCGTCATGTTCATCCTCATCGTCCTCCTCTTCTGCTTCACGGTGTTCGCCTTCGTCGTCACCAACAAGGGCGCCGGCGACGCCGTATCCAGCCGCGGGTTCAAGGAGTACCGCCTCGGAGACTACTCCCACTGGCTCCAGAAGCGGGTCGAGAACTCCAAGAACTGGAGCAAGATTAAGAGCTGCCTCCAGGACGCCAAGGTCTGCAGGAGCCTCCAGGAAAAGAACGAAACCTTCAACGAGTTCATCAGCCAAAACCTCTCTCCCATCCAGGTCTGCTTCTTTGTTCCAAAGATCCGTTCTTTATTGCTCCGAATCTGCGTCGTGTCTTGTGTCGTTAATATGCAGCAAGTTTGGATTTTTACTGAAGTTTCGAACTGGTTGCAGCAGAATTTTGATCATTCGACTTCTGTTCTTTTGGATCATGACCATTTTCTGCAACTTTGTGGTCCTCTGGAAGAAAATCTTCAGTATACTATGTAGTTTTGGCCACGTATTTTTGCTTTGTTAAAATTCCATTTAGCTTTCCCTTTGCAGTTGATGATATCTTTTTGTCCTTTAATAGGAAGAAAAATCTAGCGACATGAAGTTGCTATATTTTGTCCTAGAGCAAGTCGCTCTCCTAATAATGTTGTCTTTGGTCACTCTCCATTAGTTTTACGCCTCCGCCATTAATGTGAACCTGTGGGTTTCTATTGGAAAACTGACCTAGTGACCTGTGGTCCGTGGGTCCTTACTCCTTACTGCAGTGATGATCTGATCCATTCCCGAAAACCATTGACCTCTCTTTCATTAATTCATATTACAGTTAACATGGGGCTTCATCTATTTTTCTGAAGATGAATCTGACAAGTGCAAAGTGTAAACCAATCTGATTCAAATCGAGTGTTAATGGTGCTTCTGAAAGTTCAATCTGAATTCAAACCATTTTAGCACTTGAGTCTGTCATGTACAGGTTTTACTATGCATGTCCGCCACTTGTTGGTATAGATGACCTCTTCTGACTGATATTTTACAGGCCTTCATTGCATGCTTGCATTATTTAAAGGACACATGCTGCATTGCTGATTCTGCAAGCCATGAATAAAATTTAATAATGAGCTACGAACTGCATTTGCCATGCATTATTATTTTTATGGCAGTCCAGTTGCCATCTGACTTGAACATTGTGCCCCATGTGTCTTGTTGTTCTTGCTGGTTCGTGCAGTCCGGCTGCTGCAAGCCTCCCATGGCGTGCAACTTCACCTACGTGAGCCCGACCTCGTGGACCAAAACGGGCGCTGCCTCCAGCGTTTCGGACTGCAACACATGGCAGAACGATGGGACTGCTCTCTGCTTCGACTGTGATTCTTGCAAGGCCGGGGTGCTCGCCAACATCAAGCGTGACTGGAAGAAGGTGGCCGTCGCCAACATCATCTTCCTAATCTTCCTCATCGTCGTCTACTCGATCGGATGCTGCGCCTTCAGGAACAACAGGGAGGACAACTCCTACCCGAGTTGGAAAGGATACCCTTAAAAAGTCTCTTTTCATGTACTGCCATTATTATCTATTATTAGTCCATCTTTTTTTGTCTTCCTTTTTTTATGTGTACATCATGCGTGTGATACTTTGTAGTCTACTGCTGCAGTATTCAATCTTTTTTATTCTCAGATTACACACCACTGGTCAGAGATGTCTCAATAGATTGGATACAACTGACATATCAGATTTCTCTGTTTTCTTATCAATGAATCATATTTTCTTAGTCGTGAAGATGCATTTGGTAAAACATTCAGCTTACTTTCTATTGTTTGGTGGCCAACTGGTTGCCTGAATCTGGATGCAGATCAATAATAGTTGAAAGTTTAGGCAGTAGATTGACCCAATAGAGGTCAAGAGGACAGAGAGGTCTTTGCTACATCGGATATTAGTCATGCTCTCAAGGCTCTGAATTTTCTATGTATTATTATAATTATTATTCCTGTCAATTCGTCTCATCGAATTTGTCTAATATATTAGATGCAGCCATCTGAATGCAGTACGTCAGAAGACGGCTAGACTTGATTTTTTTTTCATTGATGTGAAACACTCCACCGATATTGAATACTAAATCCATTATTATCTCAATATTTTTTACTAAACCATTAGTCATATAAAAAAAACTCTTATATATGTATACAGATGGTTGATTTTTCATTCTCTTGATATCGTGCTTGCTATAATATGAACATCTAATTTATTATTGTTATTTTGTTACATTGGACTATGAAGTCTATGGAAGAATTAACTTTCGCATGTCAATAATAAGTGGATTAAATGGTGTATGACGAATTGACGATGATACTAAGGCAATTATCATGCATTTGGACATAGAAATTTTATGCCATATCTATAGATAATGAGGCTCTGTATTGTGACTATTATCATTCAATCCTTGGACTTTCGCATTGTGAGACTTATATATTACTTTTGAGCCTCTTTAACTTTCACATTTTTAGTATTATCTTCATGTTTACTCTTCTAATTTTATATATTCTTTTTAGTCTGCCCTAATATATCTCAGAAAAATTTTCACCAACAAAATATGAGAATTTATTGATGTCGTGAGTAAATTTCAATCACGATCATTCAACGTAAGAGTATTTCCAGTAAGATTATACAACTTTATTTTATAATAACGTGGTCATCGAACTATAAAAATATTTTAGCCACAATCATCATGATCAATTATAATTAGTAAACTTGTAAATCGCTGATGTGGTACATATCAATATTTTCTCTCTCCTTCATATCATATTAAAAAAATAAAATATATCACATCAACATTCTTCTTTCTGTCCTATCTAAATTTAATTTTGTATCTATATGGTCATCCAACTTTTTAAAACTTTCAAACAAAGTCATTCAACTTTCCAAATTTTCAATCGCAGTCACCATTAAAAACTGAAAATAAATAATAATAATAATAATAAATATAAAAAATAAAATAAAAATGACGGCACTTAAATTGACTCAGTACATTTTTTAGCATGACACATGCGGATCGAGTCGCCCAAATTTTTAGTGTATATTAAATATATAATATTATGATAATGAATAAATTTTAATTAAGGAAATAAAAAATTAAAAATAATGACATATCGATTATATTTTTGCCCTAAAATTTAAATAATAAAATATTATAATTAGAAATTAAAAATATTTTTTCGCACGAGATTTTATCGGGGCCAAGCCAAATCATACAAGGTCGTCTACTGGGATGTTGGCACAACCCGACATCCAACAGGTTGTTGGGACAAATTATTAATATTAATATTATATAAAAATATTGTATTTGGCTCAACAACTCGCTAGACATTCCAATATGATTTGGCTCGGCCCCCATGTAATCTCGCGCGAAAAAATATTTTATTTTCTAATAATAATTTTTTTATTATTTTAAATTTTAAGGAAAAAAATATAATCAATATGCTATTTTTCTAATTTTTTTATTTCTCTAATCAAAACATTATTAATTATTATAATATTATATATTTAATACGCATAAAAAATTCTGGCGATTCGACCCGAATGGGTCGTGCCAAAAAATGTATTGAATTAGTCTAAGTACCTTCAATTTTTTATTTTTTATTATTTTTATTTTAAGTTTTTAATAGTGATTGTGATTGAAAATTTGAAAAGTTGAATGACCTTCATTTGAAAGTTTTGAAACGTTGGATGATAATGTAGATACAAAATAAAATGTTGATGTGGTATTTTTATTTTTTTAATCTGACGTGGTGCCACACCAACGATTTATAGGTTTACTGGATATAGTCAGTCGTGATGATCGCGATTGAAATATTTCTAAAGTTCGATGACTGTATTATTATAAAATGAAGTTGGATGACTTTACTAAAAATATTTCCTAAGTTGAATGATCGTGACTGAAATTTTATATAACCTAAATTATATATTCATATGTTAGTAACTAAAATGGTATCCATGATATCTTGGGTAATCAAATTATATCAAACGATATCCCTGATGCCATGAGTAATCAATTCATAACATATAATATATTTGGAATCAAATGAAAATTATCAACTCTAACGCGAAAGTCTAATTATTTACTCATCAAATCACATTAAATTTATTATCATTCCATTGCATACAGGGGGCGGACCCACGAGCTTGAGGGGGGCCTGACCCCCTCAACTTTTTAGAAGTTTATTAATATTATTTGTTAAAATATAATGTCTAAGGATAAAGTATTAAGTTGGCCCCCCTTAAATAATTAGTAGTATGCAAATCTATTATTTGTTTCATTTAGTTCATTTGGTTCCACCTTAGTAATTGATCTAAAGGTCAAGGGGGACCAAACCCCTGATTGCATATATCTTGGGATATCTGTGTGACGAAACCAAGTTATATACAGATCATTTACAACTATTGTAATTTTTTTTTTTTTTTGAGAAGACAACTATTGTAATTATATTTTAGTTATTTCATTATTCACATTCAATAGTACATGTGTTATATTTCATTCTTTGCATTCAGTGATGTATGTTTGTGTGTGCAAGCGCTTCATTCTTCACATTCATTGATATGCGTGTTGTTGTTATTTCATTCTTTGCATTCAATGGTGTGTATCAAATAATAAACAAGACAAAAGGCATTCTTCTCTCATTTTGTATCATTAATTTAGTTTGACAATTTAATTATGAGTTCATTTAAAGTCTATCATTATTTGCATTCAATAATGTGTGCGTATGTCGAATAATAGGCAAGGCAAAAAGTTCTCCCATTTTGCATCAATAATTTAGTTTGACAATTTAACTATGAGTTGAGCCTAAAGATTAGCCACATTTGACATTAGCTCAATTAGTAGAACTTTCTTATCATTTAATTAGGCAACTTTCTGGCTTACTTTCTTAGAGTACACAAAGGAAATATTTTTTTTCCAATCATTATCAATGACCGCCTGATATCCATAGCTATTTGCACATTAATCTAATTTCCATTAATCATTATCAATGACCCCCTAATCAAATTGGTGACTTCAAAATAGAATCCGCCCCAGATACAACCCCATCAACATTCTAAAAGGTAGAAAAAGATGGGACCCCATTTACTGATGAAAACAAAGATCAAAGCTATTTGTACCAAGACTTGGTATAGTATAAAACCAATAGACTAAATGTTAGTATAAACCAAGACTTACTTTTTCCTAGTAGAAGTCATTTTGTTTCTATGCAACTCCAATGAGCTACTGCTTTAGCTTAAGTACTCATATCCACCTTGTCAAGTTTGGTGCTTTTGGTCCAAAATTGTGCCAAATATCGGTAATATGTGATCAGAATATGTAGTGCTGTCATTGAGTCGCTGATAAGTGAGAACATCCGTGGATCTTCTCAGTTAACTTCTGACCATACATACAGCAGGAAGCCAGTCAATGCAAAAGGACATAAACATCATAAATGTTCTATCAAACCATAGAGATGCATCAAAACACGATTCAGAACACTAAGTTGCCATTGAATCAGGCAGAATATAGGTAATCGATTTTAAAGTTCTTTTTAGCATTGCTTTTGAGCTAGAGAACGTCCGTAACCCTAAATCCTGTAAATTACTCAAAGGAAGGAAAGAATAATAGTACAACTTCAGTCAACTCTGATCTTGGGGAAAGGCACAGAAACAACATAACGAACAATACAATACAGTTAATAGATACTACGAGCACTAGTCAGCATGGGGGAGAGTATGGAATAGAAGCCCTCACCACAGATGAGCGCATTTTCTAATCGTCGGAATCAGACAAGTTAGAAGTTTCTGATTGCCGAACGCTCCTGGTTTTATTGGACTTGCTTGGATTTGAGGACGCTTCACCCTCAGAAAATAAAACTTGTGATTTCGCTAGTCTTTCTTCCAGGTCTTCAGTACTAAAGTCGTCCGTTCCTCCAAGCTCATCAAAACCAACCTGTTTGACATTTCTTGGACAATATATGAATTTGTTCTTAACTGTATGAAAATTTAGAACATATGGAGTGTCACTTACCACATAGTCATCGACCTTGGCATTCTTTATAAGAGCTAGTGTAGGAAGTACAACAACCCTGAGCTTCTCTGTTAAGAATGGAGCTTTTTCAGCATGAACTTTCAAGAAGCGTGTTTCAACATGTTGTTTCGCAAGAATGCTCAAGTGCTTGTCCATCACCTAGAAAGGTAGCAAAAAAGCAGCCAAGCTTTACAATTACAAAAAGGTCAAACAAATACAAATTAGCCAAGTTTTGCATTTCAAACTCATAAAAGGGAAAAGCTATTAATTCCTAGAGGCTAGAAAAAACATCAGAAACTTTGATTTTCAAGGCATATTATGCCAAACATACAAAGCAGAAGGATTTACCAACCTATTGAAGCTCTGTGTAAGTTTGTTTGTATATTGATTAAATAATTCCATAGGATTTTGTGGTTACTAGTAAACAACAACAAAGCCTTATCCCACTAGGTGGGGTCGGCTACATGGATCATACGACGTCATTCCGCATTCGTTGATCCATGTTCATAAGATTCGACAGGATTTTATGCTGGCTGTCGGGGCCTAACACAACCCTCCTCCTTTATCCGAGCTTGGGACCGGCTATAAAATATAGGCGGAGTTTGTGGTTACTGGTAAACATAAGGAAAATTTACTATAGCCAAAAAGAGGATGGGTGTAACAGTAAAAATTTTTTTTTTTTGAGACGGTCAAAAAATCAACATTAGGGAATTAGTAGTTGAACAATGGCTAAAGGAGTATCAAGAATACATTATTACATAAGAAGACTAGATAATTGTTAGCTATAAATGTTCATGTTACTAAATAACAAAAACTGGAGAAGGAATGAACATGAACTATAAAGTATTTTTTTTTTTTTTTGAGGAGAAACTATAAAGTAGATGAAGCTCCAACTTTTCTTTTATTTAGAGGAAAAGATAAAAGAATCTGATTTATTATGTAAGAACGCTACTTTTGACTACAAAGTGAAATCCTAAAATCCTAATAACTATTTTCTCTGATTTGCATAGTTATTGGAATATTCTGATGACTAAACTAGAACAACTCCATTTGGAACTCACAAACAAGGGTGCAAGTTCAACTCTCTTGAACTCCTGGTGTCAGACAAAGTGGAAGAGTACCATTGATAAGTTAATTAGCATTTATCATATCAATGATTAAAGAACTCAAACAGAAATAAGATGCTTTCACATAGAGAAAAGTAAAATAGTCAATTTCAAAATTGATACATGATATCAAGCTATGGAAGCAAAACAACTATACATTTAAGCAGTAGATGACTCAATGAGGAAATGACTGAATAACTCCAAGCTAATAAGGCTGTAACTACCAGTGAGATATAAGGATCTCAATGCCATGCAAAAAATAACAAAAATTTCAATCCAAAAGCAGAACTCATATGCTAATCTTATTATCTCAAATACATTCAATAAACTATAATAATCTGAACCACTCATCGACTCCGAGACTATCTATCCAGATCTTATGCCATTGTTCTGTCACTTGCAAAATTACAAATATATATTTTCCAATAACAAAATGTAAGTACACTAAGCCATAGAGCTCAAACAGTATTATCTATATTATTAACTAGTACAATAACTTTTCCTCCTAAAAAAACAATAACTTTTACAACTTATCAAAAACAAAAATAGTAACTTTCACATGAAAGCTTAAGTAAACATGATTAAAATCACATAATGATCTGATGTAATAGCATTATTTGAATTAAACCACTGGGCTAGGATTAGGACAAAAATCAGTATGGACAATTCCAGTCTTACTAATTTAACTTAGGATTAAGAATGAATGTGAAATTTGTCCCTCCTGGCAATTTCAGTCCTTTTTAAGGAATAATTTGAGACTTTTTTGTCTTTGGTTGACCAAGTGAATCAGCCATTTTCATTTATGAATAATATTTATATGGTTATTAAAGGAATTGCTTAGAAGTCAAACCAGTCCATACATATTTTTTTGTCTCACAAGAGTTCACTTATATGTTACTTTTCCTATAGGCTTATGAAAATTTAGGATATAATTTAGCTTTTGAATAAACAAAAGAACTAATACTTATCCCACCAGGATTCTTCCTTGAATTTCCTTCGGAAAAAAGGTCCTCTAGAGAAAACATTCACCTTCCCTCGTATGGATAAAAAGGCATCAACCAAGAGTACTATTAGACATAACAAAGATGAAAGAAAAAAATGGAACAATCGAGAGTTAATTCGGAGGAAGAATAAAAAAAACACCCTACTCCGCCATTCACTGGCTTTAGATGAACAGATTACCATTTCAAAACTCTATCCATCCTTCTAACAGTAAAAACCAACCATAAGTTAAGCAAACTCACCTCATCTATTATTAAATCTCCTTGTTATTTTTTAACCTTTAATCCAAAGTGGAAGTACAATACAGGTTCACTTGTAGGACTGGTTTAAAAAGAAAGCATAACTCCTTATAGTTACTTGAGCAATTTATACTAGCTTAGAGTATAGAAAAAAATAGGGAAATAGTGAAATTGGTGGAGAATTCACAACTGGACATATCTTGGACATACATTCTTTTCTTTAATTGGATCTAATAACCAAGACCATTCTGGCATTACCTCACTAGATGATGGTCCAGCTAATGCCAATCTAGCCTATGTAAGATGCATTTGCACTTTAATAACAGCATTTACATTAAGTTGTTATATTTGACTCACAACTGAATATGTGCTGGTATTCAAGTAAAAAAAAAGTCTAACAGAAGTTCAATTCAAAAGTCAGAAAACAAGTTCAAGAAAAAATATAATAGGTCTGATTTAAAGGCATGAGAACTTTGACACTCAAAAGAAAGATCGTATGGGGGTGGGGTGTTGGGATGGGGGTGCCTTTGCACACAACATTGGCATCACCACATAGTGAAGCTGTAGGTTGTACTACTGGGTTTGCAGTATTGATGGAACAAGCATACACAAAGGTCATCCTAGAAGTGGGCCTTCAAGTAGTCCGAGTATGCTGACCAGACACATTGCTGGATAAAGACAGGAATGCTGGCGTCCAGCATCTTACCAGGAAGGGTAATTGAAGCTCAGATTGATGCATGATACTGAGATACCTTTTAAGAACTCATGTATTTGAGCACCTCCTGCTGGAAATTGGCCTATTACTGACAAGCAATCCTTGGGTCTCCATACCCAGTCCCTTCTTGCCACCAAAAAGGGAAGATGGCAACTTTCTAAGAGTAACTTTTTGGGGGTGTTTGGAAGCCGAATAACCAAAGGATAAGCTGGTTTATTCTCCAAACAACTAAAAATATCAGCTGGATTAGTTATCCAGTCAAAACAATAATTATTCATTGGAATTCTTTAACTATTCTCTTTCATATCTTGAATAATTATTCTACCTACTCTTATCTAATTTATTACTCATTTATATATTGTTCTCTTTTGATCCAAACACAAGTTTTTTTTTACTTTTGAATAAAACAAAGATAATAAATCTAATTGAAAAATAGGTAGCAACACAGCAGTTTGCCATGCAGCCTTCATCGCCGTCGCCCCAGCAGGCAGTGGTGGGGGGTGCACCTTCTTGCCAGGTGGACGGATGAGGAGGTTTGCCTAGTTGCGGAGGCTGCCGGCTTCCGCCACACACGCCGGCGGCCACTAGCAAGAGGGGTGGCCCCATAATTGGGGAACGACCTTGATGAGTCAATGAAGCTAACCATATGGATTGTATGGGCCAACATTGGGAGCGGCAGATGGGTGGGAAGTGTTTGTTTTCCTCCCCCCTGGGTGGCGGTCCTGTGATTCCACATGCTAGAGGCACCCACAGCGGATGAGCACTGTGTTTTGTTCCCTTTTGATTCGGAAAGAGGTGGAGAGTGAATGACGCTCGGGTCACTTTTGGTAGGAGAGATGTCTTTTTGTTTTGAGTGCCACCACTTTTCCTTTTTGTTTTGGGAACGGGGTTAGAAGAGAGATTTTCTATCTCCTTGCTGCTCTCCTTTGAGAGCCTACATCTGTACAATATTTCCATTCCACAGTTATATATATAGATGTGTGGATGACAACCACAACTCTGGGGGTCATCCTTTTTCTCCTAAAAAAAAAAATAGTTCTTATTCTATGGATAATAATACTCCAATCAAACACCCCCTTTAAGACTAGCTTCTATGTATATTAGGGTTAGGCACCAGAAAGCATAGATAAAGTGCAAAATGGAACTTGATTGCAATCACAAGAGCAAGTTAATTAATTTAGACATTCTATACAATGGTTAAATATCTTTAACATTTCTTTTTAGAAAGATCAGCTGTTCCAATGGATATCGTCTCCGTCAGCTATCTGTCAGTTATGTTTGCATCATTAAAATTAATTTACTTGCTCATTCTATGTTAAGAAGAGATTATCCATCTATCTAATACAACAGACATACAGTTGCAAGAACATCTCCTAAAGGTTATTGGCTCTAGCTCTAACACTTCGGTATTACACGATCCCTATATCTCCTCCATCTCGCTTAGCAGGTTGCCCACTTTTATTAACATGGATATCGACATCTCCTTTCTTCATGTTTCTGATCTCATCATCAATCATACCTGGAATATTGCTTTGCTTGCTCAACTATTTACTACCCCTACTTGTGCGGCTATATGCAATATTTACATTCCTGTTACTGCCTGTGAGGACGCGTGGGTCTGGTCGACGAATGATTATGGGATCCCCAGTGCTAGTGCGGTGTATAATTTCGTTTACCGGCAGGCTGTGCCGCCCATGGTGGCTGGATGGCAGCCTTGGTCTAAAATTTGGAAGTTCCGGGTTCCCCCCAAAATTCACTTTTTCCTCTGAAAACTATTTCATAACCGCCTTCCAACTAAATCTTATTTTCAGCACTTTTCTCCTATGAATGATTCTCGTTGTTCCCTTTGTGGCCTGGCCACGGAGACTGTCTCCCACTTGTTTTTCTCCTGCCCCTTCGCGCTTCAAGTCTGGGCCACTTTTCAACAAAAATTACTAATCACTTTTCACTTATTTTCCTCCTGGGATTTGGGTTCCTGGACCCAGGAGGGCGCCACTTTGGACCGACCCTCTAGACAATTTCTCCTCTCTACCATTTCTTTCTGTTTGTGGGGTATCTGGAACCTAAGGAACGACATCTATTTCAGATCAAGACATGCAACCGCTAACATGGTATGGGAAAGGGCTGTTGCCGGTTCTCACGAATTTATCTCCTCCGGTGCCCACGCTCCTGAGGCTCCCCCCCCCCCCCCCCCCTCCGAATTGGGTTATCCTCAATTCGGATGGCTCCTTCGGAGCCAGCTCTGGTGGAGGCTACGGCTTTCTGCTCCGGACTAATACTGGTAATTTTATTTTTGCAGGTGGTGGTACTGTCTCTGCTGTTTCCGCCCTCCACGCTGAGGCCTGGGCGATGCTTCATGCTGTCCGCGCTTGTGCCTCCCGCAGGATCACTCACGTCAAAATTTACTCGGATTCGGAGACCCTGGTTCACATCATCAGGAACACCCGCGCCTGTCCTTGGCAGATTCGCAGCATCATCTTTGACATTCGGAGCACCATTGACAGCCTCTCGCCATCTGTTCTTCTTTTTTGCCCTAGAAGTTGTAACTCGGCTGCGGACTTTTTAGCACTTTTTGGCCGCCAAAATGGCGAGCATTTTTGGGTCGATGGACCTCCTCTTGGCCTCTACAGAATTTTGTACCATGACTCCCTGAGTCTTTCCACTACGTAATGCAATATTTTCCTTTAAAAAAAAAAGAACATCTCCTAAAAACGATGACATCTAGATCCAGTGTCTTGGAAACTAGTATTAACTGAAGGCACCCTAGATTTTTTCTTTTTTTTTCCTTTTTGAGGGGAAGGCACCCTAGATTTGGGCCGCATAAAGAAATTTAATCTAATCTGTATTCTTTCTGTCACACGATAACAGGATTTACATAAAATGCAAACAATGCATGTGTATAAGCAGAAAAGTTCCTAGGAGTACTAAACTACAAGAAGGAAACTTGTTTTTCCTTATTTTGTAAACGTTTTCTAGAGGAGTTTGAAGGGTTGCTGTTCCTCCAAAACGACGTTACCTTGCAAGGCCAATTCTCACGGTAAAAGTGACAGACGACGCGTTCGCTGGCCTTGACGGCGGTGAAGAACTCCTTCTCGGGAATATCTGTGTAGTCGCCGTGGCCGAGGGCGATCCAGCGGCTGCGCCGCTCGGCCATCCTCTTCATTTGCTGGATCCTGCGCTCCCTCAGGGCCTCGATATCTTCTAGATCGAGCCGGTCGAGTGCCGCGATCTCATCATCGATCTTGTCCTCCACTGCTTTCGCCACAGTCAGCACTTGTTGCTCCAAAATCTGGACATGACCAGAGGTAACACTTTTAACTAACACCATGCATTTGGGAGAAAAAAAAAAGAATGTCAGGAGGAGGGAGTCAGCGGCGGCTCATTCACCTGATTGATCGCAGCGTCGGCCATGGCTGATGGAATCGAAGCACCAACAACACCGCCGATTGAAATGTGACCGGTCGGAGAAACTTGTTGCAAAAAGGAGGAGAAAAATAATTATCGAATGGCGAATGGGATTGAGGAACATATATATATTCTACACGGTGTGCTACGCCGATACGGTCATCTATCAATGTGAAAAAATAATAATAATAAAGCCCTGTTTGGGAATAATCGAAAAGTAAAGAATTGTAAGGTTGTTTCCCTATCTCAGATGTTTGGGGATGTTAATTTTCTTATGCAAAATTCTATGGTTTAGAGCTAAAAGTGAGGTAAAAAAATTTGGAGGTTGAAGTTAAGTATATTTCCTTTGGATAATATGGGTGTCCCCCAAGTTATTTGGGGGGACTGTCGCGCCTAAGAGGGGGCGGATGTCAAACCGGACTAGTCCGGAGTCATCTGTGCGTGGTTCGACCGGTCTGGTCGGTGTACAAACTGATGTCGCCCGCTCATCTCGCCGTCTCTTTCGCCCAAAAATTTTGCCTCCTCGCGCTCTCTCCCCTCTCCACTGCACTACCCGCTGCGCGGCGATGACGGATCTCGAGCGCGCATACAGAACTGGCCGCTGCACGCCGACGACGGACCCTCGCCGATCTCCAGATCTGCGCGCACGACCCTCCCCGATCTCCGGGCGCGCCGACGACGAACCTCGAGCGCGCCTCCTCACGCTCTCTCCCCTCTCCACTGCACGACCTGTTGCACGGCGACAACGGATCTCGAGCGCGCATACAGAACTAGCCGATGCGCGCCGACGACGGACCCTCGTCGATCTCCAGATCTACGCGCACGACCCTCCCCAATCTCCGAGCGCGCCGACGACGGACCTCGAGCGCGCCTCCTCACGCTCTCTCCCCTCTCCTCTACACGACCTGCTGCGCGCCGACTCCAAGCCTCGCCGCGTCTGCCTCCGATCTACGCCGTCGTGGACGTCCGACCTCGAACCCGAGTGTGTCGCCGCGCTTGCCACCGATCTACGCCTCCGTGGACGTCGAAGGTTCTTTCTTCCTATTTCTTCTCGATTTCTCAAATTCTCCCTCAATCCAACCACATCTCCTCGCCTCCAGGAACCCACGACCCTCGATCACGCTGGTCTGGCCGCCGCCATCAGTCGCCGCCACCATCGGGCCGCTATTGTCCTGTTGGAGTCTAGCTGAGCCGCTGTGTAACTTCGATCGCCCCATCACCTCTTGGAGTCTGCCGCCCTGTTGCCCTGTCGTCCTGTCGGCCAGCCGCCGCCCGCCCATGGCCTTGTTGCCTTGTCGTCCTGTCGGCCCGCCGCCGCCCGCCCACGGCACGCAATGTGTGTAATTCGCAGACGTTAATCATCTCTCAATTAATCACACTGCAATTAGTGTTAATCACTCATGATTTCATGATTACATATGTAGATCACGGATATTGTAGTTATGTAATTACTTGTTAACTCATGTTTAATCAATGTGTAAACATCTTATTATATGTTAACATGTGTTTAAATATGTTATTCATGCAAAGATTTGCAATTTGACCATGCTAATATCAAATTTGTCCAGTGTATTGGTAGAACTTCTGCACTCGCCTAGATTCGCCGTAGAGTGCCCCGCATAGATTCGTCGCCTAGTTCTGTATATTGTGTTAGAGTTTGAGGAACCTAAATTAAGGGTAAGAATCTTTTGTTTTATCGTGTGTAAGAAATATGTAAATTGTATACATTGAGAATTTATTTGATTTATGTAGGTCAACTTAATCTCTCTTTTCCAGTATTCGACAAGCAAGTTTCAAATTATCACGCAAGGTCTGACTCGATTCATTTTATATTTTTATGCTATTTACATTCACATGACTTTTTTCTTACAATGGAGTAATGTAAATAATGTGAAGGAAATAGGTTGCTACGACATGGAGGGTGAGAATACTATAAAGAACATGGCAGAACTGACAGAAGAATGTGTAAATGAAAATATTGAACCTGAAAAACCTGATGAAGATGATGCTAATCTTGCGAAAGCATACGAGTTACCGAAACCCCATAGTGGGGATGACATTTGATACAAATGAAGAAGCTTACGAGTACTATAATATTATGTTAAGTTAGTGGATTTTTCTGTGAGAAAACAAACTTCACATAAGTCCAAGATTATAGGAAATGTAATCAATGTGAAGTATGTTTGTTCTAAAGAAGGGCACAAAAGAATCAGACAAGGACATGTCCAAGCTTCTACACATAGAAGAGAAGTTATGGACGACTGTCATACTCATCTATATGTTGTTCTTAGGCAAGATGAGAAATGGGAGGTGAGAAAATTTTAGGAAGAGCACAGCCATGCTCTGACAACTCCTTCGAAGGTGAAGTTCTTAAGGTTACATAATCAAGTCAGCGCAACCTCGAGAGAAGCTATTACTAATCTACGTGCTTTCGATATGGGTCCATCTAAAATTGCTAGAACCCTTAATATGTCTAGAGAACCTCTTATAACAACCCAGAATTGTATGATTATTTGAGAACTATAAGAAAAACAATTTCTCTATTGAGTGCCTCCATATTATATCTGTTTTTCAGAAAAAAAGTACATACTGATCCGGATTTCTTTCATAGCTGGGAGCTTGATGCAAATGGCACAGTGCTCAATTTTTTTTGGGCTGATGGTAGGTTAAGGGATAGTTACTTGACATTTGGTGACGTGATTGTATTTGATATAACATATCGAACCAATAATTTGATAATGCCATTTGCACCATTCACAAGAATTAATCACCACCGGAGATTTTGCTTATTTGGTTGTGCTTTACTTGCAGATGAGACAGAGGAGACGTTGACGTGGTTGTTTGAACAATGGTCTGAATGCATGTTTGGAAAACATCCATATTGTATTATTACATATCAAGATATCGCGATGGGAAATGTTATACGTAAAGTTTTCCCACACATGAAGCACATTTTTTGTATGTGGCATATTGCTAGAAATGCGATGTCTCACCTACAAGATTTATATGCACAACCAACATTTAAAGAGGAGTACAATAAGTGGTTATATGGATCATCAAATATAGATGAATTTGAGGAGGGTTGGCTATCTTTGAAAGAGAAGTTTGATATTTCAAGTGGGCATTGGTTTAAAGTAATGTAAAACAAACGTACACAGTGGGTCACCTTATATTATAAAGATATTTTCACTGCTGATATGCGAATCACTCAGAGGGCAGAAAGTATTAATTCTTTTTTTAATGGTTATGTCAATGCGCACACTTCGCTTTCGCAGTTTGTAGAAGAATATGAAAAAGCTGTCCAAACTCATCGTGGATGTGAAGAGCGAGAAGACTTCCAAACAATGAACTCATCACTTGCATATATTCTTAATAGTCCTTTGGAGGTTCACGCAGGTAACATTTATACACATGCCACATTTTGTAAGTTTCAGTCAGAATATGCACAGTCTTTCAGCCTCACATCGCATAAGATTTACAAGGACACAGATAGATCATACTATTCTGTTTATCATTTGAGCGGCATTAACGAGGGCAAAAATATAGTGGAGTTTAGTCATGTTGAACAATTAATGTTAAATGTTCTTGCAAAAAGTTTGAACACGAAGGAATATTTTGCTGCCATGTTTTATGTATTATGCATAAAAAAGGTGTCAAAATCTTGCCTGAAGATTATGTGCTTCATCGGTGGACCATAAATGCTAGATATGCAAAAGCACACGTCATCTATGATTCTCAATCAACCTATGGCGATTGCATAACACCCATTCAAAAATTATCTTGGCAAAGTAATCTTTGGAAAGTACAACATATAGGTCTCATTTCACCTACGCATTTGCAATGTGGGGCGCCGACTATAGATGATCTCATATTGAGTGCAATTCATGTTCCAAATGAATTTATAGATGAGAGTGGAGCAAGCACAATTCAGGTTCAATCAACTCAATTTAGCACTAGTGAGCTTCCAGTTAACCAACAAAGTTCTATAAATTTGCACGAATTATAATTTACTATACGTGACCCACTTCATGTGAAGTCTAAGGGCATGCCTAAGAATGCTGCAAGGATTAAATCTAGCGTGGAAATTTCTATGTCGCAAAATGATTCCAGAAGGAGGAGTTGCGGGAATTATGGGAAGCAAGGACATGACAAATGAAAATGTCCATTATTGCAGGTTCATACTTTAATCTTTATTCATTTACTTCTCACATTGACATAATCTAATCTCTCTATTTCTTACTTGACAGGGTTCTGGGAATATAGTATGATTGAGCACTTATGGATATAGTCTAAGTATAGTAAGTGCATATATAAATGTTTGGTGAATTTATTCATATGGCTGTCTAAATTTATTCATATCTAAATTTATCTCTTCATATGGAAGTCTAAATTTATTCATATGACTGATGTCCAATTCTGAGTTGTCCAATTCTGTAATGAAAATGTTTCTAAGTTGTCCAATTCTTTAATGAAACTGTTTCTAATTTGTTCAATTATGTAATTCAAATGTTTCAATGTTGTCCAATTCTTTTGAACTATTTTCTAAATTGTCCAATTTTGTAATGAATGTAATGAAACTGATGCATATGGCTGTCTTTTTTTTAATAGGACTGATGTCCAAATCTGAGTTGTCCAATTCTGTAATGAAAATGTTTTTAAGTTGTTCAATTCTTTAATGAAACTGTTTCTAAATTGTTTAATTCTGTCATTCAAATGTTTCAATGTTGTCCAATTCTTTTGAACTATGTTTCTAAATTGTCCAATTCTGTAATGAATGTAATGAAACTAATGCATATGGCTGTCTTTTTTTTTAATAGGACTGATGTCCAAATCTGAGTTGTCCAATTCTGTAATGAAAATGTTTTTAAGTTGTTCAATTCTTTAATGAAATTGTTTCTAAATTGTTCAATTCTGTAATTCAAATGTTTCAATGTTGTCCAATCCTTTTGAACTATGTTTCTAAGTTGTCCAGTTCTGTAATGAATGTAATGAAACTGATGCATATGGCCATCCTTTTTTTAATAGGACTGATGTCCAAATCTGAGTTGTTCAATTATGTAATGAAAATGTTTCTAAGTTGTCCAAATCTGTAATTAAAATGTTTCTAAGTTGTCCTTTTGAACTATGAAACTGATGCATATGTATAACTATTTTTTTTTACTTTGTAGGCCTTTTGCAGATGTGCAGCTGCTGATGTCCCACTTTCATAGCTATATTTTGTGGGGCTTGTTATATGTTGTCTAATGTTGTTGGATCATCTTTAGGGCAAATGTTAAATGTAACTTGTCCATTGATATTTTGTTTCTTTGGATCCTCAATGTGACTTGTCCATTGATATTCTAAAATGGTGTGTGGGAAAACCTTACGTATGGCATATTCTATCTTCTTTTGCTTGTTGACATATTCTATCTTCTGCACCCCTTTTTCCATCTGTGCATGCATAATGTTTTTCTAAACATGTTTTCTATGTTGTCGAAAGCATGCATGCACACAAACCTCTGTCGTGTTGATTCTGAGATCATGCTAAAGTTTCATAGATCATGCAGGTTGTATATGTTAACGCTGTGGATTTGAACAAGACATGCTGAGTTGCATCAAATTTCAATCTTCTTTTCTTGAAACACAAGCATGAAAGTGATGAATGCATTCGGTAGAATTATTTGAACTTTGTTTCTTGCTCACAGACTCTGCACATAATTTGCAATCACCTAACGGATTTCAAATTTGGTACAACATCTTTAACCAGTCAGTCGAATGCTTTCAAATCTTCTTCACATGATTCATCATCTCAATGAACATAAATGAGCATTTTTTCCCTTTTTCTGTTTGACCTCGCTTAATATTTCAGAAAGCACAAATCATTATTTTCCATTTCAACACAGTTAGCTAACCATACAAATCGTCAGCCCACCATATTAAAGGTCCTTCCAATTGGTACACTCGACGCCTTCACTAAACTCTTTACCTGTTGCTTGTCTGTAGCTTTACCAGTTCACTTGCATTGCAAAACTGCCTTACATGTGTCTAACCATCAATGCCTCTATGTACTACTACACATGTCTTAAACTTGGTTTCGTGGACAACAAATTAAGCAAAATAAGTGACCACAATCTAATTGGCCTCCTAAATCTTGTTTAATGATACATAGATGTCATTTGAAATGCATGTAAGTAGATGTATGTGCCAATGGCATCGAAATTGACATTACAAAAGATGTTGCCTACTTTTCAAGTTCACACGATCACATAAGTATATACACATAAGCACGTACACATAAGCACGTACACATAAGCATATATCTAAGTCAAAATCCAGCTGAATAACCATTCTGAGTTCATCAGGAATACATATAAAAAATTAATGCCTCAGATTGCATGAAATACAAGGTTTGAACCTAAAGAAAATTCATTTTAATTAGTACAACTGATATTATCATTCCAACAAGTAAATACAATATTTTATCTCTTCTTGCCGCATCTTCGTATGCGATAATTTTAGCGAGCAGTCCTATTAAAATGATCCTATGTTTGTCTGATCTACGTCTTTGAGCGTTTTCATCATCGTTGAGCAAGCTTCTAATATTTCTATGCTGATCATCCATAGCTGGATCGAACCACTGAAAAAAACCACAATCTTCATATGGACGCTTGCCCTGAAAACAAATTCATACGATGAACAATCAATAACACAAATGAAGGATAAAATACATTATTCATGTTTATAAACAAAATTTTTACTCGATAATGAGGACAACCCAAAACCGTCTTTTGGGATTATTATTTGTCCATGAAGTCTGTAAAATTGCCTTATCTCCACATGCGCAAAAAGGACTATCTAAAGCACACGAAGGACGAGATGTGAATGTGGCAGAAGATGACATGCCGATGAATTGAGTGACCTGTGAATCAAGAAGATAGTTCATTCAATTTTTGTTATGAATACATAAAATTCATGCATGATTGATGTTCATTACACTAATTGCGATCAGCGACAAGGCAGGGCAGCGGGGCGGTAGTGGCAAGGCAGGGCGGCGAGGCGGTGGTGGCAGCGCAGGGCGACGGGGCGGTAGCGGCAAGGCCGGGCGGCGGGGCGGTAGCGACAAGGTAGGGCGGCGGGGCGGGAGCGACAACGTAGGGCAACAGGGCGGGAGCGGCAAGGCAGGGCGGCGGGGCAGTAGCGGCAGCGCAGGGCGGCGGGGCGGTAGCGGCAGCGCAGGGTGGCGGGGCGGTAGCGATAGCATAGGGCGGCGGGGCGGGAGCGACAACGCAGGGCGGCGGGGCGGGAGCGGCAAGGTAGGGCGGCGGGGCGGTAGCGGCAGCACAGGGCGGCGGAGCGATGGCCGACGGTCCTCGTTGCGCCCAGATCTGTCCGCGGCAGCCGCCGATCTCGGCCGCTGCACGCAGATCTCGTCGGGTGGTTGCCGATCCGCGCGGATCTGATCGGATGGTTGTTGCTGTGACCAGATCTCGTCGATGGTTGCCGATCCGCGCGGATCTAGCCGGATGGTTGTCGCTGCGACCAGATCTCATCCGATGGTTGCCGATCCGCGTGGATCTAGCCGGATGGTTGTCGCTGCGACCAGATCTCGTCGGGTCAACGTGGGTGCTCGAGGTCATCGTCATGTTGTCGGGTCGTCGCGCAGATCTGGTTGACGGGTCGTCGAGGTCATCGTCGAAGAGGGGAGGGAGAGAGAGGAGGCGGCCGAAAGCGGAGAGAGAAATTTTTGGGCGAAATGAGCGTCTGAGCTCATTTGTACAGTGACAGAGTAGGAATGCGGATATTGAATTAGTGGGAGCTTATGGTGTCTATATTAGAACTAAAATATAGTGATAGATTGATTTTGTCCTAAATTCTTAGCAAATATGAAAGTAAAATTGTTTCCGACCGAATTACCGTTATAAATTTCTCCATCACTATTAAACTAAATTTTTGTATGACTCGTTAGGCGAATGGAATCGGGTGGAACCAACAATCTAGTTCCGTCAAATGCACCCCATGATTTGGTACAGTCTACCTTGATCTCAAGTTGTCGGTTCCACCATTTTGGTGGAGCTAACGGTCATTGTTTTTTTTTTTACTTTTTTTTTGAAATGATGTTTTGCTTTTTCTCCAATTTTTTCCTTTATCATTTTCTTTTATAACATCATTTCTTATATAAGTTAATTTATTTATTATATATAACATAAATAATAAATTATTAAATATAAATTTGTAATATTTAAATTATTAAAAAATTGATTTTTATATTTAAATAATATATTGTTTAACAAAATTGTTGACATAATTTTTTTAATATATATTATGTATTTTAATTTTATAATCAATATTTTTAATATATATTTTTAACTCAATCACCCATTAAAATTAACACATCATATCTATTTTTTTATTACATCAACTATTTTATTCCTAGCCATTAAATTCCACTCCATTCAAACACATCCAAATAATTCAACTATTAACTGGAAGTCCAATTCTTCTTGCCAAAATTTAATTAAAATTTATTATTATACCTTTTCAATTAACAACGAAACAAGTTAGTTTAATGCATATTTTGCTTTAAAAAAATGGTCTCGGTGATTGGCGATTGCCGAAATCTTCTCTTAATTTTATGCTTACGAGTTATTAAATAATTTTTAATTTATGGTCTTGCAGGAGTTAAAAGGTGAAACTAATTCGGATTGAGCCGAATTTTTTTTATCAAAAAAAATTTTCGATATTTTCTTGTTAGTTTTGCAATTTTAAAAAATTATCTTAAAATTATTTAGAAAAATAAAAATCGCTCTCTAACGAATCAATTTTTTGAATCATTTTTTCAGAGTCTTATTTTTATATAATTATATTTTAAATATATATAATAAATTAAATTTGACATAAAAGTGTGTAATTTTATATTAAATATAAAATACATTAGTAAAAATTTAAAGTTATGAAAATAAAGTTAGATAATGTGACAGAAAAGTATGAAATTTATACAAAAATATTTTATCTACAATAAAAAAATGGATAACTTACGAATTATTATATATAAATAAAAAATGAACTCCCGAGCTATGATTTTTTTGGATAGAGTCCTAATTTTAGAGAGTGAATTTTAGTTTATTAAAAAATTATCCTAATTTTAGAGAGTGAATTTTTAATTTTTTTTTTGCTTCAACTTTTTTTTATTGAATAGAATTTTCAAGTTCGTCGACTTTTTTTTAACGCTCCGGAGTATTCTACAAGATAAAATTCACAATAAGGTTGCGATAGAACCAATAAAAATAGAAGTAAGCTTAGGATAATTCTAAAATTATCTCTAATTCTTATAACTAATAAGATTTATTCAGCAAAAAATATTTGTTTAAAATAGTGATTCTCCATTGAAGTGTAAGAAGTTGATATCAATCAGATTAATATTCATCATTTATAGCTTTTATATATTTTTTAGCATGTATTTAAATAATTTTCAATTAACTAAATAATTTTTATATACTACGATGTACTTCTAATACAAATGTGATGTATAAATTATAGAATTTAAAGGGGAAATGACGAAATTAACATTATCCAATTTGAATCATTCATCGTAAGATTATAACGATTATACTTCCATTAAATCGAGTAAATTACACGAATAGTCCCCCAACTTTGAGTCGATTTCCAACCGGTCCCCCATTTTAATTTATAATCTATCATCGTAAGGTGAAACTAATTCGGATTGAGCCGAATTTTTTTTATCAAAAAAAATTTTCGATATTTTCTTGTTAGTTTTGCAATTTTAAAAAATTATCTTAAAATTATTTAGAAAAATAAAAATCGCTCTCTAACGAATCAATTTTTTGAATCATTTTTTCAGAGTCTTATTTTTATATAATTATATTTTAAATATATATAATAAATTAAATTTGACATAAAAGTGTGTAATTTTATATTAAATATAAAATACATTAGTAAAAATTTAAAGTTATGAAAATAAAGTTAGATAATGTGACAGAAAAGTATGAAATTTATACAAAAATATTTTATCTACAATAAAAAAATGAATAACTTACGAATTATTATATATAAATAAAAAATGAACTCCCGAGCTATGATTTTTTTGGATAGAGCCCTAATTTTAGAGAGTGAATTTTAGTTTATTAAAAAATTATCCTAATTTTAGAGAGTGAATTTTTAATTTTTTTTTGCTTCAACTTTTTTTTATTGAATAGAATTTTCAAGTTCGTCGACTTTTTTTTAACGCTCCGGAGTATTCTACAAGATAAAATTCACAATAAGGTTGCGATAGAACCAATAAAAATAGAAGTAAGCTTAGGATAATTCTAAAATTATTTCTAATTCTTATAACTAATAAGATTTATTCAGCAAAAAATATTTGTTTAAAATAGTGATTCTCCATTGAAGTGTAAGAAGTTGATATCAATCAGATTAATATTCATCATTTATAGCTTTTATATATTTTTTAGCATGTATTTAAATAATTTTCAATTAACTAAATAATTTTTATATACTACGATGTACTTCTAATACAAATGTGATGTATAAATTATAGAATTTAAAGGGGAAATGACGAAATTAACATTATCCAATTTGAATCATTCATCGTAAGATTATAACGATTATACTTCCATTAAATCGAGTAAATTACACGAATAGTCCCCCAACTTTGAGTCAATTTCCAACTGGTCCCCCACTTTAATTTATAATCTATCATCTTTTATTTTCTTACACGATTAATCCTCTTGACCGGTGATAGTAGGTTTCCCGATTGCCTTGCATACATGGCCGACACGTCAGTCATTTCTCTCTCATCCACGTCATTTAAGTCATCTACGTCATTTAACGCTCCAAACCAGGTAAATTACACGGATCGTTCCCCAACTTTAAATCGGTCTCTAAATAGTCCCTCAACTTTGATATTCTTGCACGATTAATTCACTTGACTGGTAAAAAATAGTCTCCCGATTATCTTACGATGTGGCATAATAAAATATAATAAAATAATTTAACTAGTTGACATCACACAATAAAAAAAATTATAAAAATTTAAGAACGCAGACGAGCTGGCAGAGGGGGAGTGTCGGCCCCCTTTCTAAGCTCGCCCTTTGGCGAGTTGGTATAGGGGCGCCGACCCCCCTCTCCAAGCTCGTCCACTAGCGAGCTTCGCACAAGGGGCGTCAACGTCCCCTTGCGAGTTCGTCGGCGCTCCTATCATTTTTATTTTTTAGTCTCTCAATTTTGAGTCATTTAGGGTCGTCGACGAGCTCGAGAGGGGGCATTGATGCCCCTTGTGCGAAGCTCGCTAGTGGACGAACTTGGAGAGGGGGGTCAGCGCCCCCTATGCCAACTCGCCAAAGGACGTGCTTAAAAACTCGTCAGCGTCCTTAAATTTTTATAATATTTTTTATTATGTGATGTCAACTAGTTAAATTTTTTATTATATTTTATTATGCCACATCGCAAGATAATCGGGAGACTATTTTTTACCGATTAAGTGGATGAATCGTGAAATAATATTAAAATTGGGGGACTATTTAGAAATTGATTCAAAGTTGGGGGATGATCCGTGTAATTTACCTGGTTTGAAGCGTTAAATGGCATGGATGACTTAAATGACGTGGATGAGAGAGAAATGGCTGACGTGTCGGCCACGTATGCAAGGCAACCGAGAAACTCACTATCACCGGTCAAGAGGACTAATCGTGCAAGAAAATAAAAGATGATGGACGTTTTGATTATAAATTGAAGTTTGGGGACCAATTGAAAATCGACTCAAAGTTGGGGGACCATTCGTGTAATTTACCCCCATTAAATCTTAAAGTATATCACTTCCGGGCAAAACTTTTCGGACTTTTATTTTTTAGCCCGATTGAGGAGGTTTTGGTTATTTATTTATTTATTTGTTTCTCAAACTAAACGTGAGGGTCGAAATATTTTGAAAAGAAATTAAAACCAAAAGTGAAAAATAAAAGGAATAAATAATAAGTGATCTTTGTACCAATGCAGTCAAATACAAAAGACAAAAACAAATTATTATTTGTTTCTAAAATTTTGGCCAAATGCAAATGAAATACAAATGGCATCATCTCCGCTAGACGTCAACGTCTCAAGCGACCAAGAGTAGATAGTGAATATAGCAGAGCATAAAACCGCTGGCGGCGTTGACAGCGCTATGCTCTTATCGACGCCGGAGCCATTGTGCTCCTCTTCTTCATTATTCTGCTCTCTCATCGTATTGCCCTTGAAGGCCCCTCAATGCCTTCTCGCCTCGCCGCAATGTCATCTGCGTGGCAGTTGCTTCGTCGCCATCGGCAGTGGCTACGGCGATAGGTTGCCGAGGAAAACCACTTTGGGATTACCTTCCTCGAATTCTCCCCAGCAGTGGCGGAGGCAAGAGGTATCGTGGGCCTGTTATGTTAATGTTCCTTCCTTTGACAGAAATGTTTGCTTGGGTTTAATTAGTTTCGGATGGCCTTTAGAATAGTTACGGTTGTCGGAATCGCTAGTTTTGTAATACCCAACCCATGTAAAAAAAATAATAGAAAATAAAAAACTAAATTGTAAAGACAAACCCATTGCCCAATTAGTGAGCCCATTAGCCTAATAGTCCTACAATTACCTTATAAAAGGCTTATTGCCCTAAAACTCTCCACTAGCCACCCTCATTCCTCTCCCTCACTCTTCTTTCTTCCTCCCTAAGGCAACCCATCCAGCAAAGAAGCAAGGGATATTACAGCAAGGTTCATCTAGTTTCTTTCTTCATTCTGCACTTCTTTTGATTTTAGAAGCAATCCCTTACTCCCTTTTCCATTTGGATTGCTTTCTAGGTGGAGAACATTAAGGAGAAGTGTTATCGGTGATTGGAAGGGCTCAAGCTAGGATCAATCACGAAATAAGGTGGGTGATTCCAAAATCCACATGTATAACATGATTAGCAATTGCATAGAATTAGGATTCTTCTTATGGATCTTGTTCTTAAATGATGAGAAGGAATGGAAAAAGGGATGATTGATTGCACTTCTTGTGTTTGATGCATGTTTTGTGATTTTTATGATTGTAGATATGTTCTGTATTAGTCCTCCATACTTAGATGATTAATTGTATGCCTTGATTTCATTTTTGAATTAAAAATCGATGTTATTGCAATTCTGTTCGATTCTATTTTTCATGAAGACCGGTCGACCGATCCTGTATATCGGTTGACCGGTGATGAGGTTACTGGTCGACCGATCCTTTGAGACCGGTCGACCGATCAATCTTCCCGAGCCTTGTATCGTTCGGCCGATCGGTCGATCGAAGCTCTTTTTGATTAAGTACTATCGATCGACCGATCCAGAGATATCAGTCGACCGGTGTAGCAGAACTTATTATATTTTATTCAAACCAATCGGTCGACCGATTTTTCGAAAAACGATCGACCGACCAGTGAGGACCGGTCGACCGATATTTGTCTAGATCGCATATTGATTGCTGATTGATTATTGATTTGATCTATATTCCTTCTATGCTTGTGTTGAGTTACTCCTTACTGATTGGAATGTTATGTGATTGAATCATTGATCTTATTTTGATCTGTCTTATCATCCAATCCTATCATGACATGAAAGTATGACAAAGTGATAAAGTAATTAAGTAAGAAAGACATGAATATGTTATGGGAGTGGTGATCAGAGCTTAAGCTGAGTGCTTCATGTTTGGATCGCTCTCTTAGCCATGGCTTGATCCTCCATTGGCTGCACAAAGTTGTATTGGTCGCTCTGGCGTAAATTACCAAGTTAAGGGCACCCAAGAGTCCAAGAAGCACGAAAATGTAATAAGAACGTGATGAATGAAAATATGATTCTTGATCGAGTATGACTACTGAAATCCTTCATGATTATAACATTGACTCATGATATGTATCTCTACCATCAGTGGATATCTAAATCAGATGATCTTATGTCCTCAAATCAGATATTGTTTCAAGTGATTACTAATTCTGTCAATTGCTATTTATTATTATGTATTGTGTACTTATGAATCTCCACTAGGCTGTATAGCTTACGGGAGGATCCCCTCCCCTGTGTTGATTTTCACAGGGTCAGGTCAATGATAGTGTCGAGATCATGTGCCGCGACCAGCGATGCTAAAGCACATGAATCAAAAGAGGGCCTAGTTATCTTTATCTTTATTTTTCGCATTTTAAGCTTGATGTAATTCAGACATTATGACTATCATGGACTTTGTAATATTTTTGGACTTTTACTTTTATGATATTTCTATCTTTCCTTCTTTGCTTTTATTATTGGCATGCCATTATTTCTAATTGAGATTTGGTCAAGTTTTAATCTATGTTATAGTGTTTTTGTAGCGCCTTCGAATAGATCCTCACTATGTGGCGTTGGTCGATTTGGGGGTGTTACATTTATGGTATCAGAGCCGCTATTCGAACTCTTTTGACGTCCTATTGTATGGTATAGTATAAGAGGGGTTCATGTGCTCTTTTGACGTCCTATGGTATAAGAGTTGTCGCCACACTCTCCATCAAAAGAGGACTGTGAGTCAAATTCATGTTCCTGATATGGTATTAGTTTTAATATATTGTTTCTTTTCATGATTAAAGGATAAAGATATCTAGATGCTCAGAGAGGATTCAGGATCGTGGGACCGCATCGGCCTATAATGCTTCTGAGATGCCAGAAGGCCCGAAAGGCCCAATTACTGAGTTTCAGGATTTAGCTCCGTAGGGTCGGGGACAAGGCCGTGGACGAGGTCGCACTCCCAACCGCGGTCGAGGACGAGGCCGCAGTGCGAAAGCACCGTCGCAGGATGAACTCTTTGATGAGATTGACCCACTTGAGGGCAGTCAGACCGGAGGCGGCCAGCCCGCAATCCGACGTCGCACGCGGGGACCCCGACTAGAAATTGCTGAGGATACTTTAGAGGCATTTCTGATGCTAAAACCGCCTCAGTTTGAGGGCAAGCCATATTTCTTCAAAGCTGAAAAGTGGATAGAGGCACTGGACCGAATCTTGCCCCTCTGTCCTCAGTGCGGGCGATATCATGATGGTGAATGCCGCTTGAGGACTGGTGCATATATCCTGTGCGGACAGTTCGGACATTTTGCCAAAAATTGCCCCCAGCCTCCTAGAAGGGGTCGTGACAACCGTGGTGCAGGAGGCGCAAACCCCGTAGCCTAGGGTAGGGTGCATCACATGGAGGCAAATGTCGATTAGACTGATAATGATATTATCAGAGGTACTCTTCCTATTGCTGGTGTGTCTGCTATTATCTTATTTGATTCAGGGGCTACGCACTCGTTTATTTCGGAGTCGTGCGCACAAGCTCTTGGCTTGTCTTTGTAGCAGATGCCTCATGGCATGAGGGTGAGCACTCCCATGGGAGACCTTCACGCGGCCAGGTACATCCCGAATGTACCTATCACCGTGGAGAAGAGGAATTTTTCTGCAGATCTCATTGTCATTTCGATGACAGACTACGATGTCATCTTAGGAATGGATTGACTTTCTTACTATGATGCAGCCTTACACTATAAACAGAAGAAGATTATAATAGGTGCACAGGGCAAGCCAAAGACAGTCATCAGGGGTACTCCATCGGAGAGCAAGAAGGTGATTGTTTCAGCTACGAAGACTCAAAAGATGATCCAAAAGGGATGCTACGCCTACTTGGCAAGTGTGGTGAAGACCGATGCACCAGCCATCGCATTGCAACAGATAGATGTAATGCGAGAGTTTCCAGATGTTTTCCCTTAAGATACTTCAGGATTGCCACCGAGGCGTGAGGTGGACTTCAAAATTGAACTTCTACCTAGCACTGCGCCCATCTCCAAGGCATCGTACCGCATGGCACCTGCCGAGATGCAAGAATTGAAGAAGCAGATTCAGGAATTGTTAGATAAAAGTTTCACTCGGTCGAGTGTCTCGCCGTGAGGAGCACCTGTACTGTTTGTGAAGAAGAAAGATGGTTCAATGCGGCTTTGCATTGATTACAGTATGCTTAACAAGGTGACGGTGAAGAACAAGTACCCTCTGTCCCGCATCGATGACATGTTCGACCAGTTATCCAAGGCATCCGTGTTCTCCAAGATCGGTCTGCGGAGCGGCTACCATCAGTTGAGGGTTGCAGAAGAGGACATATCGAAGACAGCCTTCCGGTCTATGTATGGTCACTATGAGTTTTTAATGATACCGTTTGGACTGACGAACGCTCCTGCAGCATTTATGGATATGATGAACAGGATCTTCAAGTCCTACTTGGATCAATTCTTCATAGTGTTTGTAGATGACGTCCTGATATACTCGTTCAGCCCAGAGCAGCACTGAGAACATCTCAGGATAGTGTTGGAGACTCTGCGCCAACACAAGCTGTATGGCAAACTCTCGAAGTGTAAGTTTTGGCTGAAGGAGATCATGTTTCTTGGACACATAGTATTCAAGAAGGGCATTTCAGTGGACCCTACAAAGGTGGAAACAGTGACCAATTGAGCAAGGCCGAAGAATGCATCCAAGATCCGTAGCTTTCTAGGATTGATGGGTTATTATAGGAGGTTCATCACAGAATTCTCCAAGATTGCAGCACCACTCATGAACCTCACAAAGAAGGCTGAGAGGTTTATCTAGTCTGGTAAGTGTGAGCAGAGCTTTCAGACACTGAAGGACCGCCTGACATCAGCACATGTCCTCACCATCCCGACGGGCAGCGGAGGATATGTAGTTTACAGCGATGCGTGCGGAATAGGCTTAGGGTATGTACTCATGTAGCATGGTAAAGTGGTGACTTATGCTTCGTGTCAGTTGAAGAAGCACGATGTGAACTACCCCACTCATAATCTGGAGCTAACTACTATAGTTTTTGCTTTGAAGATTTGGAGGCACTATCTTTATGGAGAGACCTTTGAGATCTTCACATATCATAAGAGTCTCAAATATATCTTTAACCAAAGAGACCTTAATATGAGGCAGCGCCGTTGGTTGGAGCTTTTGAAGGATTATGAATTTGCTATTAATTACCACCCTGGTAAAGCAAATTCAGTAGCTGATGCATTGAGCAGGAAATGGGAAGGTTCACTGGCTTACATCAGAGTAAGAGAGTATGAGATGTTGCAAGAGTTAGACAAGTGGTGTCCCAGACTTGACAGTAATGGAGCGATTTGGATGATGCATAAGATGAGGCCTAGCATGATTGACAGGATCATAGTCGCCCAGAAGGTGGATCCAGAGTATCAAAAGGTGATGAAGAGATGTCAGCAGGAACCGAAGGACTTTCAAGTATCTGTAGATAGAGGGATACGGTATAGGGACAAATTATGGGTTCCCACAGATGTCACCATCAGACGGGAAGTAATGGACAAGTGTCATAAGTCCGAGTTTGCTATCCATCATGGAAGCACGAAGATGTACAAAGATATGCAGCGCAGCTACTGGTGGCCTGACATGAAGAGGGAGATAGTTGAATACGTGTCCATATGTCTAGTGTGTCAGCAAGTGAATATTGAGCTTCAGAGGCCCTACGGGAAGTTGAAGTCTCTAGATGTCTCACAGTGGAAGTGGGATAATATCACTATGAATTTTGTATCCAACTTGCCCAGGACCTAGAAGGGTCATGATGTCATATGTGTGGTGGTAGATAGATTCACTAAGGCAGCGCACTTCATCCTTATCCGGTGGAAGCAGTCGGTAGAGAGTCTGTTGGACTTGTATGTTAGGGAGGTGATTAGACTACATGGCATTTCAGCATCGATTGTTTCAGACCGAGATTCCATATTCACTGCCAGATTCTGAAGGAGCATGCAGGAGGCTTTTGGCACCAGGCTGAATTTCAACGCTGCTTTCCACCCTCAGACTGATGGGCAGTCTGAGAGGATTATACAGACACTGGAGGACATGTTACGAGCTTGTGCACTGAAGGTAGCTAGGATGAGCATATTCATCTGATCGAATTTGCTTATAATAATAGCTACAATTCCAGTATCGATATAGCGCATTCGAGGCTTTATATGGTCGGCCTTGTCGTTCATCCGCTCATTGGGGTGAAGTAGGTGAGGAGAAGATCATGAGCAAGAAAGAGGTGAAGGAGGCTGTAGAGTATGCTGAGAAAGTAGAGCTGATCAAGCAGAGGATGAAGATAGCTCAGGGCAGGCAGAAGAATTATACGGATAAGGACAGACGTGAGCAGATCTTTCAGGCTGGTGATCAGGTTCTACTGAAGGTGTCCCCTATGAAGGGAGTTATGATGTTCAGTAAGCGAGAGAATCTCAGCCCTTAGTATGTGGGATCCTTCGAGATACTCGAGTTAGTAGGTGAAACAGTTTGCATGCTAGCATTGCCACCTTTCTATGGGCGTGTGCATAATGTATTCCATGTCTCTATGCTTAAGAAGTACAAGCACGATGCTGCTAATATATTACGGATCGAAGAGCCAAATTTAGTTGCGGATTTGACTTCGCGCAATATCCGACTCATATAGTAGAGCGGAAGGTACAACGCCAGAAGGATAAAAATGTGCCCATGGTCAGAGTAGCCTAGCGTTATCATCACGGCGATGAGGCCACATGGGTACTCGAGTCAGAGATGCATCAGGAGTTCTCGCATCTGTTCGATAATATTCCTACTTAGTGCAAAATTCGAGGACGAATTTTCTTTTAAGGGGGTAATAATGTAATACCCAGCCCATGTAAAAAAATAATAATAGAAAATAAAAACCAAATTGTAAAGACAACCCCATAGCCCAATTAGTGAGCCCATTAGCCTAATAGCCCTACAATTACCCTATAAAAGGCTTATTGCCCTAAAGCTCTCCACTAGCCACCCTCATTCCTCTCCCTCACTCCTCTTTCTTCCTCCTTAAGGCAACCCGTCCAGCAAAGAAGCAAGGGATATTACAACAAGGTTCATTTAGTTTCTTTCTTCATTCTGCACTTCTTTTGGTTTTAGAAGCAATCCCTTACTCCCTTCTTCATTTGGATTGCTTTCTAGGTGAAGAACATTAAGGAGAAGTGTTATCGGTGATTGGAAGGGCTCAAGTTAGGATCAATCACGAAATAAGATGAGTGATATCGAAATCCACCTGTATAACATGATTAGCAATTGCATAGAATTAGGGTTCTTCTTATGGATCTTGTTCTTGAATGATGAGAAGGAATGGAAAAATGGATGATTGATTGCACTTCTTGTGTTTGATGCATGTTTTGTGATTCTTATTATTGTAGATATGTTTTGTATTAGTCATTCATGCTTAGATGATTGATTGTATGCCTTGATTTCATTTTTGGATTGAAAATCGTTGTTATTGCAATTCTGTTCGATTCTGTTTTTCATGAAGACCGGTCGATCGATCTTATATATCAGTCGACCGGTGATGAGATTATCAGTCGACCGATCCTTTGAGACCGGTCGACCGATCAATCTTCCCGAGCCTTATATCGTTCGGTCGATCGGCCGATCGAAGCTCTTTTTTATTAAGTACTATCGGTCGACCGATCCAGGTGTAGCAGAACTTATTGTATTTTATTCAAATCAACCATTCGATCGATTCAGAGACATCGGTCGACCTGTGTCCAAAAAATGGTCGACCGACCAGTGAGAATCGGTCGACCGATATTTGTCTAGATTGCATATTAATTGCTGATTGATTGTTGATTTGATCTATATTTCTTCTATGCTTGTGTTGAGTTACTCCTTACTGACTGGAATGTTATGTGATTGAATCATTGATTTTATTTTGATCTGTCCTATGATCCAATCCTATCATGACATGTAAGTATGACAAAGTGATAAAGTGATTAAGTAAGAAAAACATGAACATGTTATGGGAGTGGTGGTCAGAGCTTAAGCTGAGTGCTTCATGTTTGAATCGCTCCCTTAGCCATGGCTTGATCCCCCATTGGCTGCACAAAGCTGTATTGGTCGCTCTGGCGTAAATCCCCCAAGTTAAGGGCACCAAAGAATCCAAGAAGCACGAAAATGTAATAAGAACGTGATGAATGAAAATATGATTCTTGATCAAGTATGACTACTGAAATCCTTTATGAATATAAGATTGACTCATAATATGTATCTCTACCATCAGTGGATATCTAAATCAGATGATCTTATGTCCTCAAATCAGATATTGTTACAAGTGATTACTAATTCTGTTAATTACTATTTATTGTTATGCATTGTGTACTTATAGATCTCCACTAGGCTGTATAGCTTACAGGAGGATCTCCTCTCCTGTGTCGATTTCCACAGGGTCATATCAATGTTGGTGTCGAGATCGTGTGCCGCGACCAGCGATGTTAAAGCACATGAACCAACAGAGGGCCTAGTTATCTTTATCTTTATTTTCTGCATTTTGAACTTGATGTAATTCAGACATTATAACTATCATGGGCTTTATAATATTTTGGGACTTTCACTTTTATGATATTTCTATCTTTCCTTCTTTGCTTTTATTATTGGCATGCCATTGTTTTTAATTGAGATTTGGTCAAGTTTTGATCTATATTATAGTATTTTCGTAACGCCTTCGAATAGATTCTCGCCACATGGCGTTGATCGATTTGGGGGCGTTACAAGTTTTGTGACATATCGAGAAAATTACTAATATTGAAATTGTTAGTGGGGGTGCTTTGAGAAAAAAAAAAGAAATTATGCAATCTTGTAATTTTCGTCATTCTTTTGGACTACAGTGATTTTTTCTGTTTATATAGAAAAGTAATGACCTTTTAAGAAGCTTATCTTTGCTTACAAGAAAATAAGAAAGTATCAGGTAGACGAGTGTATAATACTAACTATTGATTGTCAAAACAAACAGCATTTTTTATGTTATTCTCCTGATTAAATTATGCATCTGGTGTCTCAAAGTTTTTTTAAGTCTTCGTGAAGGTGAGATATAGGGTACCATATTCCAGTGAATTAGGTGTTTAAGACATGTGATATTCCTAATAATGTGGATTTCTCGCCCTTACTTTTAAGTTTTAATTAGTTCGTCGTGTTTTTTTATGTGATAGATGGTTCAAGTGACTTTTCTCTTGAAGTTTAAACCCTCTGCATTGGAAACATTGTTATGTTCCTTAGTTTCATAGTTTTGTTCCCTCAAACTAATAATTCATGGGGATCTCTTGATCCTTTGGGTTTGAACGTGGGGAGTTCTTCAAGTTTTCTTAATGCTTGGGACGATCTCATTAATTTCTTTTCCCAAACATTTGAAAGCAGAAGTTCTCATTTGTCACCACTCCCCCCCAAACAAACAATTCCTCCTTACCCCCATTCTGTGTCTCATCTCCTTTACCGGCATTTAGTGTCTGTATTGACTAAGACATTCATTTGATGGTTTTCAGGAAGCTGAGAGAAAAATACTTCTTAACTATGTTTCCAGATACAGTAGTAGAACTTTCAGAGATCTGCATACCCTTCCTTTAAAGGTTTGTTCATCTCATCTCATCTAACACCCAGTGAAACTGTACTTTTGGTCTGCAATATCTTCTTTGTTTAGAAGAGTTCTGTAAACTAGATGGATTGCTTTAGTATTTCAGTTTTCACCTTCACCAGTCAGCTATGGAAGTGTGCTTCATCCTGGATTAATCTGATAAATGATATGAAACTTCCTACATTTTTGGTCTATAGCTCTTTCTTTTGATAAACATCTGATGCCATATCTGTGAATTGGAGTGGCTTACATTTTAGTCTTCATCCATAGGTGAATAGCTGTGGAGTGATGCCCATTATATTTTCAACATCTTCCTTGTCTTTACTTGGAACACTAGCACGCTTCACTGGTTTAGCAGCTCTTAAAAATACTGCGATTCCTTTGAATCCAGGAGGGAAATTATTGGTTATACTAAGGACATCACCTTCATGATAATCATTCATATTGTTGGATAAAACCTTCAAGTGTGTTACCATAGAACTTTCGTGCTCCCACATTTTTTCTGTCTAAAGAAAAAGTCAAACTTGAATCCACCGTGAGCATACTAGAGTTCATTGAAAAGATATCTCGGAGGAATGAATTCAAATCAGCACTGTGAAGCATAAAGCTCCTTTGCTTAATTTTATCTACAAACTTTATATATATATATTGTGGTACACTTTCAGTTTTGGATTTTTTCCCTTAAATTTCTTTGCAAGTTAATTTGAGCAATATGTGTTGACTACAGTACATTACATGCTGGAGGTTCTTTGTATACCTACCAATATTCTGCATATAGCCTTTTTCAACTATTATTATACTTTCCTACAATTGGATCCTGATGATGTCAGTGAAAAGTTAAAGCGCCAAGGTGCTTCAATAGCACTTGTTCGACCTGGAAAGAGCACTGTTGCTTGTATTAAAACAGTATGGAAACTTTGTTAAAGAATATATTTGTGCTTGCAGTGTATAGGAGGCCTAGAAGATTTTAAAAAATTCATATGATATTTTGGAGTCAATATCCTTTTATGAACTAGAGGTACTAAATTAGATCATCTTGGTTTTTATTTGTCACGGTCATGGAATAGAATATAGTGATAATAGGCTCAACTGGTATTTTTTAGTTATTCATGATTCACTTTTGGTGACCGTTTGTTTTTGAACCACTCGTAATTTGTGTTTTAGTTCTTGCTTTTAGGAATTTGATCTGAATGGTGATTACTCTCACCTCAGTGCAAAATTTAGCTATTGGAACCCGTTAAAAGAAACTTGAAACTCTTTAGCCAAATAAAGGATAGATTCACTAACAAGAGTTGGCTCAATTGGTAAGTGGACTAGGTTAAAGGTTGAGGCTAATAGCCCCAGGTTTAAACCCTGAAGACATCGTTGGAGGAGGAAGGAGGAGGGGATGGTGGTGGGGTTAACTTTTAACACTCCACCCTTGGCCAAATTAGTTATGTCTTAATAGTCCTGCGCATAACCGAGTGACTTAGGTGCACAAGAGTATTTTGTGCACGTCGTGCCACATGGTCACCCAAGTGCAGTAAAAAGAGAGATTATTCAAATGTTTCATGAAACTTTTAGCTTTCCTCTGATATTGAGGTATTGCATTGTGTTTTGGATCACTGAAGTTTGGTAGTTCCTCGGATTTGTAGGGGGCGTTCTAACTTTTATGGCTTCCGTCGTACTTATTTATTCAATAACTTAAGGAATAAATGCATTTTGTCAGATATGATTACCCGTTTACTAACCAACTGATTTTCAGAATTGGACCGGCGATCAGACCGGATTCATCACTGGGTCATGGTTGGACCGGTCCGATCGGGTTCGATCGGATTGAATCGGATTTTATTAAAATAATATATTTATAATAATTATAAAGATATATCATAAGTTATATAATATAGTATATGAATATTGTACTAATAACTTATTAAAAATATTAAAAAATAATATAACATAATTTTTATTAATTAAAAGTTTCATAATGATAATATAAATAAATTATTAATAATTTAATATCTACTATTTAATGATGATAGATGTTATATTAATAAATTTTATCTTAAATTATTCTTATTTCTTTTTTTTTATTTAACACTTTCCTTTTTATTTTTTTTATTTTATGCTCGTTGATGTGTTTCTATTCTAATATTATTCAATTTTAAATACTTACCATTTTAATATCAATTCATATTTAATTGTATAGATATGATATTTCTTCCTTTTTAAGTTTCCTTTTATTTCTTTCCTTCTTTCTCATTTAATTTTCCTATGTATATCATTTTTACAATTTTTTTTTTCAAATTCTGCGTTGAACCGGTTTAACCAGTCCGGTTCAACCGCCCGATTTAACCGATTTTGCCAGGTTCAATACCAAAACGAGTTTTGACACTTGACCGGACTGGATCATCGGCCGGTTCATGGTTGAACCGGTCGAACCGGCCGGTCCGGTCCGGTTTGAATAACATCGCTGATATATTTGTGTACTATCATTCACTTCTCTAGAGTTTCAAGTTAGTAAAAGTACCAATGCTGCCTGAAATAAGTATCCGGAAGACGAGAAAAAAAATAATAATTTTGATCAATAGTTTTCTTTCCTCATTTTTTATCTTTGATATCTACTACCATGTGAAACCATTGCATCAAAGACGCAACAACTTAAGAATCATTTATATATCATTTCAAGACAATATAGCAATTAAGTATGACCTTATGCCCACTTTCATGTTGGATCTACTAGTCTTTCATCTTTTGTTCATATGAACTATTTTATTCTTACACCTTCTGTTTAAGTCGAATATGATTTGCAACCATTATAAGTAAACAGCAATATCCAGTTTGGGGTATATATTTGACTATAGATACAACTTGGATATTGTCTTGTTATAAATAATTCCAAATAAGTTTATTTTGCTCCTTCTCTGTTCTGATGAAGCAACTTAATTTTATTTGTGCAGGTCCTTCGCCAAATACCAGTATTGGGTTCAGCTTTTCTGGCCATGTTTGCTGCTTGCCCTTCTGTAATTGAGCAAACCACCAACTTGACTGCATTCCGGGGCTTTGCTGGGACATCAATTCTCATCCTTGTGGGATGTGCAACTGATACAGCAAGAAAAGTCTAGGCTGAAATACTATCACAGAAATATAAGAACATTGAATTCTATGGCATCAATCGATTTGGTCCATGAATCTTATACCACTGCAGCCCATGGCCCCCTGAAGGACAGAATGTATCCATTGGTGCAACAAGTTACTGCATGATAATCCTAAGAACGTGAACCATTTTTTCTCTTTTTGTAGGATCATCAGAAACTATGGATGCACATGCCACAATCAGGATATGTGAAGATGTCAACCTACTTCGATGGCATCATGGAAGTACACCGCTGCTTTGTAAAATGCTTTCTTTCTTTGGATTCAACTCATTATGTCCTACTTTTTTTTGTAAGATCACACAATGTATAGTTACTGTTAACAAAATTCAACTATGCGATGGATATTTTACGTAAGCAATCAATGTCCATAGTCCGGCTTCTGATGGTTTTACACAAAATTAATGTGGTTTTGCAGGACCATCTTATTCGATACCTTTGTGAGTTAGAATCCGTTAATTGACAATTATTTGATATATCGTGGTCAATTGATACCTTTGGGCTTTGGGGTTGCAAACAATACTTAGTACAGCACGAGCAGTTAGTTATGAGGATCACACACACATATTAACACATGCAACATTTCTCAAAAACTGTAATCCTCAACGACGGTCAGTTTATTTTATTTATGATCTTTTTTTTTTGTTTGGTTTCATAAATAAAACACTTCTTTGTTGGGATGTTAAGCACATTCTGATAATCGATTTCCTCATCAACGATCTAAATCTTGCATGGCCGTTGATGTACAACATTCCTACAAAGAAAGTGTTCTTAGATGCATTAAACTCTCTTTTTGGATTTTCTTGGAGTAATTTACATTATCTATAAAGTACTCCTATTTTTTCCAAGTATCCAATTTGTGGCATCTGCATGACAAGCTGTTCACCCACATTGTTTTTGGAGTACAAAAATATTTGTTTCATGCAACATTTTGATAAGGTATCAAATGGAAGATTTTTTTTATTTGGAATCCTTTTTTTTTTCAGCCCATATTTTATACGAGAAATTGAAGAATATAATAGGGGAAAAATATTTCATGTTGGCCACTGGAATTTTAGTAATGCGACCAGTTTTTATCTACATGTCAGCGACTACAGTGTTAGTGGCTAGCATTCCTGGCAAAACCCATGGGTGTTGCCAAATGATTAGTCACTCCAATATCTCAATCATATCACCTTACCTTGTCACCTTCCAGAGAGAGAGAGAGAGGATTATGAAGCTTACATCCAAAATCTGACCATAAGTAAAAAACTATATCCATTTTTTTTTATTTTGCTACGCAAAACGATAGTGTCATTTTCCTGGCATTTATAAAGTACTAGATGATTAAGATGTTTCCATTTGTGCTATGCTTGTAATAGTCAAGATCAATACCAAAATTGATATATCAATTAGTGAACACTGACGTCAACGTTACTCAAATCATATTCATTTACTAAAATAAGATGTCATTAGGAGGACATATCCAGCTCCGTTGCATTAATTAACTCGTCAATGACTCACTACTCATCATAAGTACTTTGTGGAGTTATATGTCCAAAAAATTATAAAAAAAAACATTATTATCTGATTAAACTTTGTTCGAAGCCATTTTTAATTAATGACGAACGGAATCCATTAAAAGAACCATCCAATTTTTTTTTTCTGGTTACCAACTCCACATGCAAATTGTTAGTTGATACCCTCCCAGATTCTTCTTTCTTCTCAGAAGCCCCCTGTTTATTTTAAAATAAAACTCCATGTGCACCTCTCTCTCTCTCTCTCCAAATTTTAGAATAAGAGATCTACATTATGCATGCAATTTTGCATATTTTATCATCAGTACATCTTATTATTTTCTCCTCCTTGTATTATTATATATACTACTGGCAACAACAAAAATAATATAATAATAAATATAATTATTGTCAATAATTTGGAACGTCATGGCATTTATATTGTTTAACGAAAAACAAACAAAAGTAAAAATGGTACATATATTGTTCTCTTCTTAAACCCAGTAAAGGTGTTTAAATACTTTGATAATATCACCATTGCTATAAATGCACTTTATTTGCAATATGATGTTTACACAATAAATGAACCAAATTAGGGAAAATATAGACACCATCAAATAAAGCTCAACTTTTTTTCAAGGCAACTATTTTTAATGTTATCAGTCTCTCCTTTAACGTAATTAAATTAATTAGTATTATCTCAACTACTACAAAGCAACCGCCACTAATTAGTCTTTTACTAGCCACTGCGACCAGGTCCAAAACGCCAACTTAGCACCTAAACCCGCGTATTATCCACTCCCTAATCCAACGACCAAATCACGAATCCGACGGCCGCCGCGTCCCCTCGCAAAGTCTTCGACGGTCGAGATCTAAGGATTGCGGCGGGAGGCGAAGACTTCGAGTCCATCGCACTGCTCTCTTCTTTTTTTTAGTTACAACCCAACGAAGTGGAAAAAATAATTAAAACGTCGTCTTAGCGGCGGTGGCAAAACAAAACAGGACAAACAAATGCGTAAAAAATGCATATAAATTGGTTCTATATATAATTCCAGCCAATGGCATCGCCAGATAATTATTTAATATTAAATTAAAAGCCGAAGGATTCGAAAGGACGGCATGTCGGTATATATATAAAAAATCAGTATTCTTTTTCGTACAAAAATTTGCAATATTTTTTTTTCGCCCAGGAATAAGCTGAGATCCGATCTCCTTCTCTCTTCCTTCTGCTCATTTGGTCTCTCTCCAATTTGATTCGATTCGATTCCAAATCGTTGTGCTATTTTTGTTGCTTCTTCTCTCGATTCGGATCTCGTTGTTGTTCTCCCGAGTTCTCTGTACATTTTGCTGCGACTTGGTAGAGCGCCGATAAGGTATTCGTTGTTCTGCTTCTTAGATCAGTCTTGAGCTTTTCATGCGCGAATTCGGAGTGTTTGAATGCGGCAGCTTTGGTTTCGGGGACCTGCTGCAGATGCTGTAGTTGGCTATGGAGTCGTGAGCTGGAGATTTTGGTGAATTGGTTGCGGACTTCGGGGAAAGGAGCGTCTTTTTTTTTCTCCCTTGGCGGATGGGGTTGCGGGTTTCGAATCTTCGGGCGTGTTGCTTTCGTTCGCGGTCGAAAGGAGCTGTATTGGAGTCGCCAGACGTTGGTAAGTAGCGTGGTTGAGGCATCGTGGTCGGAGCTTTGTTTCGGTCCTTTGTATTTGGAGCTTTCCTTCTTCTGCCGAGCTTGGCGTTGAATGCTTCGGAAATTGCTTACTTCGTGCAGAGAATGAGGAGACGGGGGAGGCGTACGACCTACCGGTCTTTCAAGAGTTCTCCTTCGAGCAGCTAAGACTGGCGACGGCGGGCTTCGCGGTGGAGAACATCGTGTCGGAGCACGGGGAGAAAGCTCCCAATGTCGTCTACAAAGGAAAGTTGGACGGGCAGCGGAGGATCGCCGTCAAGAGATTCAACAGATCGGCGTGGCCGGATCCCCGGCAGTTCTTGGTACCTTCTTGAGCACCCTACTTCTGTTCTCTCTTTCCTTTTTTCTTCCTTTCTGGTCCCTGAGTTCTTTTTTAGATGTTATTGTAACGCTTGGATGTCTATGTCATATGAGGATACCTTACATCTTTATTAAGTTTTTAGTTGTGGGGTAAATGACTTGTCTCTGCGTATTGGATTGTCTAATCATGTTAAAACCTTTATGATGCTGTGAAATTTTGACAGTAAGTTATTCCATAGGATTACCGGGGGTTGTGCTCAGATAGCTATTGCTAACTATTCATGATTCATGGGTGATCATAAGATTTGTGTTGCATATCAGATATGTTTGTTGTTGTGTTTCCTGGTTCATGATTTAGATAGTTGCTCAATGGTCGTGTTTTTGGATGTGGTTTTGTTTAGCCTTTTCTATATTAGCGTTGTTTTTCTGTATTGAAGGATGTCGTGGGAACTGCGCCTTTCTCATGCATGCAGTGTTCTTTGCTTTTCTATATTGAAGGATGTTTGTTTCTTGGCATATCACTGGTGCATTTTGTTCAAGATCAGATTCATTATGTACTTAATGTACTTCTTTAGGAAGAAGCAAAAGCTGTCGGTCGTCTTCGAAATCACAGATTAGTGAACTTGCTTGGCTGTTGTTGTGAAGGAGATGAGAGACTACTAGTTGCTGAGTATATGCCCAATGAGACACTAGCAAAACATCTTTTCCACTGTAAGTCCCTGAATTGTGTCATAGTGTACCTCCATTGTTTGCCAATAAAACTTATTACACTTAATCTGAATGATAATGAATTATGAAGGTGTTCTGCTTTTGATAATGTACAGTTTATCATTGTAAAACATTTCTGTGCTTGATGCCAGAAGCTTTACCTTTGGAAGTCTTTATAGTAGTAGCACTTTTTTTTGAAAGTTTGTAGTAGCATATATGCTCAAGGGAATCAATAGATTGACAAGTCTTAGAAAACATGGTAATAATTGATATCACAGTACTCCTGCCTTTCCTTAATTCCTGATTGCTTCCACTTATTGAATGCTTTGAACCATGGTGTCCATGCTGAACAAGTTCTTTACTACAAAGCTCAATCACCCTCCAAGTTCTTGAAGTCTGTTGATCTTATCAGATCTATCAAGCAAAATTGTTCCGTCTTTTTGTCGTATATCATTGCTCATGACATTAGCCTTCATCCCCTTTTCAGTTCTAGTTTCTTCTTGGTCATGTCATTATTGTTTATTCTTTGATTGCTTAAAGTACCTTTGTAAGATCTTTTTATCATATAAAATTTCTTAATTCTCCTTTTGCATTTAGTTTCTCCATTTGGGTTGAAAATTTACCTCATTTATATCATTCTTCTCTTTGTTTTTAATTTTAGGGGAAACACAACCAATGAAATGGCCAATGCGATTAAGGGTAGTACTCTATTTAGCTGAGGCCTTGGAATACTGCACTGCCAGCGGTCGTGCTCTCTATCATGATCTTAATGCATATAGAGTCTTATTTGATGAAGTACGTACTAGGCCTTTCCCTTGACAATCCATGTATAAGTTTCTGCACCTTTTAGATTTCATCTCAACGCAGATTATCATTTTGCAGGAATGTAATCCTAGGCTTTCATGCTTTGGACTGATGAAGAACAGTCGCGATGGCAAAAGTTATAGCACAAATTTGGCATTCACCCCTCCTGAGTATCTAAAAACTGGTATCTACATTCTGAAAAGGAAAACAAAATATATTAGTGCATTCTTTTTTTTAATAGAAGTGTATGCCTTTTGATATGCTAGAGAGCAGGACTCTTGATATTTATCCTATCACTCCTGATTTATTTGTCTTTAACTTTTTTTCCATGACATGTAGGAAGAGTTACACCTGAAAGCGTCATATATAGCTTTGGGACATTATTGCTGGATGTTCTCAGTGGGAAGCATATCCCTCCTAGTCATGTAAGTTGTATTTCTTGTCTACATTGCCACTCTCAGATGGTATATCTTGGCATTAGTATCATTTTAAGTCACAGTATTCTCATATTTACTACAATTGATGTTATGAGTTTTTTTTCATTCAGTGATGACCAAACACTTCCCAAACTAAAACAGCGATGACTGAAAATTTAAGAAGCTTAGTTTGGTGATAAAAGAATATAATGTTCTTATCATGAGACTTGATATTGACGTACTAAATGTTAGACATGATGAATAGTTTTAATATTGATAATGTACATTGTACAAGTCCATGTGACTAGAGGATTGCTTCATATGTATAAGAACTCAAGGTGGAATAATTTAACTATGAATAGGTTAAGGTGAATTATCATTCATCACATGCACATGATTCATATTTCATAGTACCTTGCCATCCAATGCCCAAACCATGTCTGTATGCTTGCCCTCACTATAGATTAGATATTTTCAGTCATCACTTGTTCTTTGCTCACTTTGATACATGCAAAATATGGGATACTGCATATATTATGCATCATATTTATACCTTGTCAGTATCTGTAGTAACATTTTCCATACTATCATTTGGCTGTTTGTACTTTATCTTTCTTCTCACAGTAAAGGTATGATGCCGATGCTTTAAAAATGCAGCTTCAGATCAGCATCCCTGGATATATCATTGCATATAAATGTTATCCCATGTTGATGTTTATCTTTATCATTGTTCATGTTTTCATGTGTAAAGCTTTATCTTGCTGTTGAATTTCATAAGTAATGCAACTAAAGTTCCTAGAATCTCTATGCAGGCTCTTGATATGATACGTGATCGTAACTTTATTATGCTGACTGATTCTTGTCTTGAGGGGCAATTCTCCAATGAAGATGGGACTGAACTAGTACGCTTGGCTTCAAGGTGTTTACAGTATGAGCCGCGTGAACGACCTAATGCGAACTCCTTAGTACTTGCATTGACTCCACTTCAGAAGGAAGTTGATGTTAGTATCCTCTCTCTCTTTATCTCTCTCTCGCGCGCGCACACTTGATCACACACATAAAATATTTAGCAAATGTTTGTCACCTTTTTTTTTTAGGAGAAAAAGGATGACTACCAGGTTATGTGGTTTTTATCCATGTGTACATATAGCTGAGAAATGGGAGTCACAGAGAGCAGCAAAAGAAACAAAAGTATCTTGTCTAGCCAAAACCTCACTCCCGAAGCAAAAATGAGATGTAGTGTACAATACGCTTTGTCTGACATTGCACCCCACAAAAAATCACCTGGTTGCACTGAAGCCACATGGCCTAGGAACCAGCTAAAAATGACAGCCAATGGTGTTCGCCATCTCTGTCTCTGTCGTGCCAAAGCTCGGAAAGACTGTCATAGGGTCGTAGGATCAAACGGGAAGAGACCCCCAACTGCCATCTACTGCCAAATACCGCGTGCTATCAGGCATGCAAAAAATAGGTGGCCGATGTCCTCCTCTACTTCGCCACATAAAACGCACGATGTGTCTTTTTGGCGCCCATCTCGCCCTATATGCTCTGGTGAGAAGTCGATCCCGCCGCATAAGTCAAGTAAAAATCTTGACTTTCAGTGATACTTGGATCGCCAGATTTGTGCTGAAATCCTCTAAAGTCTTTGTGTTAGGAAGGAAACGAATGTAGAGGCTCCGTGCTGACCATGTCACTGATAGCCAAACCCATCCGTTGAGGTTGGAGGGGTCAGGGGCAAAAGGAGCAATCCTCTGGTGTAGTGCAAGAAGCTCAGTGAACCGCTGGTTTGAAATGGCTGATCGAGAAATAGTGGTCCTGGAATTCGAGTTTGGGCCTCAGGCCTCCGGCCTTAGACCAAGTCTTTGCCACAGTCGCGTCAGGATCTGCCGCCAAAAAATACAGTCTAGGGAAAGCCTCCGCAAGCGGGTCCTCGGGGACCAACCATGCTGCCAAAAAGAGAAGTCCGCCCCGGAGCCAGGTGAGTGGGTCATGAGTGAGCGCACCTGTGGGCTGCGGGACAAGTATCGCTACTCCCCGTCAAAAAGATGAAGCCCCGCAAGGCAGCGTGATCCCCGACTCCCAAGAGAGGTCCCGCCCGTAGCAAGTGGAAAAAAATTGACTGCCATAAACTATCCTCCGGCCCCATGAGCTACCTTGGTGCAGCAGAGATCACGAATCCCTAGACCTCCCTGTGAGGTGGGGCGACAGATACTGCTCCTGTAACAAGATGAACTCCTCGTTGGTCAACCGCGGCCTTGCCAAAAAAACCTACTCAAAGAATCCATACGCCAGATAATCTTAGCGGGTGCCCACAGAACTGTCATGTAGTACGTCGGAAGTGCCGAGAGGACGAATCGGAGACGAGCTGACCACCTCGAGATAGGAGTCGTGAGCTCCAGCCCTGGAGCCTATGCTCCATCCGCACAATGACTGTGGTCCACCCGTGGGAGCAGATGTGACGGTCGGAGGGAGGAAGGCCCAAGTAGGTGATCGCAGAGTGCCGAGCGGCGTGCGAAGCTCGTCCGCGCATTGGGCAGCCTCCTTGGAAATCATGCCAAAGGGGATAAAGGAGGATTTGGCATGGTTGATCCGACGATCGGATGTAGCGCCAAAAAGCTGAATGAGGATGGCCACACATTGAGCCTCTTGCCCTAAGCCCTCGATGAAGAATTGCGCTGTAAGAAAGGAGACAAGCTCCTGGCGAAGCCGTCGAAAAGGCTTGCCACGTAGGACGTCTGAGTGCATCTAGCAAGGGCATTATCTGCCAAGACAAAGAGCATGGGGGCTAGATGGACTCCGCGTTGGAGCTGAACCCAGCCGTCCGATGTCGCCCCGTTGACCAGGACTGAGAAAGAAGCGGAGGTGGTGCATCGCTTCATCCAAGCAATCTAGGTCTTCTGGAACCCTCTGACCAACAAGGTATGCCAAGTGTCATGAGCTTTGGAGAAGTCGACCTTCCATAGGAAGGACCAAGTTCTCCAATGAGCTATGATCACCGAGGCAATGGGGTAGTTGTCGGTGATGGCTCGCTCTTGGATGAAAGTCGATTGTGTTGGATGGACTAAGTCCGGCAAGACCTCTTGAAGCCGATTCGCTAATACCCGAGCCACCAAGAGATAGATGGCGTTGGATAAGGTCAGTCGGAAGTCCACTCGCTCCGTCAAGGTACACTTCGGGAGTAGGAATAGCAAGAACCGATTGAGGTGGTTGAAGCCTCGGTTCCCACTGGTGAACTCTCGGATAATAGGCAGCATGTCCTCACGCACAGTCATCCAGAACTCTCCGTAGAAGAAAATTGGAAAGTCATCTGGGCTCGACGCGACATCACTATTGAGGGATGTCCTCTAAGGGTCTCAATAACCTTCTCCTCAAAGATGGCCCGCACCAATAACGAAGACTGATCATCAAAAAGATGGGGGATGTCCACTAGGGCCCACTGCCATGGGCCTAGAATCTGCCACATGGTCGCTGAATGGAAATAGGAGGTGATGTCTGCTCCAATGCTCTGCTGGCCAGTGATCCGTTGGCCCTGCACATCAATTTGATTGATCCTATTCGCCCTCCTCTGAGAGCTCGCATACAAGTGGAATAAACTAGTGTTGGCATCTCCCTCTTGAAGTCAGGTTTGTCGGGAGCACTGCCGCCACTCAGTCTCCACAATCCGATCCTCCAATTGGATGGTCGCCTGGGCTGTCTGCGCTCACCCACCTCCATGTCTGTGAGGTGGTGAGAGTCCTCTAGGCGGTCCATCCGGGCAATAATCTCCAGGACGTCCGTTCGACAATCTGATGCCTATGCTGACATAGGAAAGATCGAAGCCTGTCCTAGGAAGACGCCAAGGTCCGGGCAGCAGTGTCCAGAGTCCGTCACCATATGGAGAAACCCATCCTCCAATAACCGTGAGCATTCAAAATGAAAAAGTGAGCGCCGCCTCTGATCGCCAAAAGAGGGGTGTGGTCCGAGAACGGTCTGTCCATCGCCTGAACATTTGCCAGCTGGCGGGCCTCAGCTAGCTCCACAGATCCAAGAAAGTGGTCGATACTCGATCCGGCTATCGGTGCCGCTATACTCCATTTGAAGTGACAGTTCGAGGCCAAGAAATCGACCAATGACTGTGAATCAATGAAATATCAAAACTCCTCTGCATCGGCATCCCTCCCACGCCATCTGATGGGGCAATCCTCTATATCCAAAGTGACATTGAAGTCGCCCCTTATCAGGCACCTAGCATCTGCTGAGTGAGTGCGTACATCACCGAGCTCCTCCCACAGAGTGCTGCGTAGTGACGAAGATATAAGATACTCCTCACTATCCACCTGGCTCCGAAGTGGAAAATCTGGCTGTCCAAGAGTCCATAAGAGAGAAAATATCTGTCCGCCAGCCAATAATGCAACCTCGCCCACCGCATGGAGATAGAGATGCCCTGACATGCGCCAGCCCCAGTCTAAGCCTACAGTTCCAGGCTACAGTAGAAGAAGAACCACGTCAACCACCCACAACCTGAGATAATGGCATAGGGTCCAACGTCTCCCGGGGTCACCGAGACCCCTCACATTCCATGTGAGGACCTTCATTAAGGCACTGGATTGCCCCAGAGAGGTCATGCCTCTCACCACCTCTGACCTCATGCGCGTCCGACGGCGCGTATGGCACAACTCGGCAGCATTCGCCACGAGTTGGACCTCCTCATCGGGTCTCCCTGCCAGGAGGGGCTCGCTGCCCCTGCTGTCAGATGGAGTCGACTGATCCTGTGTATGGCCCCCCATGCACCTGCCAGTACTTCCAGCCCCTCACCTGAGGAGCTGATGGTTCGGATCGTTGGCTTGTTGGTGACGGTGAGATGGTGGCTGATGAGCGCTGGCGGCGCTGGTATCGGCAATGAGGGGGCTGTTGCTCGCCGACAGTTGCCTGGGCCCCCCGAGTGTCGCCACCGGAGATGGCGAGAGCATTCCATGAGGACTCGGGGCATCTCTGGCCTGCTTGTGGCAGCATGACAGGAACTGATGAAGGTTGAAGACGCTGATGCCGGCGATAGGAGCACGAGGTCCCCCTGAGCGTCATCAGATAGGGCAGTCCGGGGAGCCACGCATGAGGTGAAATACGGGTTATGGGCGTGGAGGACGGTCGCGGGAGAATGGTCAGCGGGCTGCCAAACGCCGTGCCCACCAGAGAGGAGGACGACGGGTTCGGCTGGAGGCGGGTTCGATCCCCGGTACGCAAGTGCGTGGGAGGTGCGGACCGGGCTCGGTGGTGGATTGGGTTGGGCTCATGAGGAGTTCATGTGGATGTGATTCATGTGAGGGGTGGAGTATGGGGTCAGGTTGGGAACACGGATCAGATTTGTTGGTGCGAACAGAATCCATGGGGGTGTGAGGACGATTTGAATTTTGGTGGCGTGCGCGGCTCTCCCATACTTCTCTGCCCTGCGTTAGTCCTGCGACAAGTTGACGAGCAGGCGGACTGACATCTGACCGCTGCACCTCTGTTCGATGACACCGACAACCGCGACCGCGATGGTACCCGGCCAGCGACCACCTCCGCCTATGAGGGAGCGCCCGGGGAAGGCTGTAGGCGGAGTATGAACCTGCCAGCACCGGCGCAGAGGGTCACCAACGTCGGCAGGGTGTAGTCTTGGCGGAGCACGACCTCGACAGAGGTGCGCGACAGGTCTGGCGATCCAATCACAGGCAGGGCAACGGAGATGGGGTCGCCGAAGTGTCTTGCCACCTCCATGACGAATTCCGGCCGCCAAAGATGTTGACTGAACAGCGTATTCCAGGTAGTGCCATTGTCACACCATCCCCGATCCTCCATTGTCACCATACGACCTCTAAGTGGACCTCGGGGTGCTGTGGCAGGCTGGTCGGAGCTGATAGTAGGGCGTCTCTTTGTTGGGCGGACCCCAGGACCAATAGCCACAATGCCGGTGATATCCTGCTCAGATGAAAAGGTGATGTTGCTCCAACCTTGGCAATGACCGCCGAGCGAAGCACCGCCAGATCTGGTGGGGCGCCACTGAGTTTGCCGGTGACGCAGTCACTGAGGGTGTCGACTGCCCGTTGGACCTCAGACGACCATGGGTGGGTGATGGAAGCCGGCAGGGGGGAGGGATTGTTCAGCGATGTCATTGGTGTCCGCGCCTGTACCCTGCGGGAGCCTACAGATCTCCGATGATCTTCGCCTCTGCATTGGAGGCAACGCAGCGGATCAGAACAATGTCGTGCGAGATGGCTGTCTTCTAAACATCTATAGCAGCATGTTGATGATTGCCGAGAAGTGTGAGTGTTGCGGATGCGGACGTAAGGGGTCCAGCCATCAGCTGAACGGTGGTCCTTGCACCACATCGCCGATGAGCAGGGGAAAGCTGAAAGTGGCATATTGTGACGTCAGGGCACTGTTGGCGACGGGACAAAGGACCAAACAACGTGGGAGTGGGAGCGGAGGAATCCTCGTCACCACACGCGGCACGCTGTCACCAAATCCAAACGTGAACTGATAGATTGGGAGAGGGAGCGGAGAAGATCTCGTCACCACTCGCTGCAAATGACCAGTATGCGCCGTAGTTGGTGGGTCGAAACAATGCTGCAGATGAGAAGACCTGCCCCAGACGTCGCCGAAATGTCACAGGCCCAAATCTGCCAAACGAGCGCACCCAACTCAGGCAAAGATTGGACACCTGGACTGAGAGGAAGCGCAGCGCAACAGAAGAGGAAATGTGTCCACCGTCGAGGATCGCCGCAACCTGCCAAGCGAGCGCACCCAAGTTGGCAAAGGTCTGGACAGAAAGAAAACAAAGTGACAGCGCAGAAGAGACAGCGCCGGCGAGTGGAAAAACGTGTCAGACGGTGAAGAGCATGGTAATGCAATCGGTCACCGGAGATCGCTAGGGGTATGTCGACGCAGAAACGAGCTGTTATATCGAGGTGCCATTATCAGCGAGATGAAGAAGACAAAGAGGAGGGAGTGGAAGCAAAGGGTGGGAAGAGGAGAAAGGGAAGGGGTGTGCACAGTGTTTCATCCCGAACCAACCTGTCACTTTCTTATTCTTGGAGTCATATCTGTTAACTGGATAAAGCATCTAATGGCTTGTTTGGAAAATAACTAATTGAGGTGTGGGGTGGGACGGTGTGGTGAGTGATGGGGTGGTGAAGTGTGGTGTGTCATTAGAAAGTTTATATTTGGATAATAAATTATATATGATATGGGATGGGGTTTATTTGTATAAAAGTCATTTTTACCTTTCATTATATATTTAATATATTTATAATGATTAACGGTTAGCAAATGTTTATCATATATTTCTTTATTACTTAATTTATTTCTCTCTTTTATTTTTTTATTGACATATTTTTTTCTATTTTTTAAATTATATATTTATTTTTATATAAAATTTTCATTCATGCATCTATTTTAAAAAGTTAAAAATGAGAGATAAATATAGATTAAAAATAAATATAGAGGAGAGAGTGAAGAATAATTTTATTTGATCATAATATTTATTAACTTGATCAGTAAAAGTTAATAATTTTTTTGTATCATAATATTTATTTACTAGTAACTCCGCCTATGTTTTATAGCCGGTCCCAAGTCCGGATAAAGGAGGAGGGTTGTGTTAGGCCCCGACAGCCAGCGTAAAACCCTGTCGAATCTCATGAACATGAATCAACGAAAGAGCGGAATGACGTCGTATGATCCATGTAGCCGACCCCACCTAGTGGGATAAGGCTTTGTTGTTGTTGTTGTTGTAATATTTATTTACTAGTATGAGAGAGAGAAGAGAGTGATGAAAGAGAAGACAAGAGAGAGATGGAGAGAGACAAGACAAAAGAGAAAGAAGAGAGAGTTAATTTAGTCTAAAATTATTAATCCCTTCTCATTCCACCAATTTGGTGGAATGAAAAATATGTTGTTAGGAGGGTTTTAACTACTCCATTCCACCCCTCCTAACTAATATAAAATTATTATCCAAACAAAAATTATACTCTCATAAACCACTCCACCCCCTCAAAACCTTCAATCTAAACAAGCCCTCACTGAAATGTCTCCAGATATATCAATGTAATTCATTCTTGAGATTCATTTTCAAAATCATTCTATATCGTTAAACAATGTAATGCAGACCCCTTCTTATGTTCTGATGGACATGCCACGTGGAGGTGCAACATCATTGGAATCACTATCTCTTTCTCCACTTGGTGAAGCATGCTCTAGATTGGATTTGACAGCAATACATGAAATGCTAGAAAAGACTGGATATAAGGATGACGAGGGAACGACAAATGAGGTGTGTGTATGCATTTTCATTGACAAGGATTTTATGTACAAGTCGAGTTCCTGATATTTTCCTTCCGATTGTTAATTTTGTCAGTTAATGCCAAAGATTCCAACATAGTTTGCTTCAAAAGAAATGTATGATAAGTGTTGGGATTCCAGAATATTTCTTTTCTTTATAATACTAAATATTCCAACAGACAGAAATAGCTGTGTAGAGATGTACTTTCTGAATGATCATCTCTTCAGTCAATTCTTCTTACCCACAAGAATAAAATATAATAAAACTTGCTGATAAGCAAGATTTTCATGGTATTTTTAGGGGATTTTTTATGAAAATTTTATCTTTATTTTTTTTAAAATTATTGTATGTTGATATCTCTCTAATTGAAGCATGTACAAATTAGATTGTGTTTGTTTGAGGGGAAATTATACTTCAGGAACATATTTACTCAATCTTTTTGTATTTGGCAATTAGGAAAATCTTGACCATAAATTTCCTGGTTCTGGAAATTTGTATACAACTTCGAATTTTTTGTTGATGAGACAACTTTGGAGAACTGTTTTCCCATATGCAAGAGAAACCTATTCTGCTCACCCTCGTGAGAAATAATCAATATGATTTTTTTAACTTGTCTTTTATAATAAATGGAACAAAGGAAAATGATTCATGGCTTAGTATGCATATTGTTTGTGTATTACTGATATCCAACTCCTCATTGTCATTGCATGCTATCTTCAATATCACCCCCTGCATGAATAATTAGATTTCTCTTGGTTCATTGTAATTACTATCCTTTGTTTTGGTTTTTCAGCTTTCATTTCAGATGTGGACTAACCAAATGCAAGAAACTCTCACTTCAAAGAAAAAAGGCGACACTGCTTTTCGGCACAAAGAATTTAATACTGCAATAGAATGCTATACACAGGTGACTGTCTTGTCTTAATTTGCTTGCTAGTAGCGACCAGTGCTTTTCAAATTTAGTCTGGTTGTAGGAAATGATTCATAGCTGGATCATTCTTTTGGTTACACTTACTCCCAAAAAAAAAAAGAAAAACAAAATGTTCTAACTCAATAAGCACTATATTTTTCAACATTTATGATTTGGCTGCATTGGGTGATCTCAACTTATGTTTTGCCTCATAGCTCCATGGTACTTGATTTTTAAAATGGATGTATGGTGTGCAATTTGTATCGCATAACTGATTTTTGCTTATTTGTATTTGGCTGGACTAGCCGACCCCATCTAGTGGGATAAGACTTTGTTGTTGTTGTTGTATTTGGCTGGACATTTTTTGAGGAGAAAAATGTCACAAAAAGTTCTGATGTCTGATTCATTGGGATCATATCAAACAAGAAATCATCGGGCTCCTAAAAAAAAAATTCTTGTATGAAAAGTTCAAGATGGATAAACTCCGCCTATGTTTTATAGCCGGTCCCAAGCCCGGATAAAGGAGGAGGGTTGTGTTAGGCCCCGACAGCCAGCGTAAAACTCTGTCGAATCTCATGAACATGGATCAAGTCGTATGATCCATGTAGCCGACCCCACCTAGTGGGATAAGGCTTTGTTGTTGTTAAAAAGTTCAAGATGGAAAGTTAACTAGAAGACCATCTAAGTTGGTAGTTCTGCTTCGTTGTTTTGTGATAACTCGGTTGGACTTGATGCATTAATGGTTTGTATTTGGAGATTCAAAGAAAGATATACAAAAACCTTCTTACAATTCTCCCTTGTCCAATATGCTTGTTATTCTCCTGCCTTCTCTCAGAAAAATATTTGAAGTAATTTATACAACAACAACAACAAAGTCTTATCCCACTAGGTGGGATCGACTACATGGATCATACGACGCCTCGTTGATCCATGTTCATGAGATTCGTCAGGGTTTTACGCTGGCTGTCGGGACCTAACACAACCCTCCTCCTTTATCCGGACTTGGTACCGGCTATAAAACATAGGCGGAGTTATTTGAAGTAATTTATACGATGTCCGCAAATCTTAATAATTCACAAGTCTTGTTTAATTCTTGTGTATCAGCTTTTTATTATGATGAATTGTGTCTAAATAAACATTCATGTAAAGTGATTTGCATATTTTCTACTGTCAAGAACTTTATCGATAAGAATGTTCAAGCCTGTCATAATACAGATGTACTTTTCATGCAGTTCATTGATGTTGGAACCATGGTTTCACCAACTATTTTTGCACGTCGTTGCTTGGCACACCTGATGAGCGAGATGCCTCAAGAAGCTCTTAATGATGCGACAGAGGCACTTGTCATCTCTCCAACATGGCCGACTGCTTTTTATCTTCAAGCTGCTGCTCTGTTGGCTCTTGGAAAGGAAAATGAAGCTGGGGAAGCTTTGAAAGATGGATCATCTCTTGAAGGGAAGAAGAACGAGGCACATTGATAGTTGTCAAGTATCATATGGACGCCTCAAAATTTTAGCTATTGCTCTCCCAGGGCACGGGGAACTTCACATCGATTTATGGTTATTGTGAATTTTCTGGTGTGAATTGCATTTTGAGATACAAGTTGTGCATCTTTGACGAGTCTGCAGTTCCGGAAGTTGCAAAATTCTGTAGATGCCTGTTCCGTGTTTGAAGTTCATAGGAAATGAATTGACCTTGTATACCCCCTGAACACCTTCCCATATGTTGTTGCGTGTACATATGGAGCCAGCGTATTCGGAAATCTCAATCCTCAAGGTGGTAAAACTTTCTGGGAGAGAGAAGGAACATGTTTTAACTTTTAATGGTTGAACAAAGTTGAACAATGTAAATGTCCGACTTGCTGATGAACATGTCATATTGTACAGCAGTGGAATGATTATTTTTCCTTCGGTGCCCGTATTGGCTTTTATTGATTTATCTATCTGTGCCTCGGTAACAGTTTTTTTGTGATTCCTGACACATTATTTTAGGGATGTTCTTAACGTCATTCCTCCAATTTTTATGGTCATTCAATTCATCATTCTACTTTTTATTTTATTTTACTTTATTTGTTATTCTTATAGTCCTCTCAATTTTCATCCAATTTTTCATATGTAATCATCGTCTCCTAATGTTATTGATTATTTGATTAACGACATAAATTAAATTATTGGGCAAATATATTAATTTAATTAATATTAAAATCACAATAAGATTGGACAAAAAAATAGAAATATATTTATTTCTTAATATTATTAAGTTTCTTAAGAGTGTTCGCTGCTTTTTTTTATTTTTTTGTTAATAAACTAATAATATATTTTTCAAAGTAATTTGTTTGATCAATTACTTGTAGTTATACAAATATTTTTTAAGACACCGAGAAATAATTACTCTAAAAAATAATTATTCTAATATTTTCACTCTTTTTATTTCCACTTTATTTTATATATTCATAAAATAATTTTATATGTTTAATATTGTTGTAATTTATATATTAATAATAATAAAATTACTATATTTATTCAATAATCTAAATTATACTATTAACTAAAAAATAATTAATTGCATGAACCAATAGAGATTGTAGAGTTAATGATTGTAAAATTATTTAATAAGCATGATTGAGTGAAAATCAAAGGAGAATAATAAATAAAGTAAAATAAAATGAAGAGTAAAATAATAAATTTGAAGTAATATTAAGAATTTGAGTGGCATTAGGGGCATCCGGAATGATAAGTTTAAAGTGACAATAAGAATTGGATGAATGACATTTAGAACACCCTTGTACCAATTGTCAGACGGTATATCAAATGATATTTTATTTTTTTAAAATAAATAGAAACATACAAAGTTTAAAAGTGGTTCGGGATGTGAATGGGAGAATAAAGGAACCATAAATATCAAACGGTGTTTTCCTTCTTCAAAAAAAAAATATTGAGGTAGGAATCATCTGCAGTGGTTTGATAAATTATTGTGCTAAATAAATTTTATTATATAAGCATTTGACTGCAGATCAAAAGGTCACCGGTTCGAACCCGGTTGGGCCCTTTTTTTAATTTTTTTCATTGTTTTCGGGACTTCAATTTTTTTTCCTTTTTTATGGTGACATCTTTTTTTTTTTAATTAACATACGGGTTGATTACCATCTTCATATCCGGACGTGATCACAATTTTTTTCCCATTTTGTTTTCTGACTTCAACTTTTTTTCGTTTTTTTTAGTGACTTCTTTTTTAATTAACGTACGAGTTTATTACCATCTTCATATCCCGACGCAATCACATTTTTTTTTCCCACAGTATAACCTAAGCGTAATTCCTTTATATAATGTTTACCAATTACTTTCCAGAACCCATTTAGCCTTCATAATCATATACACATTTTTTTCAAAGTTTTATTACACCATTATTATTTTCCATTTATCATATATGTATTTATTCTTTTTTTTAAGGCCAAGGCCAACAACAGGTGAGGAAGTGGGGCCCAGTTCATGTATTATATATATACACTAGTATGATGACTCGTGCGATGTGCGGATGTTACGAAATTAAATGAATCTAATGTTTCCAAAATAAAAAAAAAATATTATTTGGTATTTTTAATGTTATTTAAAGAGTAAAATAATTATAATTTACAAAACAATATTAGTCTATCTAATCCTCTTTGTGTCCCATTTATTTTTCTCACTTCTTAGAAAATAATATTCCTATTTAAGTTTGAGGTATTAATTTATTTCATATATATATATGTGAATTTCATGATACATATAATTATATATTATATATATTTTGATCACTACTTTAATTATTTAAAAATATGTTAAATTTTAAATACATCATGAATACTTGTTGATTTATGCAAATGTTGAATTATCCTTATTTTTTATGAATTTTCAAGTCATGCATGCATGTATAGAAAAGAATTGTCCAATAATATGATTATTAAATAATTAAAATATTAGTTTAATATATTCTTATATTACTTAAAGAAATAATTATAAATTAGAAATAATTTATTAATCTACCTTATACTCTCGCCTCTCATTTATTATTCTACCTCTTTAGAAAATAATCTTCTTATTTAAGTGTATAATTGATCTCAATGCTTGATGTGAAAATCAATTGTAAGAATGCCTTCAGCATCCCTTTTGAAGAGGTGTCTAATTTCATTCTAAATTTTAGATACACCATGAATCGTCGTCAATGCTTTCGTACAAATGTCGAATTATTGTTATATATATTATTTATTAAATCATTAAGTATTATTTTGCTTTTAATATAATATAGATAGTTCTTCATGATACAAAATTATATATCTTTTAAAAGAATTATTTTGCAATTACATTTTTGCTAAAAATACTTCACATGCATAAAAGAATTATCCAATAAAATATTTCCATATCCATGTAACATACTACATGGTACCATATTAGATAGACTACAATTATTATTCATCTGGATTCTTAATCTTTTTCTCACCAAGATAAAAAAAAATTTATTCTTGTCTATGGCTGAAAATAAAAATTCATCGCACAAAGACTTTAAATAATTTTATCTATTGAATGTAGTATCATTAGCGAAAAATATTAGCAATCAATTTTTACACGTACATTATGTTTTGATATTATAGAAATAGCAGTCCATTTATTGAAAAAATCAATCATGCCATATGCCCACACCACCATGTAACTTTTGGTTCTAGTATGTGGCCCACAATGTGTGCTGATATTTTAAAATAAAATTTCATATTTTTCTTCTAAAAGACAATTTGGTCATGTGATGATCATCTTCAAATCCTTTATATTACTATTATTTTTTTCATTATATAAATTTGGTTTCCTATTAAGAAGAATAAAATGTCAACAATATGAGGATAATAATTTAATCAACCTTCTTGTATGAATACGATCGCATGTTCAAGGGAAAAGAAAGTAATTTATTATGTAATGAATTTGCATGGAAATGGTTTTTATTAAAAATTAATGTAGTATGTGATGTATTTACAATAATTAAGCAATTAAGTAAATTTCGAGTAAGCAAGAAATATGATTGACATGCACCATAATTGATATTAAACAATAATTAGGATAAATAATCAAGCAATAGAAAACATTATGAATTAATTGAAAAGATATTTTCTTATACATTATGAACAACACATTTTATCCGGTTTCTTTAATAGGTTAATTGTCTAATTATATTTTTAAATGATTTTCTAAATATTAAAATGAATTTCTAATTAGATAAAAAATATAAAATGCTACGTTTCTTAAAATGGGTGCCATAATAGAAATTTCCATACATTTGACATAGTAATTATGAAAAGTTGGAATTGCGTAAAAAAATATAAAAGTTAGAGGCATATTAAATATCAATGCACCAAAAATGATAGGACATGTCAAATGGATATTAAACCTTTGTCTCCTCCGTACTCGTTCAAAGTCTAATGACCACCGCGTGAATTTAAGTAGCCTCTTGCAAGTATTTATAGGTAATATACAAAAAAAATGCATGGGTTGAGACAATTGTTGAATTGTGAGGGCAGCGAAAGTTATGATAACTGTTGCCTAACCTATTAATAAGTTAGGAAGACAAAAGAACTAATAGCTTTTTAAATAACGTATTGATAACTTAGGAAATTAAAATGACTGCTAATTTTTTTACCCTATGTGAAAAATGAAGTTAGAATTCTTTTATTTTTTTCATAAATACTGAAATATAGTTAGTTTATTAGTCTATCTAACCTTTTCGCATTCTAAATTTTATATTAAATTTCGAAAATAATAATAGTTTTATGTGGATTATCTTTTTTTTTTTCTTATTTGAGTTTGATTAAGATTCTTAATTTGTTTAATTTATTATGAATTTATGAAAATAATTATATTTTTGCTGTTTGAGATTAATTAGGACTATCGACTTTAATTTTTTATTATAATAAGTCAATTCTCTTTATGTTACTAATTATGATTATGGATTTTTAATTTATTATTATTATGATATAGTATAGAATGGGTTTTAAATTTTTTATTTATGATCCATTTTTTCCATGTAACATGATAATGTTGCATATCAGGATATTCTAATCCAATACAAATTGGAAAAATAATTAAAATAATATGACATTACATTTAGTACATGAACTGCGGCCACATGTTAAAATAATGAACATCAATTTGTAACTATTTTTTTATTAATCATATAATAGGTTATAAATTTTGTAACCAAATCTCATAAATAATTATTATATATATAAGCTGTCTAGTAAACTATATAATATATATATAACTATATAATGACAAATTTTGTAACCAACTCAAGTTAGTAATTAAAAGCTTTAGTTATAAATTAATATTTAATATTTTAATTATTTAGCATTACACTAAATAGTTATTATAATCATACAGATTGTAATTATCATATTTTTAATCATATTTGTTTAATCATTTTTAATTTATAATTAATATTTTCAGGGAGTATTGTAAACACATTCTTATGTCAAGTATGGAACTTCTCCTTAGGTATATCCTATTTTTTATATATATAAATACTTATAAATAACTAAAGAAGTCCTAAAAAATATAACCAACATCGAAACCATCATTTATTTTAAAAAAATATTTTACATGGTAATTGAGATAAAATCAAATTTGATAATTTAATTGTTTACCTATTCTTAACCCTTCGGTTCACCAAGAATATAATATTATTCAATCATACAGCAGTCAAACGATTTTAACCACTCCACTAACTTAAGATTCTTGTTAAATTACAGTCGCACATATTACTTATTAATATTTTTAGAAAAGTATTTGACTCGGCCTTTGAATACAATGACACTAATATACATAAATAAATTATGCACTCAAAATAATAATCTATACCAAAATATGTTTATGAGTCCTCATATGTAGACAAAAGGCCGACATTATAAATAGTTTATGAGTCCACATATTACTACATAAGGTTTTTTGGGTAAGAGTAAGAACAAATAAAAATCAAATGATAAAAAATGTTAGCTTGAGGGGACATTATTGTATTAATTGTTACTTTGTTAGAGAATATAAGAAATAAGAATATAACAATAAATTAACCTCATGTTTTCTTGCGAAAAAGAGAAAAAAATATAATATTTTGAACATAAGAAATAAAATATGAACATAAAATATTTACCTTGCATAGACTTTAATAAATTATTACTACATTGGAGAACATCATGAATCATTTTCATTATAGCACATTGCAATGAAAAAATATTCAAAATAATAATAAATCATGAAAAAATATATGCCTAAAAGGAAAAAACTTACAGTATGCATCTCCAATAGTGAAAATGCTAGCGAGGGAGTGATGTATCCATGCTATTATTTATAGTATATGTTTAAGACGGTTATTGTGAGGGAGAAATTGTAACCGAAAGATAATCATGCTTCTATTTAGTTATGCTTTTATATAAATATAATCATGATTCTATCATTCTGTGCGGTTATAATTTTATGCAGTTACGAATTCATGAATTTTACAAATACATGGAAAGATAATTATTACATAAATATATTATTAATTTTGTATAAAGAATATTATCTATAGTATAGATATTATTATTTCTTGAAGTCAAAAAGTAATACAATTATGAATACGCATGTTGCCAATTAATGAAGAAAACATCATGTATAAATTAATATTATAATTAACAATTTCAGAAAATAGTTATCAAATTATTTTTGAATTTTGTTATAAATTAACTTTGTATGTTATTTTTATTTATTTATTATTTTATAAACCATTTTGTCTCTAATAATATTATGTTATTATAAATTGTAGTTACTATATATATAGTTATTTAATATATTGTTTATAATAGTTACTTTGTAGGGTTATCACACATTCTAATTACCATACATATTATTTTATTTAATTTTATAATACATATCTATCTATCTACCTATCTATACTATATTAAAAGGGGAGTACTTTTCATGAGGAGATGACATTTGGCATCAAGATATGTATTATAAAATTAAATAAAATAATATGTATGGTAATTAGAATGTGTGATAACCCTACAAAGTAACTATTATAAACAATATATTAAATAACTATATATATAGTAACTACAATTTATAATAACATAATATTATTAGAACATAATAACATAATATATTAAGCTATTTTGCTTTTAATAATTATTATTTTATGATATATTATGATTGCTATATATCTGTATAAATAGTCCTCTCAAAATTATAATCGTATAAATAGTAAAGATCTATAATAATTATAATTTATGGATAATCAAATTATATACTTACCATATTTGATAATCATAACTGACCATTATTATTAATTCTATCGGATATCTTATAATTAATTATTTTAAAAGTAATTATAAATTAATATCCTAATTAGAAGACATGTGGCATTCCATGCTTGTGCCAAATGTCATCCTCTCATTGCATACTATCCTCCTTTTATATATACTAGTATGATGACCCGTGCGATGCGCGGATGATACAAAATTAAACAAAAATTTTGATTATAAAATAAGCTATTTTATTTTGATATAAATTTTATAAACTATCTAATCATTTTCTAACCTTAAAAACTTATACATGTAAATATGTTATAATAAATTAAATTTATTTTTCAAACTATATATCTTTCTAATTATGATATAATATAGATATAAATAGAAATTTTTATCTATATTTCTTAACAATATCATATCTTAGAATTAAATAAATACTACTTATTTTAATATTTTTAACAATGTCAATTATTTTGCTTTTTTATCCATTTTTTTATGTGACAATGTAAAAATGTCGTATTTGACATACTATATGTAAAGATATATAACATAAATAAATTAAATTGTTATATATCATACTAAAATGACTGTTCAAATTATTTAATTATATGTATGTCAACTTCTACAATTCCATTTAATTATATATATATGTATGTATACATACATACATTTATATACATATATATATATGGAAAGATCGATGATGAAATGATAAAGACATGCAAATTTTTTTATTACTTATCTATTTTTATAATTTGTAATTAATTATATTTTGTTGGCTATTTTTTAAAAAATGCCCACCACAATGCATTCACTTCTTAATTAAGTATATTTTTAAAATATTTTATTTTAAAACATATACTTAATAGTTATAACTTTCTTCCAATAATCTATAAAATAAATTATATTTTTCATTCTTAAAAATTAATTAATATCATTTTTTATCATACATGATCTAAATTTTAAAAATTAATTATCTAAATTATACAAGGGCGGAGCCACATGTGTACCCATGGGTGCAAGTGCACCCGAGGAAATCTATATGAGTAGACTGAAAATTTATATGATAGTTAATAGTAATAAATATTTCGAATCTTCTAGATATCCTTGATGGTTGCGGCCATTACATCTCCATACTTCAACAAGCGCTCGATTCCCACTACCACTCTACAACATTCATGATTTATTTTTCATTCCACATTCATGTCTTCAAGTGTGTTCAGCCCACTACCACTTTATTTCAATTTCTTTTATTCATCATATATTCGTCTTTATTTCTACAGCACGGTATCATGTTCATATTTTAATACTTTTTATTATTTACTATATAATGAATCTATATACTTTTAATACTTATGTTAATATTGCTATGTATTTAATTTTCTTCCCAAAATGATTGATGTAATAAGATTTAATGATGAACTTCAATATAATTTTTTATTCATTCTAATCTCCACCTATAGTGATGTATTTTTTTTTTAACAAAAAAAATTTCATTTCATCTGATAAATAGTAGATAATATATTATGAGAAAAACACATCATATTTCATAATAAAGTTCAATAAGTGTAAAAAATAGCATTACCATAATAATTAAATTAATAATACATACTGAATTTATGTTTTGTTGCTTTTATATATTAGTTTCAATGTCTTTACTTCAATATTATTTTTCATTCTAATACATTTTATAAATTGAATTTATATTTAAATTTCAATACTTTTTATATGTGAATTTGAATATAATATGCACCCACTCATTATATTTTCTGACTTCGCCACTAAAATCATATTACATGGCTTCATGATAGAGTTACATCCAACTTCTAACTCTCTTTAAGATGTGTGTATATATGCATGTTATGTATGTATTGGATAAAAATAATGATTGAAGTTAAATATTTTATCTAATATAACTAAAGTGTATATTTGGCGTTGATAGTATTTATTTTAATAACAATACATAAGGAACTAAAAGAATGTATAATATATTTATATAAATTAATATTTAGTTTATTCATGTTATCGTTATAGATATACATAATATATTATTTAAAAGTAATTTTAAAAAAGTTTATTTTGTGTGTCAGGTAGCATTTATCCTTTCTCCCTCTCAAATATAATGTGGATTATTATTAATTTATAAATTTATCTTTTTTATTCATCATTTTGGTTGCTCTCAATGGAATAATATGAATATATTTTGTTCTGTATATTACAATATAAATATAAAATACGATTGGTATATTTAACTTCTATATAAGTTAGCAATAGAATTTATTTACAACCTTTTTATTTAATTGTGTGTCACATGCTTCTACCTTAAGTCTTAAAACTTATTGATATTGATTGACTTAACCCGGAAAGATAGCTACAAAGTTTGTGAAGTTTTCTTATTTTATAGTTCATCTTATCTATTTCATATTATAAATTTCAAATGTGGGACTAAATTAGATGATTAAATATGCTTCCGTTTTCATTTTATCTCATTTCATTTATATTTGGAAACCTTTGAATGTGGGACTAAAAGCATATTTAATAGATAGATACAAAAAATATTAATTTTATCATACACGATCAATTTTCATTCATAATAGTTTTTAAAAATATTTATAAATATTTAATATTATTTTATTTTATATGTGGCGTCATAAGAGTTTTTCATTTGGGCAACTTCTACCTCAACATATATATATATATATATATCAATATATTCTTTTATAAATATTTTATTTTTTATTATAAAGGAAATACAAATTTGAAAATATAAATTATATTATATAAGGAACATAGATATTTACTCAATATTAATCAATATCATCGTGATATATATTAATTATGAATATAAAATATTTTATTTATTATTATTTAATATAACTAACATACTTTATAAACTCTCATTTAAAAAATAATTTTAATGATACATAGCTTAATAAGATAATTGCACTTAGCATCTTCTATCTTTTATATTTTTTTGTTAGTTATTGATGTTGACACTTATATAATTCATTTAAATCCACGTAGTAATAATGATGTGATACTCATTGATAGTATTAAGTTTACCATAGTAATAATTTTATGAGTATTAATTCATTATGATTATTATCATAATAATATAATTAAATATTGATGATCTTTTTATTAATAATAATTACAATGATTATTATAAGATCAAATATGCAAAATTTTGACTTAGACATTTTGATATACATACAATATTTTGTTAGTACATAATGTTCTACGTTTAAAGATATGCACGTGCTCTTCTATATCAAATATACTACTATTTTGAAAGTGCCCTCTATTCATAGCTACAAATATTGAATTTAAAAATATGAATAAACAAAAAAAATATATATATATCATAATAAACTTTTGAATATCATAATGATATTATGTAAAATATTTTTTTATCACGTACATCTGTATCTTTAAAGAGGGAGTCGAGTATGCAAATAAAAAATGGAAGCCCTTCTATTTGTACATCGCATAGTGTACAATACACAATTTGTATATACAATTTATAAAAAAATATTTCTTATTCTCAAGAGAAAGCATGCACACGTTCTTTTATTTTGAAGAGAATGTAGAATGTGCTTTTGCAATATGCACCATTGCATCCTCTATGTCGTTATATTTATAGGTAATGTAGAGAATATAAAGAAATAATAATTAAATTAGCAACCATTCGATAACAAACTTTTATAGATATTATACTATATCTTATTTACAATATAATACGGTTAGGATATATAAATAATGTGTATAATTTACTTATTGTTAAGTATCATAAATAATATAATTAACTAATAATTAACTTTTGAGTATTCATAATTATAACTAACTTTTGTTATAGGTGATTACGTATCTTATATCAGTTTATAACTAACTATCCAATATAATAAAATGATTATTTTGTTTAATATTCTGAAATAATTGATATGCATAAATCTTCTATATCCTAATAAAATAACAACCTGATAACATCTAAAAATAATTATATGAAACTAAAGATTATTAGTATATTTTTTATCACACACAGACTTTGTACGTCCGCACGTATTCTTTGCCTTCGAAGAAGGCGTTGAATGTGCAAATGAACATTGAAAGTCCCTCTATTTATAGTTACAAAAATAGAATTTAAAATTATGAATAAATAAAATCATATATTTTCTAATAACTAACTTTTGAGTATCCATAATTATATAATTATAATAATATTATTTTATACATTCAATTTATGAGAGCTCGACACGTGGCACTTTCAACCTCTGCTTTTATATAGATATATATATGTGTATGACTATGCGTCCGTACTAATTAGGGTTCGTTCTGTTTGGTCTTCAGCTTTCATTTCAGATGCAGACTAATCAAATCCTGTGATATCTCAATCAGGCAAAATTAACAGCAATAATTGTTTACATTAAGTTCTAATTGTTTACACTAGAAGATTCAATGATAAAGATATACAAATCTTCTTAATATTATTCCCCTTGTCATTTATTCTTTTCAGTTTCTTTGGAAGAAAAAGGGAATAATTGTCAGTTTATTTGAAAGAAGGGTCATCTCTTGAAGGGATTTAGAATCAGGGGCTTTTTGGAAGAGTTGTAAATGATGTATGGTTATTGTGGATGTTCTGGTGTATGAATTGCATTTCGAGATCAGCTATGCCTGTGCATCTTGGAAGTGAAGCGAGTGTGCAAAGTTCCAGAGGTCACAGATACGACAGTATTTTTTAGTGTTAAGTGCACCTTCCGTGTTATAGGTTCATAGGAAGTGAAGCGACCTTGTACTTCTTTTAGATGGACAAAATCCTTTAGGGGGAAAATGTAGGTATTGCATCTTTTGACTGCTGCATGGTCGTGTTTCTTGTATATATAATTTTTTTAGATCTTATCACGTCAATTGATTCTTTTCTTAGACAAAATAGCTGAGCCTTGCTTCCATGGTGTACGCTCGAAAGATATTTCACCTATGTCAAGCTCAATCTTTTTTTTTTTTTTCGGGTGCTTCAAATCTTCTCGGACGTTTCTTTTCATGTTATTATTACAGTTTAAAACTTTTATGAAATTTCAGGTCGGAAAACATATCAGCAGAGTTTGATTGCAGATCGGGACTTCTTATTAAGCGTGTCAATGTTTGTCTAGCCTATTTTTAAATTCCTTCTTTTATTCGATGTTCTGTATTCCTTTCTCGATCAGTCAGAATCCATAACACCTACATCCAATGACCCTGGAACTCTGACTATTTTAAAGCAAATTATCTTGACTACAAGTTACTCTTCCAGAAGAAGCTTTTCAATAGTAAAAGTCTTCATTTTTCTTTTTCAAATTTTTGCATAACCACTTCAAAGCACTCACTAAGTACAGTATAATTTAGTTAAATAACCATATCTTTTAGTCATATATAGAGATATAATTGTAGAAGTCTTGGAAACTCAGCAATTTCAAAACTTCTAGCACCGATGCACGCGATAAGAACTCTGAGTTTCGAGATTCAAGAATCGTCTAATTATTGTGTTACTACGTCTGTTTGAAAAGAACAAAAAGCTATACAAAGATTGATCCGACACATGGATCGAAACCTAGAAGAAAAAACTTCTCACCTGAAAAGCAGGGAGGATAGTACAACAAACTGCACAACATTGTCAAACTGCAACCTATTGGTCGTCTGGTTTTGTTCTGTTGAATGATTTCTGGGTCTCCAAAACCGGCATATATGCTGCGGTCGACTTCTGAAGTACATCTAAAGATGGCTTTTCAGATTCACGAGGGCTCACTAGCGTTTTCTCAACAGCATCAAACTTGGCAGTGGCCCAAGGTGCTGTGCCCACATTTCCAGCAGCATTTGGAGCTTCTATTGTCAGCGACGAGACGGCATCTTGAGAGGCATACCAATTGTACCCACACGAAATGCACTCCAGCTGGGACATTAGAGAAAAAATTGATAAAGGCATTAAAGAAACTAACATGACAAAATTAAATAACTTGGATAACAAGAGAAATGAACGCCATGCCAAGTTCAGCATAGATGTGATGGTAATGCTAATAACAGTCTAAGAAAAAGTAATAGTATAACAAAGGGTTACTATTACCTCTTCATTTTATACAGACTAAGACTGAAAGTAAGAAAAGACTGAGTACACACAAACGGAGAAAGGTGAGAAGTTTTTTTTTTTTTTGAAAAAGTGAAGTAAAAATGACGATAAGAATGTCTACCTACCTGATACCGATCACCACGACCTCCAGTCTGTATAATTTCAGCTATTCCCACTGTTTTCTCGCTGCATCTTGAGCATCGGGCATCTGTCATCTATTTGGACAAAAGGAAACAAACAGTCGTCATACACCATAATCTGTCCTTGTCAAAATACAAAGACGACCCATGAAACCTTAACTATCATTTGCCAGCTACACCAATTACTTAAAACTTTTATCAATTAATGAGAATTTACACCATAATATATGGTTCTGACAAAGACCAATCAGATAAAGAATTCAATTTCATTAGCTTACAGAGAAGGTAGAATGTAACCTGCAACTTTTTAGTCTCTTCAGGTTCCTTATTTGTTCTCTCATCAGCAGTCAAACCATCCTGAAATGCTCGAGAAGGTTAGCAACAACAGATACTTTTTTTGTTTTTGTCATCAAAGAATTTGAACAAAAATGAAGTTATATTTACAATTATTAAAGCTTTTAGAGTATCCACCAATGGGCACGCCTCAGCTGAAACCTATAATCTTTAAGAAAAGCTCAGGACCATTTTTTCATCTCATTTAGTCAGGTAACTTGCAGAGAAAATTTGAACAGGGATCCCAAACCAGAAGCACTACAAATTGAAAGTTTCGGTTTTAGAAGGACTTGGAACAAATACCAACAAGCACTTTTCTTTTCTTTAGTTTTACTTGTGAAACTACTAAAGATCACTGAATAGGCATTTTCTTAGAAAGATCACATAGTAGGTATTGCTGTTGGAACAAGCAAATAAAAATAGTAAAAGCTGTCAGGTAATACAGATATAAAGGTTGCAGTCCGACACGAGATGGACATGTTTTTTTTAGGAGTGGACAAGGTTAAAATTTCCAAGAGAAGGAACCAAAAGAAAAAAAAAAGTCAAAGTTATACAAACCTTTAACTCGTTTGGTGACATGCTCAGGATCACAGTGGGATCTAACTCCTTATTTAGTAGACGCCTTGCTAGTATTCCATTGCTCTGCACAATTATTTAGCAACCTTAGATTCATAACAAAATGGCTGAAAATATTGAGTTTCAAGTTTAGCAACGTTTGTCAGAATCCAATGACATAGATTGGGTCAATTGTGCACAAGCCCTATAAAAGGTTGCACATGGTAATAATAAAATGATCCGAAAGAAGAAAAGCTGCACATCTTTATATCAACTCATAAATCAATCTGTAGATTAGGAAAGAATACAATGTAATCATCATCATTTGTAATGTTTTTATTCTGAGCCATCCAAACTCGAGTAAATTCTATGGTGAAGATATTACAAGAGCCTGCAAGCTGAACATAATGATAATCTCATACCAAAATTCATATTTTTTTCCTCCTCTACCCTCTTTCTTCTCTTTCTCTTTCTCTTTCAACTGAAACATAAAGTTCCCAAAATAATTCACCCTTAACCTTCAACTGAAGTGTCACAGAAACAAAGAAGAGAGGAGAATGTTCGAATCCAAGCTCAAAAGGTGCATTTTGGATACATCATAGATCTTATGTGTATCTAGGGATGTAGATACTATGGAACCAAAATACTATAGGAGCTAATATAGTTTCAACAAGGAAACAGCATGACCATATTCCGAATTGCCATCTAATGAGCCTATAACAAAATATGAACAAGTGATTTTCCTTAAATGTTCAACGTGCAGGTACCATGTGTCAACTAAATCAACCAACCATAACATAGGCCTACATGGCTATAACCATGTTACCAAGGATTTGCCGAGGCAACCCCGGATGCATAAAGGACAGCAATGCTAATAGACAAGAAATTTGAAAAATGAATAAGCAACCGCAAAAAGCAATCTATAACATCCAGTTACATTTCAGATTGAGTTTATCAGCTTAACCTAGCATTTTCTTTCCCATTCTTCGAAAAAAATTGACAAGATAAAAATTACACAAAACGAGCAAAAAATGACCAATTAGAAAGAACTAACTGTGGCCTTGAAGCATGATGAAAGCAACATAAGAGTCAAAACAATAGTCAGAAAATCAGAACAGGAATTCATTGTGATCCAGAGAAAGTATGATCAAGCCACAAAGCATTGATGTAACAATGAAAAGAGCATAGTTTGGAGTGTCTCTACCTTAAGATTAAAATCTAGTTGCCTCATTTTCTGGTTGTATTTCTGAAAGTCTGACCCAAGTGCTTCATGTGCAGCTTTCTCGAGAGCAGTAATAGCCTGAATTGCTGTGTCTGGCCAGTAACTGTTTTCTCCATCCTAGTAAACAAAACGCCATTTGAGAAGGCATTCAATTTGAAACATGGAACTGGGTAATCAAATCTAGTTTACACAGCTTCAAAATGGAAGGCTCCCTATAAATCTACAGAGTTAGTGGACAACTAGATGGGTGTAAGCAAACACAGTGTGCAAGACCCATGAGTGAAAAGGGGCGAAGATACTAAGTAAACTCATTTTATGTTCAATAAACTTCTGTCATGAATTTGTAAAGTTAATGCACTAGGTAACTTATTTCTAAAACACATGGTCAATCATGCTCTTTCCCTCTCGAAAATGCTTAAAAATAATCAATATACGTATAACCACCCAAAATCCGTACAATTTCATATATCAAATTCAAACTAAGTTCCTAAATAGTTCCCACACAGTTCAGAATAATTCTTTATCATAATAACAACATATTCCAACTAAATCAAATTTTATTATCGCCATTGTCAGTACTTCATCGTGATATTTAAGTACTAAAAAAAGAAATAATGAAAGAAGGAAACAACAGAAGCAAAGAACAATGTTAAACTCTTTCAAAAGGATAGAAAACGCTCCTAAAAAAAGGATAGAAAACGAAGAAAAAACAATCAAGAGTTAGCACCAAGAGTAGAAGTAAAAGATAATTGTGCCACCTGCCTTGCAAGAATTAAACTCGTGCGAAATCGACGGTTTTAAGAATTAATATGTAAGCATCAAACTATTTTCATTATTCATACCAGATACTTTCCAATTAGCGTGTAAACTAACTTTATAAATTGTTTCATAATCATGATATTTTATAAATTATTTAAAAACGTTAAATAATTGTCCATATATTAAATATCTTGTGACAATGTGCAACATTTTATTACTCTACCACTATAAATTCTAATTATTTCATGCCACCATTAATTTTTCATTATTTAATATCACAAGTATCTCATTTTTACATCTTCAAAGCCGTATACTTAATTCATCGATAACTAATTCTTTTTATATGTAAGGGTTATGGATTAGTTATCCACTACTTCAATTAAATTATGTCTAATTATGAAATTTATAAAATTATATAAGTTGATAAATTCTAAGGACACTTGTTAACGACTTAATATTTTACTTTATTTTATTTTTAATATAAGTGGTTTTAGAAGCCATATGATAGTGTGTAGTAACATTTCAAATAACACCTATCTCTACAACAACAACAACAACAACAAAGCCTTATCCTACTAGGTGGGGTCGGCTACATGGATCATACGACGCCATAATATATTCATTGATCCATGTTCATGAGATTCGACAGGGTTTTACGTTGGCTGTCGGGGCCTAACACAACCCTCCTCAAATAACACCTATCTCTATTATTTATTTATTTATTTATTTTTCTTTGTTTTTTAAATTACGCTTCATAACTTCTATCTATATAATTTATTTAATCTTGAATGAATTTTTCGAAATATTTTATAACTGGTTCAAAAATTAATTGCCTATATATTAAATATATCGTGAAAACTTGCAACATTTTATTATTCTACTACTACTTTTTGTAATTACTTCATACCACCACTAATTCTTAATTATTTCATACCAACAATATCTCATTTTTTTCATCTTTAAATACGAATGTTTAATTAATTGAGAGGTTACCACTTAACCGTTTAAATTAGTAACTACTCAAAGGATTAATAATAAATTATATAATATTTTAATTAGTTATAAAGTCTCAACTTGTTGTTGTTGTTGTTGTAGTTATAAAGTCTAGAGCAGTGTTGTCAAAAACGCGTGTTAACTCGTAAAAGCGTACGATTTTACGTCTTCACCTTTGCATTTCGTGCTCGATCTCACCTGGAAACGTTTTTGGCCAGCACGCGGTAGAATCGCGTACAGGCCCGTAGAATCGGTGGAGACGCACGACTCCATCGATCCCACAATATTTTTTTTTAATGTTTTATAAGCGTGATAGGCACTCATCTCTTCCTTTTTGTTTGCTGTCTGCCGCTGTGCCCTGTCGCTGCCACCACTGCTGTCCTGCTGCCACCGCTCACTGCTGCTGTCGCCACTGTTGCTCGTCTGCTGCTCGAGCTGCTTCCGCCGCTCACTGCTGCTGTCGCCACTGTTGCTCGTCTGCTGCTCGCGCTGCTTCCGCCGCCGCGCTGCTGTCCTGATGCTGCTGCCACTGATCTAACAGGTTCCTCCCCCGTCCCTCTCTCGTGTTCTCTTTCTCTCCCTCTCCCTTTCTCTTCCCGCACTCTCTCCCTTTCTCTTTCTCCCCTCGTCTTCTCTCGCCCTTTCTCTTTTCCTCCCCTCTCCCTCTCTCGCTTTCTCTTTCTCTCCCTCACCCTCTCCCTTTCTCTTCCCGTACCCTCCCCCTTTCACTTTCTCCCCTCTTCCTCTCTCGCCCTTTCTCTTTTCCTCCCTTTTCCTCTCCCTTTCTCTCCCTTTCTCTTCCCACACGAGAATATGCTTTTTTTCTCCTTTTCTCTTTCTCTCTCTCTCCCTTTCTCTCTACAAATCGAAACAGGTTTCTTTTTTTTTCCACGAACCCAATAGTTCTCCCCATTGGTGAACAAGGGCCATGGCGACCTTTTTACTTTCTATTATGTTATAAAATTAAAACATTTTTATATTTCAACTATGGTTAATATTTGCTTAATAAAGTGGAAATCATCAATTGCTTTTAATATTCTGAATTTATTATTGTGTTAATTTTTTATATATTAATAATGAAAGTTATTTATTGATGTGTTAATTTTTCATGAATTAATTATATTGATGTGTCTGTTGATATTATGTTATTATTACAATTTGTTAAGGTTGTGAATTAATATATATAATTAAATAGGTATTAATATCATGAAGTGTGATGTTAAAATTATAAATTTGGACATGTATTATTGCATTTTGTACTTATAAGTTCAAAGAGAATTTGCATTTCACTACTAATATCATGAATTTATATATATTAATATATACATTTAATATTAAAAAATAATCTGGTAGAATCGGCCGTGTCGTGTTACGTGTTCACGATTTACGAGTTTTTCCGGCCCTCCGTTCGAGTCCGTTTTACGTGTTTGACAACATTGGTCTAGAGGACACATGTCATCATAACAAAGTGCCAAATGTCATTTTCTCATCAACGGTACTCTCCTTTTAATATAGTATAGATTAACTTAATTTGAGATTTTTTTAGGGTTAAATGCTAGCAGCACCCTCCCGCCTCTTCACTCCAACCATCTGATTCTATGGAGATGATCTTGGCCACGATTGAGTTTGCTTTTTGTAGCACAATTTTTTTACTTGTCTTTTATATTTTTTTCTCTCAACTTCTTTTTGTTTTCCCACTGCAACCTCCCACTCTATATTTTCTACTCACGGCTCTTGTTCTCCGACGACTAGACGGAAGGTCTCGCCTCTCCGTCAAATGTACTCAGATCGCGGCCTCCGCCCCTTTCTTGCGCGCGATCAACCCATGACTCAGATCCCAGGTGTCATGCCCTAAGAGTCCTACTCTAGAACTTAGGGTGCCGGCCTTGATCTCTTCCTCGCCGAGAGCTCAAGCAGTCTTAGGACGCGTCCACTCCGTCGGCCGTCCTCTCGCGCACACAACGAAAACACACACACGCAACATGCTAGAGAAGCTCATGGATTAATGGGGGAAAGCTTGGAAATATTATTGATCAACCGATGATTGTAGAAAGCACCTGATGTGTCTATTTATACAAGTTTAGGGCCGGCTACTCCTCTAGCCTTCATATTTTAACTTTCCATAAATCAAGGGATCCTCCACGATCACCCTAATCAGCAAAACCCCCTTTGGCCACCTTGATTACCTTCCATAATCTCTTGACCTCCTTGCCAAGATTGGCATTCAGGACAATCCGCCTGATTGCCCTCATAGGCCGATATGGAAAGTAGGTGCCACCTGCACCCTACTTTCCATCCGTCACCCTTCCATCTTTGGAATAACCGCATGGTTGTTTCCTAGGGCTAGCCTTCCTTCTAGAATGCCTCCGCACTATCGCTGCGCTGTGCACCGCCGTGCCACGCCCCCCACTGTGATGCCGCGTCCCGCAGCCGCTGCCAAACTGGGCAGAATGCCAAACCGGGCATTCTTCCAAAGTGCGCATAATGCCAAAGTGGGCAGGGAATGTGCCGCCTGCACATTCCTGCATCCCATCGCGCCGTCTTCCACCTTCACTCGTCCCAAACTGCTTGTCAAGGTCCCATAGCCTTCAGGCGCTCTTGGGACATGCCCGGGATGGGATATGGTTGGGCACGGGCGTGGGCCGCCGTCCCGCCATGCGACCCGGGAAGCCACCTAAGGCGGGGAGTGACACAGGGGCCCAGCATGAAGTTTTCTCATCTTTCTGCTTTGTTTTGCTCCTTCCTATGCTTTTTTCTACATCCCGACACATTTTTGTTGTTACTGTAACAAAGTAAAGACAAGGGAGGGACTCGCCAGAGATGAGCGATGCTTCGCGAGAGACGAGCGCACTTTCAATGGAGCGCACTTTCAATGGATCCTGCTGTCATGCAACAAATAAACGAAAAAAATTACCAGCTTCATGATCTTTTCCTTTAGAAAAAAAATAAAGCACGATGCCTAACATAATTTCATTAGAGAGAGAAAAAGAAGCGCAGGGATGGGACCACAATCCCAGGTGAGGGTGAGGGCGCGGTAGAGAGAAACGTCGACCCCAGAAACAACATAGGAAGACAATAAAATCGAGCAGAACAAAGAGAGAGGAGAGGAGAACCGTTCCACCAGTCACCTGCAATATAGGTTAGGGCGCGATCGCAAGCAAGAAAGAGTTGGAGGCTGCAATTTGGATTAAGTGCCCATCCAAAAAATAGTTCGAGCCTTTGAGGCCTTCCATCAGAGAGGGGAAAGGAGAGAGGGGGGTTGTGGATGGAAAATGAAAAGTCATGTTACAGAAAAAATATTAAAAAATTAGAAGTTGTGCTAGAGAAAGAGAAACTCAATCACGATCAAGATCACCCATGCACAATCGGACAGCTGGAGTGTCGAGACCGGAGGGTGCTGCCATAAACTAGGCAGCACACCCATTTAACCCTTTTTTTGAAGTGAACTTAGTTTGAGAATTTAACAAAGGATGTAATGTTTGTCCTTAAGCGGGGAGGACCGTCCTCCTTGCATCCACGCTGTCCATTTCCCATTTGACACGCAATGCAAAAGTGCTCGGTTCGCTGGGTGATGAGAAAAAAACGACCAAAAACTGCCCAGTTCGCATGAAGATCAAGTTCTCCGTGGGGGGGTTTGATCCAAACGGCGCTCGACCTGCCCTGCCCTGCTCCGCAGCGAACGATGGGATCGCCAACCTCATGAGCGGCTTCTGCTCAACCCCCGCGGCACCTCCACTTTTGTTCCACCTCCTCGACATCTCCAGTCAGTACACCGCAGATCTCACCGCATAACCTCGTGTGCAATCTCACCTGCAACGTTGGCGACGAGAGGGCGAGGTGATTAATCCGGCATCATTCAAATGGACCAAATGCACTCCTTGCGATGAAGAAAGAAGATCGTGCAACAAGGAGGCTTCTCACGGAGCTTGTTCGCTTTGCTCATTGAGTTTCGGAGACAGTGACGAGGAATGACAACTTCCTTCGCCTTTGACCCTCGTTCGTTCCGGAGGCGACCTCGTGTGCTCCTTGCAACGAAGGAAGAAGATCGTGCGACGAGAAAATGAACATGTTAGTGTTGGTGTTCATCAGCTTCATCCTCTTCATCTCTGGCGCCTGTGGGAGATAAGAAACCGAGCTGAACATCAAGCCGAAAGCTGCTGCCAGTTTCAAATTCATTTTCAAGACAAGTGGTTCTTTGTCGTTTTGCTTCCGCCAGTTCTGTGTCTCCCATTTTTCTCTTTTTCATCTTCTCCTCCTCCGATCTACTGCCGGCGAGTCAAGCTCGACTTTTGACAGCTGGGGCACGATGGAATCGCAAGGGACCAAAAACCTCCTGCCTGATTTTGTGTCATCTTTCTACGAACCGGAGAGGATGATCTTCCTGCGACCAACATGGAAAATGGATGGAAAATGGACGGGCGTGGATGCAGGGAGGACGAGAGGACAAACATATCCTTTAACAAATTATGAAAGATTTTTTTTAGAGGAATTATGACAGATTTAATTCAGTTTTAGATCTTAAGCTTGCAAATCCGTACAAGTTTTCTAGCAAATTCAACAGCCTTGCATACAATACGAAAAATATTCAAGGAAATTGAAATCAAATTCAATGCAGCCCATTGACAGTCATTATCGTTGATTACTGCAATTCAAAGATCGTTCAGTAATGTATCAGAAAGAATTAGAGATGGCAATTGCACAAAGGACACATGATAAAGCATAAACCAAAAATAAAAAAGGAGCAATCAGTAGATGACTTTGGATTGATTACCAAAATAAATAGCGTTAATAATAGCACATCCATATCATAACTAAAACATGAACACTTACGTTCGAGCCACTAGCTTGGGTAGCAGCAGAAGTTTCTGATTCCTTGTTACCATGCATCTTTTCCAAATTACCAGCATCTTCTAATTTTTTATCTTCAGGCTTTGCGTCTTCCCTCAAGTTGCAAGCTACTTTAATTCCATGTAAAAGTTTATCTAACCACCTATCACGATACGAATCACCAGTTAAAGCTTTGAACTTTGCCAAAATTGATTTACACTCTGACGCATCAGATCTACAACTTCCAGGTGTTTCTGCTTTTGGATGTTGATTAGGCCTCGGGGTTGTCTCATCAGTTCTTGACACATCAATAGGTTGTACTGGCTTTTTCTTAGGAATTTGCTTGTTTAACAACTCATCATCTTGTTCAGGGGTACATTCTTCTGGTTCAACATCTGGGAGCTCTCCAATACGCTCCCGTGTTTTCTGAACAAGGAGATCTATTTCATGTTGCTTATTGTCCTCATAATCTTTATCTGTTAACTTCCAAAGCCTTTTATGAACAGTATCATAGACCTTCTGCACAATAAAACCTGGATGTTGTGATCGAAGTGGCAACTTCTTGTGCAAAGGAATAAAATGCACCACACACTTGTGCATCACAGACTCTGCTGGAACTGGATCAAGGTGGAAACTGTAAAACAGTTCCCTCGTATCACGCGCGTCCCAGTGACCTCCTCCCTTCTTTTCTGCTTCCTCTGGACGGTAAAACCATTGCCCAGTAATGTATACACTCCCTTTCGCATTCTGTGTGATGTCCTGTTGAGAGAATTACAAGTTTCCTAGTCATGACAAAAAAAAAACTCAAGCAGCAGATAGAGACCATTGTGAACAAACTAATGGAAAGTGGGAAGTCTCTTTTCTAAATATGTTTCAATAACTCTAAAAAAAATGTTCAATAGTTAACTACAAACTTAAAACTAAACTCGTATAGATAAAGAATTATTGTTTCAGTAACTTAAATAAACAACAACAAAGCCTTATCCCACTAGGTGGGGTCGGCTACATGGATCATACTACGCTATCCATGTTCATGCGATTCGACAGAGTTTTACGCTGACTGTCGGAGCCTAACACAACCCTCCTCCTTTATCCGGGCTTGGGACCGGCTATAAAACATAGGCGGAGTTCAGTAACTTAAATAAAGAGGAAAGATAATAATCAAAATAATACGGCACTACAAATCTAGATTAAAAGAAAGCAAATAACAAAAAAGGAACTATAGTTTCAGCTATGGCGTTCAGAAAGCTACTAATGGCTAGAAAGCTTTCTTCCCAGTCAAACAATTGATTACTAATAACAGAACGTTTTTTATATGAAAAAACAACTTCTTTAACCAAAGCAACGAGTATGATTGATATGGACAAAAAGCGACGCACCTTAATGATGGCAACGTAAGGTTTCGTTTTCACGTCTGCTTCCGGCGTCAACAATACAGGATCCTCCTGCAATCAACAGAACGAAACAATCTCATAAATAGTTCAAAAAACTCAGGAACTGGTCTACCGCGGACGACACCAGGCACACCAGCAAGAATCTCTTGACAAAATCAAAGAATCGAAGAACTTATATAAGCCATGGTGAACTTACGAGCTCAAACACATTTCCGTCGTACTCGAACGATCCGAAATGGTACTTTTTCCCCTTTCCCTTCCCCGAAACCCTAATCACGTCTCCGATCGGTTTGGCCTCCTCTTGCGGTTCCTCCTCTTCTTCCTCCTCCTCTTCTCTCTCCTCCTCCTCCCTCTCTGCTTCTCCCGACCTGCCCCCTCTCCCGCCGCCTCGGGAGACCCTCTTCTTGGAGCGCTTGCCGCTTTCCTTCTTGTCCTCCGCCTCCTCGTTCCCCTTCGCCTCATCCTCCTCCTCCTCGTCGAATCGAACCGCCTTCTTCCCCCGCTTCCTCCGCTCTCCCTCTTCTTTCTCCGGCGATCCCCTGCGGCGGCGTGGCTCCTCCTCCTCGTCGTCGGAGACCAGGGCGAAACGCTGCCTTGCCATCTCGACTCCCTGAGACACGAACCTCTTGCGCGAGAGTGTTTGGCGGGGAAATGGAATGTGGGCTCGAAGTTTCCAGAAAATTACGCGTCACCCACTCCCCACGTTTTGTTACTCCACTATTGCCACCGTGTTAGCGAACCCGAAACGCAATCTTACTCTACCACCGCGTGGGATGGGGGTGGGGTCAGCTGATCCTTAGGCGGCGTCTTGTGGTCGAGGTTTGAGGGTCTTGCGGAGGAGTGAATTCGCGGAGGTCGGTGAGGTTCACCGCTTCGGGCAAGGACTCGTGGACAGACTCACGCAATTGCCACTGGGCAAGTCGTGCCGTGCGTGAAGCAACAATTAGCATTTGCATGATTAATTCCTATTTATTTGGTTGTGATAAATTATGTTCATGATATGTGTGTTTGTTTTATTAATTTTTAAATGAAAAGAAAAATCATTTTAAAATGTTTTTGTTTCATTTTTTCCCCCTCTTAAACACTTTCTCGTTTTGGTCACCAGCCAAAGATGAACTTAGATTCTGTTAGGTGATACAAAAAATAATATTTCAAGTATCATTTAACTGTTCAAACGCTATTTTTTCTGTTTGGTAAATGACAAAAATAAATAGCGTTCAGCGTTTTATACGAAAATATTAAAAAGTTATTTCTACTAACGTTTAGCAATTAGATATTAGCGTTTTGTAATTTTTTTCAATTTTATCCTTATTCAAATATATTATTTCTTTCTAACTTATCTTATTATTTTCTCATTTTATTTTATAATCATTTAACTATATTTCTTTTCATATTTATATTTAATTGATTACAAATTATTTATATGCCAACAAGGAATAAAAAATAATTTCACAATTAATATTTTCATATCATCGGTGCATTTTATAAACTTTATTGCCAATATAAATTTCTATATATTTTAATAAAAAAATTAGTTGTGAAATTTTATTTTATTTAATTAAGATATAATTATTTAATTTATCAAATTATAATAGAATTTATATAGTGCTTGAATTAAATAATTTGTCATATATTTAATTATGTCATTTTATATTCATCAGCTAATCCTACCGCTAATTATTTAACTATATAAATAAAATTTATATAGTTACAACCTCTTACCGCTAATCATTATCCACTACATGCTAATTTATTGCTCATAAATTTCATGTTTTTCTTATTTCTTAGTGGTGCAAATCATAATTGACTACATTCCATAAACATAATCATATTCATAATTTATTTAATATGTTGCCTCGAGATTTATTATTAAATATTATTTTATCAATCGTTGACTCAATTCACATTAGAGTTGAATCTCAAAGGATCGATGAATGCTAGTAATCTCATATTTGAGTCTTAAAATAATTAGGTTAGCGTATGAATAAATTAGGTTAGCGTATGAATAAATTATTGCTATTTTATCTTTTCGATTATGAAGTAATCGAAGCTAGTAACATGAAACACTGAAAATGTAGATCTAATTCAGCACCCAAAAAGAAATGTTTCATCCGTTATCACTGAACTCAATCCAAGTTACTTAAAGGAAACCTACTTTTTTAATGTCATTGTATATTTTCATTGACAAGTTTCGAATCAAAGTTCAATCTTGCATATTTACTCTTGAACCAGTTGAATCTCAAAAAAAGTATATATATATATATATATATATATATATATATATTTGTTTCAAAAATATTTTTATTTATATAATTTTGTTTCAAAAATATCTTGCTTTTAGACAAGTAAAATTGACTAAATGCCTTCGACATTATCCACGTTTTTAACTTTATTTTATAATCAAATTGTCCTCTTTCTTTCCCCAATTATTCTTTTCACATTAAATACATTATTATATATCAATATGCGTGATATGGCCTTCACCCTTTCACTCTAAACAAGCATATTTTGATCTATTTTAATCTTCCAGAATACTTAATGATGGACTTCACGAATAATCAAATTTTCTTATTTGCTATGGTTGGAACCAATCTAAATAAAAGTTACTTGTGTAACGTATGACTGAAAATTTTTTAGCACTCCAACCAACAGGCATGTTAGAATGGGTCAGCTTCATATTGTAGATCACGTTGATGCTTCCTTTTTCTTTAACCATCTTCCCATCTTCCTAAGTTTCCTCAATGATATCATTCCCACTCAACAGTTGCTGGTGGTTTAGATGTAATATCCATAGTGACTCGGTTGACACCACGAACGTTGTTGCAGATCTTGCTTACCACATCACGGAGGAATTTGTGATCAAAGTAGTACCTGAATAAAGGTTTTGACAGGAGAATAAAATCTACAATCATAAAAGGAAACTAAGATCAAATATTGATCATTAGACATTGTATTTGCATTGGGAATAGAACGTAGAAGAAATTATCAATAAGTAAAATAATAAAATATAAAAGAGAAGAAAAAAATGACAGACTTAATAAAAAACTTTTGATCAATGTGAATAAAAGAAGAAGCCTCCCGGCAAAAGACTTTTTTTCTATGAAGAATCCATTACAATCAACCCTAGCGATGCATGCACTCCACTTCCTCCCATTTTATTTTTCTTTCACAATTTTGGGCACAAGATTATAATAATTCAAGGCACATCTGAATTTTGGTGTTGTATGATGTCTATATATGGCACATTGGCATATATCACAATAAGATTGAAAATTTGAAAGAAATATAAATTTTTAAAGTGAAAGAAATATGATTAAAGATGATCAATCAATAGAAACTACTTCAGGAAACAATATAACTATAACTGTAGAGCTACCTTATTGTACATGTTAACCCGACTAGTACTTCAGCAAAATAATATAAAGTATAGACATGTAGGCGTGCTTATCAATTTCACTATCATGAGTTAACAACAACAACAACAAAGCCTTATCCCACTAGGTGGGGTCGGCTACATGGATCATACGACGTCATTCCGCTCTATTAGTAACCAAACCTTTCGGTATATTATTCACTAATAGATCTTGCTCTATTAGTTCGTCAAGTGTCCGCCTTGGCCTCCCTCTCCCTCTTTTAATCGGACTCCAGATTATTTGATCTACTCTTCTTACTGGCGCATCTAATGGTCTTCTCTGAACATGACCAAACCATCTCAAACGATTCTCTATCATTTTCTCACTAATAGGAGCCACTCCGACTCGTTCACGTATATGGTCATTCTTAATCTTATCTAATCTTGTATGACCACACATCCATCTCAACATCCTCATTTCGGCTACCCCCGCTTTACGTTCATGTTGTCCCTTCATAGCCCAACATTCACTACCATATAACACTGCTGACCTTGTAGCAGTACGATAGAATTTTCCTTTAACTTTATTGGGTACTTTTCTATCACAAAGAACTCCAGTGGCTTTCCTCCACTTACACTAGCATGAGTTAACATCATCCATAAAAACTACTTTTTGGAGTACCAAACCATTCATAAACTGAATGTAATAGGTAGGAAAGGGTAGAACCACGCATATAGACGATAAAAAACAAATAACATAGCATTTACACTGACAGACTAAAGTTTAGCCAAAGTCTAAGCTCATGATGTATGCTCCAGAATTGAAGAGGAAAAGTTATGCACAAGGCATATCATTTTTCTTTTCATTGAAGGAAACCTAACTAAAGACAGCTACATGAATTGCCAGAGGTCAATTTCTGAAACTACACACTGAGAAAAGTATATATATTTTGAACGTTCATTTTTCTGCATTTCAAGGTGAAAGCAAGAAAAAAAATCAGTCAAGATATGCCAGGGCAATAGAGAATGATCGTTATGTTAAGGTTGAATATTTCAATAACTGGGGGAAGGAGACACATTCAACCCATATCAATCAAGTGCAAACAACAACAACAAAGTCTTATCCCACTAGGTGGGGTCGGCTACATGGATCATACGACTCGTTGATCCATGTTCATGAGATTCGACAGGGTTTTACGCTGACTGTCGGGGCCTAACACAACCCTTCTCCTTTATCCGGGCTTGGACCGGCTATAGAACATATCAGTCAAGTGCAAAAAGGGAAAAAATTACCAGTCAGCAGTCATCCCATCTTCACTGGTAACTGCTCTAAGAGCAACAGCGTTGGAATGAGTTCTTTGGTCGCCTTGAACACCAACTGTCTGTACTGGTAGGAAAACAGCAAAAGCTTGCCAGATGGAGTCATAAAGCCCAGCATCTTTAATCGCTTGAACAAAAATTTCATCCACCTATAAAGAACCACGGAGTTTGGTGCCAAACTAAAAAATGAAAACCGAAAACAAAATCAACGGGGAACACCAAAAAGATAATGTGTGAACCTGGCGAATGGTCTCAAGGGCATTTCCTTGAGTTACATCTCCCAAGATGCGAACAGCAAGCCCAGGTCCAGGGAAGGGATGCCTCTTCAAAAATGACTCAGGGACATTCAAGATGCTCCCCAGTTTTCGCACCTGCAGAGCAAAGTTTCCAGTTAGACTCACTCGTCTACAATGATCAGAGTGCAACAACCAAAGAATGTAAAGAAAAAAAAATTGAACAAGTAACAAAGTTAAAATTTATACTTCATCTTTAAAAAGAAGTTTAAGCGGTTCAATAAGTTTGAGCTTCATGTCCTTAGGGAGTCCTCCAACATTATGATGGCTTTTAATTGTGTGAGAGTGGTTCCTTCCACTTCCAGGAGGTGGGCACGACTCTATTACATCTGGATATAGAGTACCCTGAACTAAGAACACAGGCCGCCGCCCCAACTTCCACTCCAACTCTTGTGCAAAGTCATCAAAAATACATATGAACTCACGCCCAATTATCTTCCTTTTCGTCTCAGGATCTGTGACCCCTTTCAATTTGCTAAGAAATCGTTCAGATGCGTCGACACAAGTAACTGGCAAATGAAGATCACTTTCAAAGGTAGACATCACACGCTCCCTCTCTTTGTACCTGGAATTGACAGGAACATTTGATATTGTTGAGAATCACAGACCTAGAAAGGAATATGAGGTTGCACAAACATTATAATTGGTAAGAAGAGATTTTAAACCTTAGCAAACCATTGTCAACAAAAACACAATGAAGCCTATCTCCAATTGCCTTGTGAACAAGAGTAGCTGCCACTGTAGAATCTACTCCGCCTGATAATGCACAAATAACATGTTCGTCGGATCCTACCACACCTTTGATAACTTTAAGTTCTTCTTCAAGCACATCTTGCATCTTCCAATCAGCATTTACCGTGCAGATATCAAAAAGAAAATGGCGCAGAGTCTCCATTCCTTGAGGTGAATGAGTTACCTAGAGATAGAGGTGAAATAATTATATTTATAACCAGCAACACAAACAAGCAGCCTGCATATAATTTTAGTTAAAAAGCAAAAATTTGCTTTTCAGGGTCCTATAGCTTTCAATAGAAACGTACAGACATAACCCAGTATAATAATAAACTCAATAAGAAACAAGGTTAACCATGAAATCTAGAGAAAATAACTACAACTGAAGTCAAATGTAAACAAAAAAAAAATCCATTTTTTATTGAGTCCATTGACTCAATAGCATAGTCAGTTGATATTTCCGGGACAGAGATTATTCAGCGTCAAACATATCACAAATGATTCCTTTGTTAAAAAGTCAATGGTATGAGGTGACGTTTCTGTCGAATTGTACACATATTCATGTCTTAAAAAAAGTCAATAAGAAACCACGCGAAGAAACTCATTGCATGGAAATATTATTATACCATCATGCACAGAGAATAGAAAGATTGCTTTTTATGTTACCTCGGGATGATATTGAAGCCCATAGAACCTCCTACCACGGTTCTCAATCGCTGCCACAGACCCCTGTAGACTCCTTGCCGCCACCTCGAACCCCTCCGGCAACCTGATGGCTTCGTCTCCGTGGCTCATCCACACAGTCTGGCGCCCCCTGCCGCTCCCGGGCCCATACATCTCGCTGTCCTCCTTCACTGCCTCGATCTCCATCTTGCCGTACTCCTGCTTCTCCCCGACGGCGACTGCCCCTCCCAATTTCTGAACAATTAGCTGCATCCCGTAGCATATTCCCAGCACGAACACCCGGTTCCTCTCAACGTACTCGACGAAGCCGTCAGGGAAAGAGGGAGTGCCGTCCGCGTGGACGGAGTGGGGGCCACCGGAGAGGATGATGACGCGGGGCTTGTGCTCAGTGATGGCCTCCAGAGGGGACGTGCCGGAGATGCAGAGGGAGAGGACGGAGAGTTGGCGAATCCGTCGGGTGATGAGGTGCGTGTACTGAGAGCCGTAGTCAAGGATGAGAACCAGGTTGCCTCCAGCGGCCGAGGCGACTCCATTGCACGCAGTGGCTACGCCGTTGGAGAGCGATTGGGAAGTCATCGCGCTCGTCGCAAGACAAGGGTTTGAGGTTTCTAGGGTTTATGGTCGTGGTGGGGGTGCACGGGAGAACGGGGAAATATAACATATTTGTATGGCTAAATATGGTATCTTAGCTTTGGAGGGAAATGAGGATCCTAGCCGTTGGTTGTTTTCACTCGGGTAGAAAAGAACAAATTAAAACATTTACTGGAAAAAGATGGACGTGTCCATACTCCATCCTTTAAATTGAGACATCGTCTCATCTATTTTTTAAGTTATTGAATTAAAAATATATAGATCGTATTTATTTTTTACTTTTTAAGAACTTTTAATTTGATTCATAAACGATGTCCCTCCTTTGAAAAAAGGACACCTCCAATCAAGCTTAATTGACATACTAACTTTAGTTATTCATTGAGTTCTTAAAAATTAATAGTACCAGCTCCTCTTCCTGGAACCAGTATTCGATTGTTCTGCTTTTTCATTTCGACTACTAGCCTTGACATCGAAGGACCCGCAAGAATATTTAAAAGAAAAAAAAGAACACTTTCATTAAGTTCTAAAATAAAATAATTATATGTTAACTTATTTCATTAAATAGATAATGAGTTTGATCATGATTATTATCATTTAACCATTATATAGTAGTGAAGTGATCAAATTATTTTAGTTATTGGATTAAAAGTATGTAGATAATATTTAATTCTTTTTCTTTTAAGAAGTTTTAATTTGATTGCATATTTTCCATCTGATGAATAGAAAAAAAGAGACCGTGCCCCTCCTACACTTCCAACTAATTTTAGTTGGCACAATTGGTTACCAAAATTATGCTACTCGAGTCTTTGGAAGCTAACAATCACAAATTCACCATTTGATCAGGAGAACGAACGTTGTTATCGGTTCCATTACAAAGACACCCGGGCTTCTTCCTTTTCTACTCAAATTATAGCAGGATCAGAAATGGCATTTATTTTCAGAAGGCCACCTGACTAAGTGTCGAATTTTATTTTTCTATTGGTGAATCTTATGCTCATTTAGTTCTTTTCGGGTAACCACTTTAAGTCGATTTCCAATTGGTCTTTCAATTTTAATTTATAATCAGAACGTCCTCCATTTTTTATTTTCTTACATGATTAGTCCTTTTGACCGGTGATCAAAGGTTTCCCAGTTGCCTTGCTTACGTAGCTGACTTTCTCTTTCATCCGCGTCAGCTTAAGTCAGCCATGTCATTATAAAAAATTTTAAAAAAATAATAAAGAAAGATAAGGTTGCCATGTTATTAAAAAAATAAAACAAAATTGAGTTACGAGAGAGAGAGGAAGAGTTCGCCCCCTCCTCTCTCCCGCACGACGAGCACGTGCGGGAGAAGAGGGAGGGGGGCGACCACCCCCCTCAGGTCGAGCTCCGACGAGCTTAACCGAAGGGGGGCGGTCACCCCTCCTCTCTCTCGCATGGTGAGGAGAGGGAGGAGGCGACCGCCCGCCCCCCTCCGATCGAGCTCCGTCGAGCTTGACCAGAGGGGGTGATCGCCCCCCTCCCTCTCTCTCTCGCACGGCGAACGAGCTCGACCAGAGGGGGCGGTCGCCCCCCTCCTCTCTCTCCTGCGCGTGCTCGCCGTGTGGGAGAGAGAGGGAGGGGGGTGATCGCCCCCTCTTTCTCTCTCCTGCACGGCGAGAGAGAGGGAGGCCAAAGAATTTCCTGCTGCTACCATATAATATTCATCCTCTATTTGGTGATAAATAAATCATCTGCGCCTCTTTTGATCTTTCCGCCCACAACCTTTCAAAAAGGGAAGGATATTTTCCTCTGGGGGTAGGAAAATCATGATTGGGATAGCGGACGCAAAGCTATTGAACTTGAGTATGATCTTTTGTCGAAATGGAATGACCTTACTTTTTTATCGCCCCCCTCCTTCTCTCTCCCGAGCGTGCGGGAGAGAGAGGGAGGGGGGTCGAATTATCTCTCCAGCACGGCGAGAGAGGGGGAGGGGGGCGACCCGCAACTCATTTTTTTAATTTTAAATTTTTTTAATGACGTGGACAATCTTATTTTTCTTTATTATTTTTTAAAATTTTTATAATGATGTGACCGACTTGAACTGACGTAGATGAGAGAGAAAGTCGGTCATATAAACAAGACAACCGGAGAATCTGTAATCACCAATCAAGAGGACTAAACGTGCAAAAAAATGAAAGATTGAGAGGACGTTCTGATTATAAATTAAAGTTAGAGAACCAATTAAAAATCGACTCAAAGGTAAAAAATCATTCGTATAATTCACCCAGTTCTTTTCTTAATTTACGTAGAGCCGGAAAAAAAATGTGCTCAAATGTTCCATCGACTGGTCCTATCTGAACAGATATGCGAAACATGAAAGCATTCAGCAAAGTGGCTGAATTGAAGATTTTATAGTCGATCATCGTTGCCTCCTCTGCAGGTGACGTCAAGGAAATACTATCTTCATAATGCAATATATTTTTTCATTGACGTATTTTATTTTCATATATTTTAATTTTAAATTACATAAAAATGATAAACTAAATACAAAATAACTTGATTTGAAATTTTTAAAAAAAAAGGTCAAGCCATCAAATAAGATTGGAATTTCCGAACCCCACCGCCGGTCAGGTTTGTGATCAAATCGATCCAATGAACAGTCCACCCTCAAGGTTTTCCTGCTCAAAGCAAACTTCAAATTACTAAGAACAAAAGTCCATTAAAGTTGCATATTAATGGTATCTCTTTCTTCGATATGCTGGCTTTTGTGATGCTATTATAGTGACATCATAAGCTTCCCAAACAGAATGACAACTTGATATCGATACAAAATACAAGAAAGCGTGACTAAGATGAAAATGCATGAGATTCTGACTTCACTCCATGTTACAGATGCTTGTTCTTTTGTGTTTGACGCAAAAAAGTTGGGTGAGAAAGTAGAGTCTCACATGGAAGCTCCAGCTGACTTGACAAAACAAGTTAGAAATTATCATGAAGCTATTGCTCGGGCAAGGATGCTGAATCCTACGAGAGCATGATGGCATGTAAATCTTGTATGGTGCAATCTGTAGCTGTGCTCTTTTTCCCTCCCTTTCTGAGAAAACATCGTGCTCAATGCCCATGTAAATCTTGTATGGTGCAATCTATAGCAAATAAAACTGGGAATAGAGAAGATCTCGAATTCTGTAATACTCTTCTGTCAAAGGACCTTCAATGACAATTTGCTGAGCACCTGTGACGCCCTGTTCAAAGTAAACAAGAAAAAAGAAAGAATTTAAGAAAAATAAAAATTCAGAATCCGTTCTATGACAAACTAAGTCGTGAGTTCTCAAATTCTTCTGTGATCTAACCATTTCAATCTGACACAAGATATTTATCCTTTTGTTTTTTATTTAATGACAAGTACCATGGTTCAGACCCTAATGAATTTACTCACCTTCTGGCTTGCATCACTGATCTTGCGGAGCGTGACATACTCACCACAACGCAAGGCACCTCCAGAAAATTCCACCTGAAGTGGAAAAGGTATGACCGTACAATGCATTAGAACAAAGAAACAAGAAAAGAGAAAAGATTCCTGTTAATATTGGTAGTTGAAGTATCGCCGAGAGAATTAAATATATGTGAAAACTCTGTTGTTCATATCTGTGTCTTCAAGTTTCCAAAACAAGAGCTAAAAATGCAATCCTAAATTCAGTTAGCAATATGTTACATGTCCTTTGTAATGATGCAGCGATAAAACATATATCCCAAATAAAGATGCAAAATATATCACTTTTGAGGACTATGAAAAATGTATGATAGAATCTATGAATACCAAGAATGCAAATAGCAAATAGCAATCCATAAATTTAGTCTGAAATGTGTCTGACTTTTCGTCACCAAGTGTCTTTCTTCAGGCATATTCAGAAAATCAACTAATAAAAAAATGATAAGTACCCACCAAAATGGAAAAAAAAAAACAATAAGCATACCTGGATGCCTTTGCTCGCAAGGAACTGCTTGAAGTCATATAGCTTCAAATCACCAACAAGGACAGACTTGTGTGCTGGAGGAGCTGATGACAATGGCAGGAGACTAAGCATGTCATCGGTTTTCCCGACTTCCGCATCAACCCATGCAATCTCATAATCGCTTAGCTGTAAATAGTATTTAATTTAGATCACAAATGCATCATACTGAAAGTAGGAAGTATGCCATTTCCTAGGGGAGGTAGCACAAATTGATAGTGCTAGATGGCAAAAAGAAGCCCATGGACCTGCTTTTTTTAGGGGAAAAAGGATGACTACCACAATTTGTGGTTGTCATATATATTCTATATATATAGTCCATGGGCCTGCTACATTTTTTTTGAGGGGACATGGGCCTGCTACTAGGAAGATAAATGTCGTGCTAAATTATTACAGTTAAAACACCTCCAGCTCGATCAGTAATAGGTTTTATCAACAATGCTTTATACTCATCTAGAGAGAACACAAGTTATGAGATGCTCAAAAGATATAAATCTATAATAAGCTTCAAATGCCATCAATCAACAATATCAAACATATAGCAAGCACAATCCCTAAATATGTGAAAAGTTGACTACAATACCTTCTTGAAGAGAACATTACTCATTAACTTCTCGGAAAGCTGAACCTGCAAGCAGGAAAGAAAATTTCAGAGCATAAACACAGGTAGTTTAGACAGAGCTTAGCTATAAAACTAGTACCTTATATGCACATAAATCTGAGGTGACATCAATGGTTTCTTCAATCTGTGGAGCATATACATGGGGGCAAATACTGTTTACGCAGTGCTGTTTCAAATGTTCGGTAGCTTCTGCTGATCCATGTACCAGGACCTTGAAGTACATTATCATGAATATTAACAAAATGTTGTGACACGTAATGAGAAAGAAGTTGTGGGAAAAAACATTCTCTACCATAGATGAAACTAAAAATGAAACTTTAGTACTAGAACGAGATTTTAGAGTAAAAAGGTTGCAAAACTTCAAAAGGATCACAACGAACATGTCTTCTCGGGTTCCATTTTTCAGGATAATGCAGATATGCTTCGAGATACAATCAGTATGGCACATCAAGTTTAAATCCACAATCTAGCTTTTCATTAGACACAGTGAGGTGCTTATAAGAGACCATGAAATTCTACTTATGTGATGGGACATACATTAAGAGAAAATAAGTTAATTAATAACAGCAAAGTGCACAAAGGATTATTTTGCCATATTCAGTAACATACAAGTTTTAGTGGAGCAACATGGGCAATAATTGACTTAATAGAACGTCCATCAGAACGGCCTTCAAAGTCCATATAAGTTAATCCACACTTGACTTGCACCTGAAATAGTAAGATAACAAATTGTAAGAGCTTAAAAATAACAGGTTGATCAACTGCATCATGTGCATGCATTAGAAAAACATGCCTATATGTTGAGTTAACTAAAAAATGTTGTGATTTCCTCCCATAAACAGAAAGTCTTCGAAAACAAATACTGAGTTTCATAAACAGAAAGGCTTTGAAAACACAGTTACATTTGATTTCCTCCCATAAAAAATCGAGTCTCATTATTGAAGCATTATGCTTAGTGTGAATACATAGGTAAACAAATATGACTTGTCCTTAAAAAGGTAAGTAAATACTATTGAAGGTACAATAAGGTGCTTCATACCATTTACAAAGCTTAACTTGCAAACTAATAATGACTTACAGTCAGTTCGTTGGAAACAACTTTAGATGGTGTTGAATCCAAAAGCAAATGTGCTGAGCCTTCATCAAGTTTTCCATCTAAATCTCCTACCATTCCCTGAAACAAGAAAAATTTACACCACGGAATCCATGAATCACAAAAACAAACTAGTAGAAACTAATAGCTGGTGCATAAATTGATGTACAGGTTATTCGCAATGACATATATGTAGAGCAAAAGTAAGATGCATCCAACTTGGATGCACTGTGCATCTTCACATATAATGTGACCACAAGGAAACCTTGCAACCTTATTAGTTAGGAACAATTAGACGTTGCAATGACAATGATTGAGCTTCTCACATCAACATCAACTATGGCATAGTAGGAGAAACACAAATAGTTGGAGAGAAATAGATGTCAGGGAACTAGCAGATTTAATATTGAAAGTAATATGCAAGCAAATATTGAAGATGTTCTGAAACATTCAGTTAATGCATTATATAGCTATTACACATGGTCATAAGAGGTTTTGTCTGGCAAGTCCAAAGGACTTATAATACTTTTTAAATAATTCATGCAGCTTTAGGTGTCTCAGGGTTGAGCAAATAAAAAAGTATTGGAAGAGCAGAAACATGGATTTAGGATGACAAAATGAAGTAATAATGAATGATTAAGTTTCTAATAGGGAATATATTCATTATCCTTGTTTGTCATGATGAACTTACACCCATGGATGCCTGCTGATCCATGTTGTCATCCTTGCTTATGTAATCATCGGGATTTATAATCTCACCATAATCATCCCATTCCGCAGATGTTTCAAAGAAAGGGAACATTGGAGCAACACTAGAAGCGGGAGGGGTAAATCCATCAATGAATATATCCAACGGTTCACCGAATCGCGAGACAGCTGCTGTAAAGTCCAAAAAAATAAGTTATACAATATTAAAGGAATATGTCAGAGTAAGTGATCAATAAAGTAACTCTGTGGTAGTAGACTACTATAAACATTTCATACATTTTGAAAAGAAGGCTATGTTCATTTTAGATATGACAACCATTGCATCAACTGCAGGACTGGAAAATGGTAACAGGACACGAATGTGAAGAACAAAGGAATCCAAAGAATGCTTGCATGAAATATGAATATCTTTATTGTGACTAATTTCGTCGCAACTACTTGAGTAGAATAATTCCAAAAATCATCCATGGATGTACTGTTAAACATGAGTTCTAAATGCTATCTCAATGTCATAAATATTTTTATCAAATCTAGGATCTAAAGTCAATATGGAAGACTCAACGCCTTGGATTCTGAAATTCTCATAATCTAGCAATATGTCGTTATGTAGCAATGCAGCTTCCATCACGAGCCTATGACCTTCAAAAGAAGAGCCTTTCTCTACCAAAAGAACTAGGCAAATATTGCAATTGGATTCATTGTAAGAAAGATAACTAGATACAAAATCTTTGAGACTACATAACATATACTTTTCTTTTTGAGAGGAGCATGACAGCATATGTAGTTTGGTTTAGGAAAAGGGACAATGAAAAATCAAAGAAATGGTGGCCTTACCATTAGAGGAAACACGTGATGGTCCATCATCTATCACCATTGGATCTGATGCATTAGCATCTGATCTATGAGAGGCTCTCAGCTCCTCCTCTTTGCTGAGACTGATCTTTAAAGCTTCTTCTCGTTTTATCCGGTTTTGTTCTTCTTCATATGCTTTTAGCTCCTCACCTACTAAAGGGACTCTCTTACTCATGGTAACTTTAACAGCTTTGGGGGGTGGATCAACTTGAAGCATACGAGCAAGGGTCCCAAACTGTAATTCCGTGAGGTAATTAAAGATATACTGAACAAAGATTGAGAACAATTCTAAAGCAATATTTTTTTTATTGTTCATTTATTAGAACACATGCATGTAACTCAACACGCACAAAACTTAGTACATCATAATAAGGTATAACAAGAACAGCTTTAATATACCTGGCCTTTCTCAGTAAAAAGCACTAAGTTCTTTGCCTCAGATGCCCATTCAACAAATATATCATGTGAGAATCCCACCTCAAGACTGGCCATGGATGCAAGAACGACCTAGAAAGGATACAAGCTTAGACATAGTTTCATTCTTCAGGTATCATTCCTTATTCCAGGCAAACTACCTACACTATAAATATCAACTTTCATCAAAAGAGGAAAATGAGCTAAATCATTACCTTCGGAGTATCAGCTAATTTCTCAATTTCGTTCTTGTTTATTATAAGATTGACATACCTGAAACATGAGAATAAGTTACCAACAGAAATACGAAGGTAAAAACTGTATATCATAGGTAAACTATTTATAAGAAAAAAACAATCCAAAAGATGCAAATGTGACTTGAATGAACAATGAACCACAAAATTAAATTATATTAGATAAAAAAAAGTTTCACCTTAATAGGAAGGCATTGTCTCGCTTGTCCTCAAAGGACTTCCCTATAGAGTCATTCATCCACTCAAGAAAACTCTTGACATAATCCAATGTGCTTGTAGCCACATTTGTCAGGAAGTAAATAGGAAAGGTCAGATGGTTTTGTTCCCAATACTGCAGTTATTGATCAATATCAAAGCTTAAAAGCAAATCCAATTAATCTTCCTCACAATAAACAACTTTTACAGCAGGTAAACCTTGTCTAGTATTAAAATGAGTTCCAATACTCTCCCAGCTGTATCCACAGGAAGCAAAACACTTCCATCTCCCCTGAGAACTTTTAGTATGGCCTCTAAACAAAACATCACATTCAACAAATTAGAAGACACCAAAGATCGCGCAAATAGGAGAGCAAAAAGATCAAGCGTGTAGAAACTCTCACGTATATGTTCCAAGCAAGTATCAAGTCCAAATAATCTTTAGAATGATGAATGTAGGTTATACATAGTTATAAGTGTATGTATATATATGAATGTAGGTTATGCATATACATAAGTGTATGTATATATATACACATACATATTCTTATAAATACATATATATATATATATATATCAAATAATTATTTTGGAAACAGATAACTTATACATTGAGTCCAGTTTCAAAAGATAGCGTGCTTCAAAAAAATGTATAAAAAATAGTAGGTCATTCTTGAGAAGATTAGATATGAATGGTTGACAAACTATTTCCTAGACTATAACTAATTTTTTGAAAAGGGCAGACAGGAAAGGATTCATTGAATATAATCAAGCATGTCTAGAATCACAAACTGCACCAGAATGAACTTCATTGTCAGGACAAGAAAAGTTAGTTCATATTTGAAAATTGTTAAACAACAGATCAATCTCAACTTACTGAGGTTTCCAACATGACAATGAGAAAGAAAAATCACAAAAATGAAGCTGAAAGAGATTCATATGAAAAACGAAATTATGTGCATCAAAGATTGGAAGATGTGAAATTAGGACATGAAAGGAAATATGTACCAATAAATTCTTGGTCCTTCTGACGCCTGTAGCCTTGATTATTTAGAGCATTGTAAGTATCCGTTATAAGAACAGCTGGCCTCACAAAAGATTCAAGAACGGTCCCATTCAAGTGCCTAAGAGACAATTGCAGTCAGATTCTTTTCTATTATTTCCAAGAAATGGTATATCTAATTTTCAGAGAAATGGCATCATCTATGTGTAACCTTTCTTTACGATGATTGAAATCAACAGCATAAACAATATCTTCCCCGTCTTTGGTTATCTTCCACACCGTTCCTCCAAGAAGATGCCCAGCTGCATGAGGAGCAATGACAATGCCCTCTCCTTTGTCTGTTGGAGGCAAATTGTTATTGCTTGAGGCATACATAAGGGTTTAAATCATCCTTTTTTTTAACACTAACCAGAAAGATGATAATTTTGTGAATATGTCAGTCTGGTTATACTTTGGAAAGCAGCATCAACATCATCCAGTGTGAACAAGTCAAAATCTGAAACTTGCTGCAGAGGAACGAGTTAAGGACCAAACAACTAAACTGAGATGCCAATCATAAGAGCATGAAACTGCAGCAATGCATTAATTCAGAAAGAAAGCATGGGAGAGAGAGAGAGTAAAATCAGGTATCAGGTAGATAACAATCAATGGGTGGAATATGAAATTAACTCTTATGCACGTTTTGTTTCAGAATGAGCAATGTAACTTATCATTTCAGCAACAGATTTTTTTCTAATATCGAAAAGAAACTTAATTTGGGATCACATATATCTGTAGAATATATTGTTCCAGATGCAAACTAAGAAGGGAGAAAAAGAATAAAAACTCTTGTTTGATTAACAAGCAAACAGCATATGCATTCAAAAAAAAAAAAAATTGAGAGGATAAGAATTCAAATATGTCATTGTTGTATAAGCTGATAGCAAATGTGCAGTAGAATGCTTTTGGAAACATGAGTAGGGAAAAGAAATAAAGCATCCAAAAGAATCCTAGAACATACACCAACACAATTGAATCCTACCAATGATATGAACCGTTGTTGTCTTTTGTTAATGCATTCAGAAAAAGGAATCTTTGTAGACCGAGATGGTCAAATTTAGCATAGTAGACTAAGTAACAGGTGATAGTAATGTGATTTTCACATTGTTTAGAGATAAGAAATACAAGCTTCAAGCTTTTCTTTAGATGTCACTTTCTACTACATTTTTTTTCATAAATATCAGTGTAGTGTAAAAGATAAATCAAGCTGACAAGTTACATTAATCCACAATATAACCTTACTACAAAGATAATCATGTAATTTTAGGGACATTTGCCATGCTTGATAAGTATCATGCACATATGAATTACTTCAGCAAACAGACAAATTTAATAGTGATTGCAAAAGAGATCCCGTTAGTAATTGCAAGGAAACAAGCTTCATAGATATCTATGGTTTATGAATGATCAAGCCAAAGATCCTACATCGACTGAAGATAGGAAGAAACAGTTATGGAACTTCAAGATTAGAGGAAATCTTACTCGACGAGAAAGATAATGGTCATATAAGGTAAGAAGGCCAAGTCTGAAAACAGGTTCTGTTGAATAAATTGGAGCTGAGAGCCCAAGATGCTTCACAGCATATGGCAAAGCACCAAGATGAAGAATGTCTGGATGTGAAAGCAAAACAGCATCTATTTTTGCGGTGACCCTGCAACCTTGTGCAGAACTACATAGTTAGAGGAATGTGAACTACCAACAGGAAAGTAGTCAATGAACAACAATTGGAAATAATAAAATGTGTCATAAATAAATCATAAGCTTGTCTAACTTTTGGAAAGGGGAAAAGCTTTGAAGCATGTATATATGTTGTGGGCAAGCTTCCAAGAATTCGAGTAATGAAATATCCTTTCACTTTATTTTCTAATAACATTATTTTGGAGTTCTTGTTCGCTGCAGAGACCATCAACGAGGATTAATATAGTGCTGATGCTTTACTCAGCTTGCACAAATGAAAGCTGGATCATAGTTACATGTTTGATTGCCTTTCAGAAAATGGATATACATGATTGATACTGCATTAAGAATTATCCACACCGCATTCTTTTTTCCTTGAGAAAGTCGTTTTTGTTGGCTTCGCAATTTTAGCACAGTGCACCCTCAGATGGCATCGATTCTCTTAAAAAAAAACTTCTCTTCACCTTTCGCCATCTGTTTTTGTATAATTCATCAAGTTGACCAAATTTTGGATCAGATCACACAAATAGTTTGCAATTTTCCACTGAATCAACAGAATCCAATACTGTTACTGTAAGGATAATAACATACATCTGGAAGAAAACACAAGCAGCGCAAAGTACATCAAAATTGCAGTACAGAAAACACTTTTTTTTTACCTTTGTCATCAGCGCTTTTTTTAATGAAATATGAATTTAACTCAATTCAGATAATTCGGCACAAAAAATCGCCATTTTTCATAAAATCAACAGAACCCCCAATTTCTTACTGCTGGAATAACAACAGGGAGCCAGAAGCAAAGATTAAGAAAACAAAAAGCTAAATAAGTTGCAGCATTGTACTGAAAGTCGAACAGGGTAGAAAAAAATGGACTTCTGGAATGGGCGGCGAACCTGGATAGGGGTTGGAGCAGGTTGGGATTGAAGAGGTCGTTCCATCCGCAATCCATGAGGAAGTTGAATCCGTCGATGGAGAGAAGGTAGCACAAAGGGTTCTCGCTGTAGACGCCGCACAGGGGCGTCACCTGGACAGACGTCCCCATCTCCGTCGGGATCTCCGGCGAGGCCGACGGGATCGAGCAAGATGAGGGGACTCAGCGGCAACCAAAAAATGGTGAGGTTTTGGCGAGGTTTTGTTTATATAAATTATAAACGGACAGAAATAGCTACCCAATACGCGCCCGCATAATTATGTGTATGTGAATGCGAACTGGGCCGTTGAAACCTACCGCACGTTTTTTTTAAACCTACCGCACGTGAAGAGAGGAATCAATCGACATGGAATAAAATTATGCGGACGATGTCATTTCTCTTCTTTCTTTTCCAGTGATGATGTCATTTCATTAAGAGGCAATTTGATTATCCATAATTTTATTTATTTTTTTTATAAAAGCTTCATAAATTTCATATTTAGACTAAAATATTATTTTAATCTCATCCTCATAAATTATCATGAAAAATATAATGTGTTGGTCTGTTTTAAAGAAAGAAAGTGTCTAAGGTGTGTATATTCGGAGGCTTTTACGGACCGTCGAGTTCTTTTATTTTTTTGTATTTTTTTAGTCCATTTTTTCTTAGTGTTTTTTCAAGTAAGATGATGGCATTTTTATAATATGCACTTAAAAAAAGTGCACATCTTAACTTATCTTCGACATCACACGTCGCAAATCTACTTTTCGAAATAATGATATAATAGGGAAAACTCGTTAATCCTCCCCCAAAGTCATTTATAAACATTCTATTTACTCAATAAAGATTTCAAAATTTTTCAAAATTTAGCATCGTACCTAAACGTGGAATGACAACTCACAAAGCGTTCCAAGTGATCGAGCGTTCCGCCTAAGTGTCCATTTGAGTCCAAATGTTCCAAAAACTGTGGTATTGAAAAAGTGACATAAGAAAGCTTTCGCGAAACGTTCAAAATTAGCTTGTCTAGATGTTAGGTACGTCTAGACGTCGCACGAGTTGATCGAGCGAAAAATGATCCCGTGACAAGTGCTATCAGAGCCACTTTCCTGAGACACGCAGTTTGACTTTCGACGATCAAGGAGGAATGATGTCGAATTCGGAGATGACCCCAGAGCCTGCTGCATCGGAGAAAGGCTGTCCAGAGCAAGGGCATGTCCGCTCGAAGGATGTCATGATTGTCTTCGAGCAACGCCTCAACCAATTCCAATTGGACGTGGACGAGATGCAATATCAACTCACAATGCATAAGCGGAAGTTTGAGAAGACGGTGGATATCATAATGGTGCGGGACGTGGTCGTGCTATTGTATATGCGGCTCGAGTCCATGGAGGCGACAATCATGGACCTGCGGAAGCCCCTGGACAATGGTCTCTCAAAGGTTCGAGATGAAATAAGAGATCGAGACCTTACAGGAAGAGCTCAAGCGATGGTATGAAGATGGGAGACGCCCCGAGATGTCCGTCCCGCATGAAGTAAGAGTCAACATGCCAAAGCTGAGGTCATACAAGAGGAAAAGATCGAAAAGGAGATGATTTTCTGTGGAACGTCCGATGATATATATAGAGACATTGGACGCGACCTCAAAAGCGAGGATCGTAAGGATTGCATCATTGTCACGGACGTGCCCTAGAAACATCATTTGTGCATAATCATGCATTTAAATAACATACTAAGTTAATTTAGATGTCTATTTAGGGATATTTATATATAGTAATTAATATTTCGATTAGTGCATAATGATTACTTAATTATCGATAAACTTTATAAAGTAATTATATAGGATTATTAGGAATAAATCATAAATTTTTAAATAATATGATATATATATATATGTTTAAATATGATTAAGTAAGCTTAATTATGGTTAAAACACTTAGTTATAACAAAAAAAATGTAATTGACCATCACTTAAGTTCCAAGCAGCTGAAGCAGACAGGTGAGAGCTGCTCAAATAGATATTTTTCCAAACTGTCATAAGACCTCCGCAAATTCTGAAAAAACTATACAAGTCACTTAACATTATATTTTCACTGTAGAAAAATTATCAGAGGAAGAACTCGAGCGAACCGACCTGGGAAAAATCGGGAACGTTGGCTGTTCCAGATGAGTTTTGATCCGGCAATTTTTTCTCTGATTGAGAGAATCATTACTTGGTGATAAACGAACCATAAATTCTGAAATTTTGTATAATTCCTCCATTCGAAGTTAGCTTTCCATGATCTTTGGAATCAACTAAAAAGGAGTTTTATAAAGGAAGTTATGAACTTACATTCGCAAGTCCCTCATCCTGTCCCGAGTCTGATACAAGTTCCATTTGCAAATTAGGGTACGGTTAGAATAGAGTGAATTAGAGTTTTAAATTTGGATATGATTAAATAGACATTTAAAGGGTTCGGTGAGAGTTGGAATCATCCTATTTAATCTTGTATTTTTGGAGAAATGGATTTTTCATTTCATAGTGATGCTTCTGTCAGATTCCAGGACATTGACAGATTGCGACCCGAATTAACTATTTTTGTTATAAGTCTATATAGCTAGTTAAATTCTCTAATTTTTATGAAAAAATACTAATGAAGTCTAGTTTTAAAAAAAAATATGCCCTAATTAAATGGACAAGTATGAAGAGAACATATAAATCAATATTTGAGTGACACACAATCTGTCATGGCACAAACCCTAGGTCAGATTGCTTGAGATGTTCTGACTTATTCACTTAGAATTTGATAATGATATTTGGGAGTTGAAAACCTTAGTATGTCTAGTTTCTAATTAATCCAGAATCATAAGATTTGCCCATGTGGTTAGGAAGTTATGAATTATTGATTGATAGATACACAATTTGAAATCTTGAAATAGCTCCTAGTTAAGCTTTAGAGAATTAAAAAGTTCTAAGTGTGGAATAGCTTATGAATACAAATGTCTAAAGTTAAAAATTGGTATTAGAGGAGGTTATATGCATTTTAGGGTGCATAAGCATTCATACATCATGAGCATGCGTTGCATATTACCTTACTAGTGATTGGGAAGTAAGAAAACATTATTGTTTGTAGGAAAATCTCAAGTTGCAAATGAAAGGGATGGAATCTAATAAACCTCATTGAAGTGATAAAGTACAATGTGAGTGGGTAAATTTACAACATAGCAAAATATTATATGTTAATTCTTTTATTTATGGTATTACCTCAAGCATAGATTATTATTGAAAATATCTTGCGCTATGAAAAATATTTATGATATGTTTCAAGGATTTCATATGAGATGGAGTAATATCTTATACAAAAATATTTTCAGGGAACAATGCTTGTGAAGTGAAAATAAGTTTTATTTGATAATGATATGAGATTATGACGTGTGTATCTTGATATTGTTAAACTCCATGTGTTCAATAATCATGCTATTTGAAAAAGGTCTTTGTGATCACATTCAATATACATGAATCCTTTGGGACGTATATCGGATGTTTTTGCCCTTTGGGGGCTGCTCTGTGTGTAAGTATTGACCCATGATCGCTCTGCGTATCTGAGAATCATGATTGGGTGTCACACAATCATGATTGTGATACGTATTGATCCATGATTTGCTCTGCGTATCTGAGACTCTTGATTGTGAAGCTCTACTTAGTTGTATGACACACAATCATAGAGAGATACGTATTGACCCATGATTTGCTATGCGTATTCATGACTCTTGATTATGAAGCTCTGCTAAACTGTATGACATATGATCATAGTGGAATACGTATTGACCCATGATGAGTATGTGCAATGACACATGTGTGGAGTTTAAATATGAAAATTATGATATATTGAGTTACCTTTACTTCTATAAAAGTTCATATGATTTGACAATTTATGCTATATGTGATATGCTTTAAATGTTTTCTCATATGAAAGAAATGTGGTTATTTAAATGATATATGCACTCGTATTGTTCCCCTATGTTGTACTTTTATTCCACTCACTGAGCAAATGATTGTTGCTCATAAAACCCATTTTAAATATTTTTTTAGATACTCGTAAGTTCTCGACTTGAGTCGACTAGGAGTTTAATTTTGCTGCATATAGAAGGGGTCGAGCCGCTGGAGCACTTTAATCCCCTTTCACTTTTGTTTTTTGAAGCATGCATATGTAATAAATAGTTTTAGATGTTGTAATTAAGTTGTGAGAAATTTTTTGTAAGGTTGTATAAGACTTGATCCTGTGGGGTTATATACGAGATGGTTTGTAAAAAAAATATATAATGACAATATGTGAATGTCCTATTTTATAGCTTTTTATTAAACTTTGATGAATATATATATGTCTTTTATATGTGTGTTGGCAAATACCACAAGATAAGTAAGGAAGGAGGTTTTGTCGATTTTATATTTTTTAGAATTGTTAAACATAGCTAAGAGTATGATAATTTGGATTAGAATTTAGTCACGGAGTTGGGTGTGACGGTGTTTGGTATCAGAGCTTAGGTTATAAGATTCTGTAGACAATATAACCTAAGTTAAGACTAGGTGACATTATTTGCATTAGATTGATAGTGCATGCTTTTGACTTTCTTTTTATTTTCATTTTGAAGTAGTAAAAATGCCACTGCGTAGGCGTCGTGGCGATGGTCAATTTGCTATTATTGGCCCAAGTCATTCTGCTCCACCAGGCGGTCGACCTAATAGGAATCCATCAGTATCATCTCATGCATCGGTACAAGGTGTGACACGAGATGTGAATGATAACCCTCCCTTACGTGATGATGAGATCCCAGCGGGTCCATCAAGACTTCCTCATGTTATTGCAAGTCAATCCTATTGAGAATCAAAGTGCTGCACAAGTTCTTGCACAAGTTTTAAGGGCTATTATGAGTGTAATAAACTCGACCTCCCAAGTTATGCAAAGAAATAGATTCTACGACAAAATTAGAAAATAAGGTGCAGTTGATTTTGAAGGTACAGTTGACCCAAATAGAGGCAGAGGCATGTTTAAAGCGTATGGATAGAATATTTAATCAGATGCGGTGTTCCAATGAAGAAAAGTTTGATTATATTGTTTCCTTGTTGCAAAAAGATGCTTTGGATTGGTGGGAGATAATTCCTGGAAGTCAAAATTTTTCGGTTACTCTTGGATGGGAGGACTTTCTTCGAGAATTTCGAAAGAAGTATTTTCCCAAAGTATATACTGATAGGAAGCAGAAGGAATTCCTAAATTTGACACAATGAGCATTATCAGTTGCTGAGTATGAATTAAAGTTCACACAACTATTAAAATATGCACTGAGCTTGGTGTCAGATGAAAGTGACAAGTGTAGGTGATTCGAAGGAGGACTTCACTTAAATATCAGAGCAAAAGTTGAACTGTTGGAGTTCACTGACTACTCCAAATTGGTGGCAACATCACTAAGAGCTAAAACGCTTATAGAAGAAAGAAATGAAGTTAGCCAACATTTGAAAAGACCAAATTCAAACTTTACTCAGACTGGGCCAAGTAATAAAATGACAAGATACGGTGATAGTACATTCCAGTCTCATGATAACTTTTACAATAATAGGAAACATGGAAATGAATCACAAGGTACACAAAAATATCATACCAATCAGAAAAATATGAGTACACAAGCAAGTGCAGTCAGAAGAACATTTTCATAAAATCAAAGTAAAGTTGGACCAAGACAAGAACAATATCGCACAAATGCATATTGCACAACTTGTGGAAGATATCATTTTGGAAAATGCTCGGTATTCACAGGAGCTTGCTTTAAATGTGGTCAAAGGGGACACAAGATACAAGATTGTCGATTCATGAAAAAGGGTAAAAGTATTTTTGAAACAGTAGCCTATCCTCCTGTAAAGTCTCAAATCAAAGCTACTCCTGGTGCAAACGTGAAAGTGAGTAATCAAAATGTCCCAAGTACATCGAAACTGACATATCCACCAGGGAGACCACAAATTCAAGCACGTGTCTTTACAATGACAGAACCCGATGCTTTGGCTACTCCTGACGTAGTGATGGGTACGTTGTCTATCTTTGATAAAATCGCACATGTTCTTATTGATCCTGGATCTACTCATTCATTCATATCAAAAGACTTTTTCATGCATGCCGATAGAAAACTTAGTCCTTTAGAATGTTTCATGTTAGTACATACACCCGTGGGAGATTCTATCATTGTCGTACAATCATATAAGGATTGTAGAGTCAAAGTTGCTGAGCAAGATATGATGACAGATCTCATTCTTTTAAATATTCAAGACTTTGATGTCATTCTTGGAATGGATTGGTTAGCTCGTCATCATGCCACTATAAATTATTTTAAGAAAGCAGTTTACTTTGAGTCATCCGAAAAAGAGAGAGTTATCTTCTGTGGTAAACGTCAAATTCTTCCCTCTTGTATTATTTCTGCAATGGTGGCACATAAATTAATCAAAAAGGATGTGAAGCTTACCTTGCTTCTGTGATTGACACTAAGGTAGAAGGATCACGATTGTAAAATATTCAAATCGTATCTGAATTTGTAGATGTTTTCCCAGAGATCTTCCTGAATTACCACCGCAAAGAGAGATTGAGTTCGGTATTGATCTTATTTCAGAAACAACACCCATATCTATTGCTCCTTATCGAATGGCATCAACAGAACTGAAAGACTTAAAGCTACAATTACAAGAATTATTAGATAAGGGTTTCATCCGGTCGAGTGTTTCTCCTTGGGGTGCACCAGTATTATTCGTGAAAAAGAAAGATGGAACATTACGGTTGTGCATCGATTATAGACAATTAAATAGAGTTACTATAAAGAATAAATATCCTTTGTCACGGATCGATGATCTTTTTGATCAACTGCAAGGAGCAAATGTATTTTCAAAAAATAGACTTGAGATTAGGATATCATCAGTTGAGAATTAAAGATGCTGATATTGCCAAAACTGCCTTCAGAACTCGGTATGGACACTATGAATTTCTGGTGATGCCATTTGTTTAACAAATGCGCCCGCAGCTTTTATGGATCTCATGAACCGTGTTTTCAAATCTTATTTGGATAAGTTTGTAATTGTTTTCATCGATGATATACTAGTTTATTCTCGAAGCGAAAAGGAGCATGAAGAACATATAAGAATTGTTTTGCAAATACTTCGAGAGAAATAATTATTTGCAAAGTTCAGCAAATGTGAATTTTGGCTCAACTCAGTAATATTTTTTGGACATGTAATCTCACCATAGGGCATTTGTGTGGACCCAGCAAAGGTTGATGCAATATTGAAGTGGGAGCCTCCAAAAAGTGTAATAGAAGTGAGAAGTTTTCTTAGCCTAGCGGGATATTATCGACGTTTTATTGAAGGTTTCTCTATGATTACAGTTCCATTAACTAGACTTCTTCGGAAAAATGTAAAATTCGAATGGATAGAACAATGCCAAGATAGCTTCGAAAAGTTAAAGAGATGTTTAACATCTGCTCCAGTGTTGACACTCCCAACAGATAATGAAGACTATGTGGTGTATAGTGATGCTTCTCGACAAGGGTTGGGTTGTGTTCTAATGCAACATGGAAAAGTTATTGCATACGCTTCTCGACAACTCAAACCACATGAGTTAAACTACCTAACACATGATTTAGAGTTGGCGGCAGTTATTTTTGCTCTTAAGATATGGATGTATTATCTTTATGAAGAGACATGTCATATTTTTACGGATCACAAGAGTTTGAACTATCTCCTTACACAAAAAAGAATTAAATTTACGTCAAAGAATGTGGATGGAGTTACTAAAGGACTATGATTGCCTAATTGATTATCATCCGAGTAAAGCTAATGTGGTTGAGTCCCCTAAGGGGGGAAGGGTGCATGGGACATGCTTTCGATTAGTCCCACATGCATAAGTCGCGGGAGAGATGTTGGGTATATATGAGAATATGTCCTTCACTAGGTGTGACGCGTTAAAAAACCTTGAGCCCAAGGTGGGGGCAGAGCGGACAGTATCACGCTGAGTATAGAGGTGAGCAGTTGCGCTACTCTGATACCAGGTGATGCGTTAGATAAAACTGTGCGGGCTGAGGCCCAGAACGGACAATATCACACGCTGGTGGGGAATGTTACATCGAGTCTGATACAAGTTCGATTTGCAAATTAGGGCACGGTTAGAATAGAGTGAATTAGAGTTTAAAATTTGGATATGATTAAATAGACATTCCAAGGGTTCGGTGAGAGGTGGAATCATTCTATTTGAACTTGTATTTTTTGAGAAATGGATTTTTCATTTCATAGTGATACTTCTGTCAGATTCCAGGACATTGACAGATTGCGACCCAAATTAACTATTTTTGTTATAAGTCTATATAGCGAGTTAAATTCTCTAATTTTTATGACAAAATACTAATGAAGTCTAGTTTTCAAAAAAATTATGCCCTAATTAAATGGACAAGTATGAAGAGAACATATAAATCAATATTTGAGTGACACACAGTCTGTCAGGGCACAAACCCTAGGTCAGATTGCTTGAGATGTTCTGACTTATTCACTTAGAATTTGATAATGATATTTGGGAGTTGAAAATCTTAGTATGTCTAGTTTCTAATTAATCCAGAATCATAAGATTTGCCCATGTGGTTAGGAAGTTATGATTAAATAGACATTCCAAGGGTTCGGTGAGAGGTGGAATCATTCTATTTGAACTTGTATTTTTTGAGAAATGGATTTTTCATTTCATAGTGATACTTCTGTCAGATTCCAGGACATTGACAGATTGCGACCCAAATTAACTATTTTTGTTATAAGTCTATATAGCGAGTTAAATTCTCTAATTTTTATGACAAAATACTAATGAAGTCTAGTTTTCAAAAAAATTATGCCCTAATTAAATGGACAAGTATGAAGAGAACATATAAATCAATATTTGAGTGACACACAGTCTGTCAGGGCACAAACCCTAGGTCAGATTGCTTGAGATGTTCTGACTTATTCACTTAGAATTTGATAATGATATTTGGGAGTTGAAAACCTTAGTATGTCTAGTTTCTAATTAATCCAGAATCATAAGATTTGCCCATGTGGTTAGGAAGTTATGAATTATTGATTGATAGATACACAATTTGAAATCTTGAAATAGCTCCTAGTTAAGCTTTAGAGAATTAAAAAGTTCTAAGTGTGGAATAGCTTATGAATACAAATGTCTAAAGTTAAAAATTGGTATTAGAGGAGGTTATATGCATTTTAGGGTGCATAAGCATTCATACATCATGAGCATGCGTTGCATATTACCTTACTAGTGATTGGGAAGTAAGAAAACATTATTGTTTGTAGGAAAATCTCAAGTTGCAAATGAAAGGGATGAAATCTAATAAACCTCATTGAAGTGATAAAGTACAATGTGAGTGGGTAAATTTACAACATAGCAAAATATTATATGTTAATTCTTTTATTTATGGTATTACCTCAAGCATAGATTATTATTGAAAATATCTTGCGCTATGAAAAATATTTATGATATGTTTCAAGGATTTCATATGAGATGGAGTAATATCTTATACAAAAATATTTTCAGGGAACAATGCTTGTGAAGTGAAAATAAGTTTTATTTGATAATGATATGAGATTATGACGTGCGTATCTTGATATTGTTAAACTCCATATGTTCATTAACCATGCTATTTGAAAAAGGTCTTTGGGATCGCATTCGATATACATGAATTCTTTGAGGTGTATATCGGATGTTTTTGTCCTTTGGGGGTTGCTCTGCATGCACGTATTGACCCATGATCGCTCTGCGTATCTGAGAATCATGATTGGGTGTCACACAATCATGATTGTGATACGTATTGATCCATGATTTGCTCTGCGTATCTGAGACTCTTGATTGTGAAATTCTACTTAGTTGTATGACACACAATCATAGAGAGATACGTATTGACCCATGATTTGCTCTGCGTATCCATGACTCTTGATTATGAAACTCTACTTAACTGTATGACACATGATCATAGAGGGATACATATTGACCCATGATGAGTATGTGTAATGACACATGTGTGGAGTTTAAATATGAAAATTATGATATCTTGAGTTACTTTTACTTCTATGAAGGTTCATATGATTTGACAAGTTATGTTATATGTGATATGCTTTAAATGTTTTCTCGTATGAAAGAAATATGGTTATTTAAATGATATATGCACTCGTATTGTTCCCCTATGTTGTACTTTTATTTCACTCACTGAGCAAATGATTGTTGCTCATAAAACTCATTTTAAATATTTTTTCAGATACTCGTAAGTTTTCGAGTTTAGTCGACTTGGAGTTTGATTTTACTGCATATAGAAGAGGTCGAGCCGCTGGAGCACTTTAATCCCCCTTCACTTTTATTTTTTTGAAGCATGCATATGTAATAGATAGTTTTAGATGTTGTAATTAAGTTGTGAGAAACTTTTTGTAAAGTTATATAAGACTTGATCTTGTGAGGTTATATGCGTGATGGTTTGTGAAAAAAAATATAATGACAATATGTGAATGTCCTATCTTATAGCTTTTTATTAAACTTTGATGAATATATATATGTCTTTTGTATGTGTGTTGGCAAATACCACAGGATAAGTAAGGGAGGAAATTTTGACGATTTTATTTTTTTTGAAATTGCTAAACATAACTAAGAGTATGATAATTGAGATTAGAATTTAGTCACAGAGTTGGGTGTGACAATCCTTCTTCCTTCTACCAGCAAGATGCGACGAACTTATGGTGGCGATGTCATTGCGACGATGTGGAATGTGGCAATGTTGATCCCATTGAGAAGTGTGACGACTTCAAAAGAGCTTACCAACTATTCTATCCTATTAAGTCAGGATTGGAGGCCAAGATTACGTTGTTCAACATTTGTCAGAATAGCACATTAAAAGAGTACGTGAAAAAGTTCACCGAGCTCCGCCTATAAAACTCCTAGTTGGACGAAGACACATTACTGACGATCTCCGTCAAGAGTTTGAAGTCTTGGGCTAGGACATAGTTAGAGCGACAAGATTGCTCCAACCTCCACTCGTTAGTCGTTGCTGTCGAATTGTTCGTGGAGTATGCCAAGATAAATGGTGGGGGAGAAAAGTCAAAGTTGCAAGAATGTAAACCACACTACGACATAGGGAAGGGCTATCAGGATAGGAGGTTGTTCAATGACAAATTGAAGAAGAATGCAAAAGAAGCCTTGCTACATTTGCAATGATCTACATTGAACAAGTGATTGTCCACATAAGACGACGGTCAACGCCATGTATTGTTCCGACGAGAAAGAGAAGGAGGAGGCGTATCTCAATTCAATACATGTCCTTAGTGCCATCAATGCTTCGAAGGATTTCTCATCGGCTGTTCGACTTTATACGGACACCGAGTTGAACGGGCAAATCTTCAACGCACTTATCGACACAGGAGCATCGAAGTTATTCGTGTCAGAAATGACCGCTAGGAAGTTGAAGTTGTTACTAAAGAATACTTCCGCTACATTTAAGACGATAAACACGAAGTCTATCTAGATCATAGAAATTTCTCCCGAAGTGAATATTCACATCGACAAGTGGTCGGGAAGCTTCAGGGTGATGATGGTACCAGTGGATGACTATAAGTAGTGACGGGTACTTGTTTTCTGCAACACATTAATGCATGTGTCATTCCGCTCATCAACTCAATGGTCATTTTTCACCCCAAGGGACCTTACAATGTTCTCGTGAGGTCATAATCTAAAGTAGAAGACCCTTTTCGTCATGCAAGTGATGAAGGGATTACAAAGACAGGAGCACACATTCCTAACGATCGTCATATTAGAAGATTCGGGGCCCTCCACTCCAACACCTCTCAAAATTCTTGAGCCCCTTAAGAACTTTGCGGATGTTATGCCCCTAGAACTCACAACATGGTTGCCTCTGAAGCGTGAAGCAGACCATGTCATCGATTTGAGCCTCAGATCGAAGCCATCACATGGAATCACTTATCGGCTAGCCCCTCCGGAAATGGCAGAACTCCATAAGAAACTTACCGAATTATTGGATGCAAGGTATGTTCGACCATCAAAGTCTCCATATGGTGCCCCGACCATCTTTGAAAGAAGCATGATGGATCCCTCCAGATGTGCATCGACTACCAAATGTTCAACAAGCTTACGATGAAGAATAAGTACTACATTCCCCTTGTGGCAGACTTGTTCGACCAACTTGGCAGTGTAAGATGATTTACCAAATTGGATCTTCGTTCGAGCTATTGACAAGTCTGAATTGTCGAAGAAGATGTACATAAGACAGTGTGTGTCTCAAGATATGATTCCTACGAGTTCCTTGTGATGCTTTTCGGCCTCGCCAACACCCCGATAATCTTCTCTACCCTCATGAACAAGGTATTGCAACCTTTCTCGATAGGTTCTTGGTTGTCTACCTTGACGACATCATGATCTATAACTGATCTTTCAAGGAACACATCGAGCACATTCGACAAATGTTTAAGGTGTTGCGACAGAACTAGTTCTACGTCAAGCGGGAGAAGTGTGCATTCGCTTAACTGGAAGTGAACTTCTTGAAACATGTTGTCAAAATTGACAAGCTGAAGATGGATGACGTGAATATTCAAGCCATCATGGAGTGGAAGCTGCTCAAGAGGATATTCGATATGCGTTCTTTCCTTGGCCTGACGAACTACTATACACAGTTCGTCAAGAGGTATTCACATATGATGACCCCTTTGACGAATATCCTTCAAAAGGATGTGAAGTGAGAGTGGACGTCTACATGCGAGGAAGCGTTTGACACTCTCAAGAGGGCCACGATGGAGGAAGTGGTGCTCGTCCTGTCAGACCATATCAAGCCTTACGAGGTACATACAAATACTTCTGACTATGCTATCATAGGAGTTCTTATGCAGAAGAGGCATTCTGTGGAGTTCGAGAATTGTAAACTCAATGACACTGAGCGGCGTTATGCCGTTCAGAAGAAGGAGATGACCGCGGTGATTCACTGTTTTAGGATATAGAGGCACTATGTTCTAGGGTCATGATTTCACATGAAGACGGATAATGTCGTGACAAACTACTTCGAGACGCAGAACAAACTCTCGCCAAAGCATGCAAGGTGACAAGATTTTATAACGGAGTTCGACTACGTCCTGGAGTACAAGCCCGACAAGACAAGTGTCGTTGCCCATGCCCTTAGTTAACACGAAATATGCGGAATTGGTGGCCATGAACTCCTCTCAGGCGAACCTGATCGAGAGGATCAAGAAGGAATTGGCGTTATTCGAGCAAGCGAAGGAGGAAAAGATACGCTGCTTTTGGATGGAAAATGAGCAAATCTTCATCAAGGAATATCACATCTACGCTGTCTTGTTCGACAACTTGCTGCGCGTTATCATGCAAGAGTGTCATGACTCCAAGTGGGTGGGACATCTGGGTATCCGTCGCACTTTGACACTCACAACTACTTCTGACTAAGGATGGAGAATGATGTTGAAGTTTTTTGTCAAGACATACCTTATTTGCAGCAAGACGAGAATATCAATCAAGCGCGTGGCGGACTTCTGAAACCTCTTAATATGAGCAACCATAGAAAGATATTTCCATAGACTTCATCATGGGCCTGTCCAAGTCTGAAGGAGTGGGTACCGTTATGGTGGTCGTCGATCGATTCTCTAAGTATGCTATATTTGTCGCCGGCTTCACAAGTTGTCCTGCCACCGAAACTGCAAATTGATTCATGAAGCACGTAGTGAAGTGTTGGGGCCTTCTCCAAAACATGGTCAATGATCGAGATGGGTGATTCATTAGCAACTTTTGAAATGAACTGTTCAAGATGATGGACTCCAACTTGCATTTTTCAGCTTCACTTCATACTCAAACCGTCGGCCAAACTGAGAGGTGAATTGTATTATGGAGATATACTTGCGGCACTATATCAGTGCCAATCAGAAGGACTAGGCAAAGCTATTCGTCATTGCACAGTTCTCTTACAACATGCAATGAAGCGAGTCAACCAATAAGAGTTTCTTCGAGATAACGATGGGGCAGCAACATCTCACTTCATAGGCCATCGCCATCTCTTATGGTGGCAAAGTCCTCACCGTTCACTGTATGACAAGGGAATGACATGAGCAGAATGATATGGCTCGGATATGTTTGCACAAGGCATCAAAGTGCATGAAGAAATGGACGGACACTGTGCGATGGGTCATTAACTTTAAAGTCGAAGACTTGTTCCTTGTGAAGCTGGTCCAACATCTTCGGCTAAAACGGGAAGAATCTGCACAAGAGCCTCATTAGGCGTTATGAGAGCCCATTCGAGATCCTGAATAAAGTATGTAAGGTGACCTACAAGTTTGAGCTCCCGCTGCAGATGTAACAACACCCCATCTTTCATGTCAGCCTGCCCAAGCCTTACATTTATGACTTTTAAGATTCTGGGCATGGAGTTTCAAATACGCACAGTCGACCATCCATCAGCTATTTATTAATTAAGTTGAAGAAGTACTCGTCGTCCGCGTGAAGAATCAAAAGCATAAGTACCTTGTGCGATGGAGTGAAAGATAGGATGCTGACACAAGTTGGGAGATGGTCGAAACTTGTGGCAATTCAAGTAGAAGATTGAAGAATTTGAAGTTGCAGCTCTAGGGACATCGTTGACTTGAGTGTGGGAGAATATCCCGGAGGCTTTTCCGGGAAAGTCGAGTTATATTATTTCCTTGTACTTTTCCTTATTTAGCCCACTTTTGTAAGTTAGATTTATTTTCAGGTGTGATGATGACACTTTTGTAATTTGCACTTCAAAAAAATGCACCTCCTAACTTATCTTCCACATCACATGTCGCAAACCTACCTCCCGAAACAGTGGTATAGTAGGGGAGATCCGCTAGTCCTCCTTCAAAGCTTTTTGTAATCATTCTATTTATTCAAGAAAGAGTTTAAAACATCTCAAAATCTAGCATCATGCATCAAGCGTGGGGTGACAACTCACAAAGCGTCTTAAGCGAACGAGTGTTCCGCCTAGACACTCATTTATACACAAACGCTCTGCCAAAGCGTCCACTCAGGACCAAGCGTCCAAAAAATTGTCATCGAGAAAGTGACAACTTTCGTAAAATGCTCAAAAGAGCTTGTCTAGATGTTGAGCATGCCGCACGGATCGATCGAGAAAAAATGACCCCGTGACATGTCCACAGTGTTGGAAATGTAGAATTGCATGAATGTATTTTTTCTTATGTTTTATGTTTTTTTATCAAATCTAATGTAGGAATAAAGTTTGATATATGAATTGAGAGTATTTTTAGTGAAAGCATGTGTTGCTTAATAATTATTTCTTCTAACAAATATGGTGATATAAATGATCACTTATATTACTAATTCTTGTCAAACACTATCATATACATGATGATTTAATAAGTAGTATCTATTTGTGTGATAATTTAAATTACCAATATTTTAAAAAGAAAATACACCCAACGGTTCTTAGTTTACTTCTAAATTTTTAACTAATGCAATTAAAATGGACTTTAAAAATAAAATTAAAAATCATGCAAGTTCTTATAGGCATCATTTGTTTACGAAACCGGGAGGGAACCATACACTTGTTCCACCCGGTTCCGCCAAACGAGAGCTAGAACTGCGATTCTCGAGGGAGAATCAAATCGTGGAATCGGACCATCACGTGATGCGGTTTCGCCGATTTGGTTCCATCGAAAGGAATGGAACTACGGTTCCACCGCCTCGCAACATCTGCCCCCCCCCCCCCCCCATTTTTTTCTCTCGCGTGCCCTTTCCACTGTAGGCAACTCTTCTTTAGCATTTTCTTTTCGTACGCCGCCCTCTCTTCATCCGGTGATTGCCATCGACCTCCGTCATCATCCGCTCCGCTTTGTCATCGGACAGGAGAAGACGACGCAATTGGTGTTCACGTTCGGGTACAATTACAAATTTTAAGTAATTAGATTGAAATGATTATGACTTTTCCTTGGTAAATGCCTGGTTCAACTTTTCCTTCGTGCTCAATGGTCTTTCTTCTTCATTGTTAAAAGCATGTAGCACCTTACGTAACCAGAATGTGCATATTGTAGCAATGTTCAGTCCTGTGTATGAAGGTTGTTATATTTGAATTGTGACTGTGATGACATTGTGTACTTTGACTTCAACCCATTTCACATCTGATGTACATGGTCAGATATGAGGGAAAAACACAATGTTAGCATAACCCTGAATTTTGCCTTTGAGGTGTACAATATGATGCGTAGTAGTGCAATTGATTTTGCGAAAAGATTGTCACTTATGTCATTAATATGATTGTCTACAATATATAGCAATCTGTCCATTTCCATGAAAAAATTTCTTCCTTGGATTTCGTCGTTGCATGCATAATTTCCGTGCAATATAATCCAGTGAACAATACTCTTCCACGGACATGGATAAGGGGAAGGGAAAGGGCGTCGCGAAGTCCTCGGACCATGAGAAAAGTTATGCAGAACATCTGCCTAGATCCGACATTTGGAGTACCCCAATGTCAACGGCCTTGGTTGGATTGCTCATGCAAGAATACTTCGACGGACACATGCTAAGTGGGTCGTTCCGTCCTCAAGGTGGACGAGGATTAGGCCAAATTTCAACAAGATGACAGGGAAGGAGATGGAAGTGATGCACCTGAAGAACCATGTCAAGGTCTTGAGAAGATATTACAACATAATTAGATAGTTGACGAATAAAAGTGGATGGAGATGGGACAATGTCAAGAGTATCTCCATGCCGCCTCATTGGGATGAGGTTATTCCGGTGAGTAGTATCTCCCAACATATGATACCCTTTGTAGATATGCTATATTCCATCTCATCATTAACACAATTACACTATGCTATATTCCTATTAACAGGAAAATTCAGAATTCTCAAAGATCAAGAACAAGTCTGTCCCATACTACGAGACATTCGTTCTTTTATACAGGGACAATTGCAATGGAAAAAATGCATGCCACTCAGTGAACCCATTACAAGAGGGTTCAGGAAGTTCTAATGATGATATAGTGGATATGACGACTGGGGAACACGCGCAAGAATAGGTTTCCCAAGTTCCATTGTACGAGGGCTTACAACACATTGAACTTGACGAAGGCAGCCAAAGCCATCTACAAATACCCAAACCAAGGAAACGTGTGGCATTGTGTCAATCGGCAAGAGGGCCCGTTCGAATTCAACGTCATCCAGTGCAAGGTCGAAGAAGAAGAGGTTACAAGAGTTCTTCGAAGACTTTGAAGTCACTTCGAAGGAGAGGCTACAGCTTACGAAGAGCAAGACGGAGCGGAAAGAATCAAAATAATGCGAGTGTATCTCCGAGGTAGCGTCCTTCATGGCGAAGCTAGATGAATTTCGAACATTGTGGGGATGCACAATTGGCATGCGCAACCGTGCTTCTCGATCCCATCAAATAATTTCTTTTTACTCAATGTCAAGATGACATTTCCTTGCGTTCTTGGATTGCTAGGTCGATTACAGAATATGGATACTCCTGCTTGCTTTGCTTCCTAGACGGCTCCTGCTGGTCCTTCCACGGGTACCTTCACTTCATTAGCCCTGGCATGCACTTCAGGATTACCTACTCCCTCGCCCTCTTCCTATGGTGGTGCAACATTATTCGATAGTGGATTTGAAGGCTTCTATGTTCCACAGTGTCTGTGACCTAGGAGTCCTCAAGGAAACTAATGTTGTTACCGCGACCATTGCTCTAGCATTAGCTTGCTAGTGTCTTTATCTAGTCTTACTTACGCATTCGTGTATTATTTATTGGTCCAAATATCATATTCTAAGTACTTTGATGATAGCAAATAAGGAAGATGATGTATTAATTGTGCTTGAAGTGTTAGTGTAAATAGGTTAAATATTTTTACAAAGAAAATGGGGTCGAATGTTTTCAGCAATATAAACGGACGACCGTAACGATAATAGGCGACCGTTTTGACTTATAATGGATGACCAAAGCAAAGTTGGAACGACCGTCGATTACAAAGAGAAATGACTTCTTAAAATGGGCAACCGATTTACCTTCGATTGACAATTATATGTGTTACATGAAAGATCAAATACATAACGGACGCCCGAAGTAACAGATGGAATGACCACAAATTACAAAGAGTTCGAACTTTTTAAATTGAACGACCGAATGTATAATGGTCGACCGTTCTGGGTGACAAAGATAAAAAATGTTGAAATCGGACGACCGAAGTCGTTGCATGAACGATCGCATATCATAGAGAGTTTGGACTTTTTAAATCGGACGATCGAAACTATAACGGTCGACCGTTATGGTGACAAAGATGGAAAATGTTGAAATTGAACGACTGAAGTCACTGCATGAACGACCACAGATAACAGAGAGCATGCGCATTTCTAAATCGGACGACCAAGTCACTTTCGATCGACTGTTATGAAAGAAAATTAATTAAATAGCTAAAGTCCTTCTATGGACTACAATCAACGAAAAATTGCACAGAAAAGACAAACGCAATGGCTAATAATTTTATATAAAATGGACATCCGATACTATAATGAGCGACCACTGAACAACAAAGACTTAACGGTTAGTTCCTGTACAAAACAGGCGACCGATACTAAAACAAGCGACCATTTCTGAAGTGACAACACAACACTTTTCAAATAGATTTACAATGGTCTTATTTTCAAGAGAAGCTTATAAAAGTGATTCAAAAGGCTAAAGAAATGTTACTCAAGTAAGGCAAATCACTCTAGAGCTTCCTTCAAGTCCAAAGCATTTTTCTTGAGCTTAATCTTGCAAATCATCTCCTCTCTCTTCTAGTTTCTAAGTGTAAGCATCCTTTGTAAGAAGAAATATTTGGAGGGAATTTTTGTATTCTTGTTTTGAGAATTTTGAGAGCTCATTGTAAGAAGATGTGTGTTTTACCTCTTGAGCAAAGAAGAAGGCATTGTGGTGTAAAAAAAAGTTATTCTCTTCCTACAAAAAAAAGAGAAAGCTAGTGGATTTCTGACGGTCTTAGGTCGGAAAGTCAGAGCGGGGATGTAGACCAAGGAGTTGGACCGAACCTTATCAACATATTGTGCCTACTTTTTTTTTACTCTTATTACTTATCTTTTACTTGCTTGTGATCGCATTTTCTAAAAATTGACTTTTACGGCTTTTTTTATTAGAATTTTTATACACCAATTCACCCCCTCCCCTTTTGGTGTTTTCAATCCTACATCGTTGAACTATCATGTGTTTGATGTTGCATTATGTTTTCCTTGTTTGTCGTTGTGATTGTCGTCGAAGTTTCTGTAGCATTGTTGTGTATGCGTCTATTATCTCACTGTTGAATCCCAAACTTCTGTGATCTTTATATTTTAGTACCATTACCCATCAACTGCGTATGATATTCATATCATGAGCTTATTTCATATTTATCATGTATGACAACTTATATAAGGGGGACATGTCTTCCACTAGCGACTCCACTTCAAGCGAGCTGGAGGAAGATGTATTGGACGAGGAGGTCATGGTGGCATTCCTCGTAGCCCACCATTACGAATCGGGTGACGAGTCAAACGCAGAGCCTGTTCCAAGGAGGAGGTGTAGGACTCGACCATACTTCGGCCATGAAGCCATACACGAGATGTTGGCGGGCCACCCAACCTGTGGTTATGAGAATTTTTGGGTCCACAATACTATGTTCTTCAAATTAGAAGAGATGTTATCGACTAGGGGTTTCCTCACTTCATCAAGACACTAAGTGTGTTGGAGCAAGTAGCTATCTTTCTAAATGCCATTGGATGCAGGAACAATAACAGGGATCTGCAAGAGGCATTCCAACACTCGGGGGAGATGATTGATAATTGTTTAGTTATTCAATTATTTTAATATAATTATTATCAAGATTGATGTGTTTTATATTATTTCATCTTAATCATCAAAGATTTTGGAATATACATTATTATTTGATTTATTTCAGGAACTGTGAAAATCTAGCAAAAGTTTGGCAAAAATACATCTATAGAGACTCAATACGGACAACCAGTTTTAAAGTCTTCAAACCAATATTAAAGCCCTTTAGGTCATATTGAACTCGTAGTAGAAAATACGGGCTGGTTGTATTTTTGCCATTTTGCCCGTATTAAATCTAGTTAGGTCATATTAATTGCGCACCAGAAAATACGGGCATGTCGTATTTGAGCCAATTTGGCCGTATTAAAGTCCTTCAAACCGTATCGCACTCCAGAATCAATACGGCTTGATGCGACAAGCTATAACGCCTCATCCTAGGCCATATTGGGCCTATTTTGGTCGTATTAGGCTAATTTTTGGGGTATTTTGAGCATTCTTGTAACCATAATTTGAGGAGACTATAAAAGAAATTTTTGGAGACAAAAATAGAGGTCCATACCTTATTTTTTAGGAAATCAAGACGACTGAGACGAACTATCATTTTTCATGAACTATCATTTTTCTCTGCATGTCTGTATTTTTTTAGACTTAATATCATTCCCTTTTCATGAACCCTTACGTTTCGATGATGATTTCTTTCTCTATGCTTGGTTAAAATTTTTTTTCTCGAGTTTGATGAAACTTCGGATTGATCTTTAGAGAATATTTTTATTTGATCTGACATGTTTTTTGTTTTTCATGTGCTTGACGAAATGCTTATATTAGATTGACCACTTAATTAAGCGACTTAAGATCTTCTTGATTACGAAAGTATTTTATTAAGATTAGTTAAAATGAATGACATGAAATGTATTATTTCTTAGAAATAAGAATAATCATTTTGCTCATGAATCTTAATTTATAATGCAATTAAAATAATTTAAATGATAACGAAAGTAGGCGTTTATTATTTTAATTAGAATTGTGTTTGTCTGAAAATGATACGCATGATTTTTGAAGATTGAGTAGAACACTAATGATTTTATTATCTCTAAATTCCTTATGATCAATACCCTAAGTGGATTCAAAACTCGAGAACTTTTATTCTCATATGTTTCTCATAATCAATTCTCATTCTTTCTCGTTGTTTTCTGCACTTATGTCAGTATTTCACTTTCATTTAGTTTTTATTATTATTTCACCCCTTTCTGAACGTTTAGTTATCATTTAGAATCACATAATTATAATACTTAAACTCTTCCCTGTGTGACGATATTTTATATACTACGACATTTTCTCCGTATACTTGCGGGAGATTTGTCAATGATATCACGTTATTTCAATCGTGCTCTAAAGGCAATCTGCTCCTTAAGTGAAGAATTCATCCAACAACCAAGTGCTGATGTTGGTGTCCATCCATGAGTGCGTGGGACTCGTTGTTTCTATCCTTACTTCGCGGTACGTAATACCTACTTTATTATGTTGCGCGAAGTTTTGCTTTGCTCATATTTCTCCATGCTGCATGACTCTCATTTTGCTAAATGCATCTTCCTCGTAGAATGCACTAGGAGCTATTGATGGTACCCACATACCTGCGCATATTAAGAAGTCGAAGCAAATTCCTTTCCGCAATCATAAAGATTTCTTATCTCAAAATGTTATGGTCTCCATTTCTTTCGATAGCTCTTTCCTCTACGTGTGCATCGAGTTGGAGGGTTCAGCGGGTGACATGAAGGTCTTGAAATGGTGCACTGAAGAGGGGGATTTTGTGGTCCCGGATGGTTTGTATATTGTATCATTCCTATGCATACTAAGACCTTATTATCACATTGCAATACTAATGACTTCATAATCATTTGTGTATCACAGGGAAGTTCAATGTAGTTGATTCCGGCTATGTGAATATCGATAAGTTTTTGGCACCATACCGAGGTGAAAGATACCATTTGGGAGCGTTCAATAACGACGCAAGGGAAAAGTACAATGATCGCCATGCACAATTGCTAAACTGTGTGGAGAAGACCTTCGACATTTTGAAGCAAAGATTTAAAATCTTGCTTCTACCAATTCGGCATCCCTTTAGGAGGCAGTGTCGCATTGTTTTGGCATGTTGCATTGTACGCAATTTCATTTGACGAAATCACGATGAGGACAAATATTTTAACATGAAATTGCACTCAGAGGATCCAGCTCTTCAAAAGAATGATAGGGTTCCTTGCATCGAGGCTGGGCGAGATGGGAGGATTCGTGGAGAACAGCTACGTGACCTAATATGCGGGATTAATGCGGGCACTCGTTAAAGGTACTATTACTTCATACTCTTATATGTGATACTAAGTTCTTCAATTGCTACTCCTTATATTTACTTGTTAGATGCCACTAACATTTTCCTGCAAGAGAATAAGTGCATTTTCAATTCTATATGAAGTACTAATGACTTGAGCGTTGCGATGGTTGTTTCATTGCAGCTTCAGTTATCTGTAATGAGGCAGGGTAGACAGAAACCATTGTAGCGATTGTTTCGTTGCGTTAATTGGTACCTTGGTGTTTAACTATTCAAGAAGATGATAGAAACTTTTGTACAGCACTCCGGTTGTAATATAAAAATAAGAGATGGAAGTCATGTATCTTAATCCAATGTAATGTTGAACATATGTATCCTTTCTCTTGTTCAAACATATGTATTTTTCATCTTGTTCCAACCAATGTTATAAGACCCGACCCGGTCGTCGATCCGGATTGATCAACGGGTCAGGTCGGACCGGTTGGATCGGGTCGAACCGAATGGTCGGACCGGATAATATAAATTAATAAAAGAATAAAATAAGTTAAAGAGATTGTTATAATCTTATTAATATATAATATCTTATTTGACAAAAAATAGAAATATAGTATAATAAAGTAAATAAAATAATTCAGATTAAATAATATAATAAAGTAACATAAATTAAGTCATCAACATAAATAAAAAATTCTTGTGAGGTAATTATAAATTTAAAAATAGTGAATAAATTATATATGTGATAAGAGTACATGAAAATATAAATTTTAAGAAATATATATATATATAATATCTAAATGTTTTAATAATTTTGTTTATGTTTCATTTTTTTTATTTTAACAATGGACCCGGCCAGGTCGGCTGGTTGAACTCGAATTTTGACCGGGTTTGACCGGGTCAAAGCTAGTCAAATCCTTCTCTGGATTTCAACCGACCCGCGGGCCATTTTAGACCCCGGACACCGGTCCGACCGGCCGGGCCGGGTCTGACAACCATGATTCCAACATAATGTCGAACATATGTATTTTCTATATATGAATGTCAAACAGTTATGGTGCTTCTGATTTCTAATGTCGAACATTTATGTTGTATATATATATATACATACATACAATATATATATATATATATATGTGTGTGTGTGTGTGTGTGTGTGTGTGTGTGTGTGTAGTTTTGTGGTCATCGTCCATGATTACGCTGTATGATCCTACCTGTTTATGAATCCTACCTATTTATGACTCGTTATGATCCACAATGTTGTATGATCCTACTTGTGTTTATGAATCCTACTTGTTTATGACTCGTTACATGTTGTATATAAATGTAGTGATGTTGTATATATATACCTGTTTATGAATCCTACCTCTCAAAATTACTGAGCTATTGCTTTATTCATCTTTGCTTTACTCATTATAAAACATGCCACATTTACATAACACACTACAAAGTTTCGATAACATATTTCGATAACATACAACAAATATTACATACTACAAAGTTCAGTAAAATATTTCGCTAATATACTACAAAGTTTCCATTACATACTTAGAAGTAGATAATTCGTACATGTCTTTAGCACTCAAAGTGTCAAACCGCCATACAACAAACATAAGCCATAATATGAATACAAAGCAGTAAAATTTCAAACATAACTAAGACTATGAGGTTCCTCGAGCACCTACATTCACAAGGCACTTGTACCGTGCGATCCTAGCCCCAATCTTCGAGCAACCTATGGTGTCTTTGGGCCGACATTGTAGTTGTGGTGCAACATCATCCAACGAATACACTTTTGTCGGTGGCCCGTACTACATGTCGTAGTATTTGGCTAACGATTCTGAAGCTTCATTGTATGAGTCAAACCTCTTATATGCACGAAAGGGAAAACCAGCAACTTGTGCCTGACATTCGGTCCACGTGTCGTATACTCCTCTTTTGCGACCTTCATATACCACGTAAAATTTGTGTGGACTCATCTCTTGCTCTGCGATACGTTTCCTACATGATGACAAACAATTAACACGAGAACACTACAATTCAACTTGATGATGAATTGGTAGCAGCAAATTATAAACTAGAGGACGATACATATGAATTTTGTTGGGGCAATCGATTCCTCTGCATGCAGTGATGTTTAATGTGATGCAGAAACTTATAGGGATTTGCTTATAGAAAAGAAAGACATTAGTCTAAATATTTGACTAAATGATCATAATCAAAGTAAATGCTAATGCAAAATTAATTGGTCGTTCGTGAAAATGAATGTGAAATAAGGTTACCAGTAACTATTTGGTTTAACATATCCCTAAAGTCATGGAGATTTCGCAAATTTACGCAATCACGATTTAATGACTCGATCTCTAACTCAGGCCTATACTAAAGCAAGATCGATCCAACTTATATAGCACCGATGCACAAAAGATAATAGCAATCATTTCAATCTAACCCTTCCAATTGACAACCAGGGGAGATCGCCTTGGCTTATCACAGTCGGCTCAACCTAGCTCCATGCTAGATCCCCCTCGTCGTGGAGATGCCAGATAGAGGGAGGGAAGAGGAAACAATGGAGGCAGAGAGCAACTTGCATGAATGCGAAGGTGGCAAGGGGGGCAGAACTGTGAACGAGGAAGGTTGCCGCAACCTTCCTAGTACCGGATGGTCGGAAGACTAAGAAGTCGTCACAAATTATGCATTGGAAAAGGACGCTTACCTTCACACTCCGCAACGAACACCGATGGACGACGACCTCCGATGGCTGATGAGGATGCCTCTCGCAACCAAACGACCGCCACTTGACCACACCCTTTTGATCGCGTGCCCTAGCTGACCAAGAACCACCTAGCGCCACTGACGATCGCGTGCACTAACCGGCCGAAGAAAAATAAAAAGAGGGCACATGGGCAATAAAAACTTGGGGGAGGGGTATTATCGTTAATTATCGTGTCGGTTCTCATTTGGTTCTCCAAATACTCTAGGAACTAAGCTGTCACGTCGAACTTTATTCTATCTACTTTTTATCCAAATATATATCAGACTAATTTGTCAATTTAACTATGCATCAAGAACTTAGACGGAACTGTAATTATGTAACCAAACGCCGCCATAAAGCAAAGAGGTGTTGGACGGTCTTTTTTTTCTCTTTCACGTCTATCCATACAATTAATCTCTTTCATGTCGACGAGAGACACCGTCTGACTGGGCGCCCTCGTCGTGCACCTTGATTTTCGCATTGCCTTCCTCGATAGCTTGCCTGCACCGGTGCCTCCTCTGCTTCGCCCTCCACCTCCTTCCTCCAGTGGCAGTGTTGGGTGGGCTCGTGATTCCGTCGTCGAGTGGATATCCTATCCTCCCTGCAGAATCTGCTCCGACGTCATCGTCCTTGTCCGATTGCTAGTTCCTTTCGGTCTTCTACACGAAGGATTTGCCCTGACAGGAAAGAGATGCAAAAGAGGGAAAAAAGCGAGTGATCCAGATCGTTGAACAAAAATGATCGATGGAGATAAATCGCGCGGATAGACGCAAAAAAGAAGGCCATAAGATGATGCAGTAACAATGCCTCCTTACTCATAAATATATCATGCCTTATTTGAATATCAGAATCTTAAGTTATGTTTTATATTTTATTTTACAAATTTAAAAGATGAAAATACGAAATATTTTGTTTAATTAATTTATGAGATTGAGTGAAGCTAGCAAAGAATATATTAGGAGCAAACATTAATGCAACCAATTTTATTGCATTTATTAATTTTTTTATGTATAACTCAAGAAAATTACAATTATTGTCATTTTTTATTTATAATGTAATTATATATCAAGTATCTTTTTATTTTTATGAATGTTAGATAGGTGCTTAATTTTATATTATAAATACATAATAATTATTTTATAATTAACTTTGTTGTCTTTATATAATTCTACTATTTACCGAACGAATTCAGAAAAAAACGAATTTACTTCGACTCAGAATTTAATAATATTGACAAGTAAAAATTCATCACCTGTTCCTAATATTTATTTTCCAACTTCCATCAACGTATTTCTCCTCGTGAAGATTCAAAGTTATGATCAGTAATAATAAGTTTACAGCTCCTTCACAGCCCATCGCCCGGCCGAGGATGTCACAGGGGCTGCGGCGGCCAGAGCGCTTAAGGCCACGTTAGACAAGTGAATAACACCAGCTAAGGACGCCAAGCCCAAGATGTTCGGCTGATGTTGTTCTCATACCCTGCAATCACATATGATCTGCAATCATAATGTGCAGTCAATGAACCCTCCATAGTCACCTGCAACATGATGCATCTTCAAACCAGAGAAGTCTCAGATGTCTACATGCACCAGTGCCTCCATCTCCGGAATCGTTCCCAGCCTTCTCTGCCCTCTGCCCGAAAAAGGCCACGAGGCAGCTGGTGATGCGACTCTCAAGGCTTGCCACGGCCAGCACACACGTCTCGCCCTCCTGCGGTCGCGGCTTCTCTCCTTCCGGTCGCGCTCCACTTCATCTTCCAGCTGCTTGGTGAGCTCCTCTATGCATTGTCTGAACATGGCGGATCTGTTGTCTGCCAGCCGAAGCGTTGCCTCTGCAGCAGCCTGAGCAGCCATCGCCGTGTCTGCAAGCTTCTCCTTTAGGCTCACTTTGCTGTTAGCTGCGTTCAGGGTGGCTTTTGTCCTCTCAAGCTCCGCCCTCAGCAAATCAACCTACAAGCCACACACATAAAGTTCTTATTTCTAGCTCCCGTATGCCTCTAGCTGAACTATGTGCATGATACCTCCTTCTCCCGTTCTGTTATTGCAACTTTTCCAGCTGCTACCTCCAGTTCACACTCCTCCCGCCATCTTAAAACTTCATCCGCGGCATCCTTTGTCTCCAGCATGAGCTCTTTAACCTTCAGACAGGTAAAGAACAAAGAAAGGTCTAAGACTCTTTAGTAACAAAGAATGCCATGTCCGTGAAGATGGAGCTCGTCATTACACTGTTGGAAAGCATATTTTCTCTATCTTCCAGATCCCTGATGTATGATTGGTGATCTTTCATCTTCTGATTTTGCGCATCCAAAAAAGTTCTCAGATCTTGATTTTCCGACCTGACAGAAGTTGAATAGCAGAGTAGTGAATAGCTACATATCAAAGAGAGATCTGTACAGAAAAGCAAACACAATTATATACGACACTGTTATGTTTGACAGTTCAAGTTCTCTTCTTGCCACCAAGGGATCGTAGACTAACAGTTCAGTACCAGCATATTGTTGTTCTGGCACCAAATAGTTCAATTTTTATGGCAGGTTATGACAAGTGTAACTGATAAACCATGATACATGTTGCTGAACAAAATGGACTAGTGAAAGCACTGTTTTAGTTTAAAATACCAGTACACATAGTGATGATGACATAATTCTTTGAGATGAACAGGCAGCAGAACAGTTTTCACAACACGTTCAGTTTGGGAACAGGATTGGCACTTTTCCATGAATTTCTGTTTGTCACTTTTTTAACAAGAAAACTTACTGGAATTCTAATTCATCGACTAAAGAGTATCAATGATATGCATTAAGGAACATGGTTATCAACATGTTGTTAATTTAATTAACTCTGTTTCCATAACAAGCTTTCATCTCCATGGATACTTGCCCCTCATTTTTGCCTTTTGATTAAGACTACCGCTTGGGTTCTATGTAGCAAAATCTACTATCAAAGAACCAGACACGTAAGTGACAGATGACGAGGAGAAGAAACATTATCATTTTGATGATCAATACTCAATACAGTACCTGCATTCTTGGAGATCTCGTCTTAGAACAGAAATTTCTCGGCGTAGATCTTTCATTATTATATCAACTGTTGAGGCCTGATAAGAGAAAATCGAGCAGAAATGGATTAACGAGGGAGGTTCTCTATGCAAAGACAACTGATATCAGAGTGCACATTCAACTGGCACTTAAGGTGCTCTGCCATAGTGTATTCTAAAATGACTTATTTCTAAGTGCGCCATCGTCTGATCACCTTTGTTCCACCGAAGAAACGTACAAAGAAAGCACCTAAAGTTGATTCATGATTCATAAGAAAAGGTTCTTGCAACTGGCAAAATCTTTGTCAATCAATTGTTTGTTTAGTTTTCTATTCACGGTCATTGCAGCTAATTAAGAATTATGAGAAATAGTTCAAACCAAACCTATGTTCGAAGAAGATTTCGAAATTGAATTAATTTAAAAACATGCAAAATATTAAAACATGTCCTCAAACTATTGTCACTTGTTTCACATCTTTCTAGCTCTCACCTCTACACTTGAAATGTGAAATCAATGGCAAATCTACAAGAAGACAGAGATCTGAATTCTTCTTAGGTGTCCCTATTATTACGAGCGATTCTGAAACGTGTTCCTAGACTTGACACTTCAAAATAATTGGAGCATAACAGATCATGATCAATGACTTACCAGACTGGTTATCTCCTCTTCGCATTCGCTGCTATCAGATTGAATGCTAGAGGCAGAACTACCCGGTTGCGACTGCGTCTCCACACCCATCACACCCATTACGAATCCGAATCCAACCTTCTGCAACCCCCTCTCAGCAATCTGCATGATTGCACCCCTCTTCTGTTCAGAATTTTCTTTCAATTTCTGAAGGCTCTTATCTGTTGCTTCCTTCTCTGCCAGCGCAGCTCTCAGCAAGCTGCTGACATCCCTATTCTCCTCTTGCAAACTCAGAATTCTGTTCTCCAGCTCACTTTTCTCCTTCTTCCTCGTCGCCTCAAGCTCGAGAAACTTTGTTTCAACTGCCACGCCGAGTTTACTAATGAATCTACTTTTCAAGAACAGAGCATTCAATCCATCATCAGAATCAGAATTTTCTTCTTCATATTCCTTCTCTAACTTTTCGTCGGAGGTCCTCTCGGCAATCCTAATCAAGCAATCCTTTGCCAACCAGATATATTTCTCAATACCTACTATCACTCCGTTGATCAAACTCTTTTCCGCAGAGAGCTCCAAAAGCTCAGCCCTGTATACTTCAACCATGACCTCAAGCTTCAATCTTTCTTCCAAATTCGCGTAGACTTCTCCTTCGATGTCCTTGACCCGAAGCGAATCCCCCTGCTCGGTCACCTCTTTCACAGATCGAGAGAGATCAAGGTTGCTACTTTTCAGAACCATCATTTCTTCCCTCACAACGCTGTAACGGGATTCCGGCTCCCCATTCAGAGTCTCGAGTGTGTCGAGTTGGTGCAGGATGCTGCCATCTGCAGGAATTGCTCCACGGAGGAAACCATCGTCCTCAGCCCAGGCGAGATGCTCTCGCGGGTGCAGATCCATGAATGATTCGCTCGTGCTAATCGGATGCCAAATGACCGAACAAATTTGTGGATTTTGGTCGCCATTTTTGGTGGAAGAGGGAATGTTCAGCTATCAGTCAAATGGAGTTGGGACTTCGGAACGACAGGTGTTCCACAACGGTCGGGAACCGGGTTGGACCACCTTTTTAGCGGTTCGGTTTGGTTTTTACCCCTTCGACCGGTTTTTGTTATTAAAAATAGCGCCGCAAATGTCAGAATCAGATTAATTTTGACACATTCGGTTCCTGTACGTAGATAAGAAACGCAAAAAGTGTCGAAAATACATTTCTGTATCACCATATAATATAAGTTCGAGTTCACTTAGAATAAATATTTATAAGCTCAAATGTTAGATTAGTCTGAATGTATCACTTGAAAATCTTATCTCTGAAGTTTAAGCATGCAATTTTTTTGGGTCGTTTTAAAAGACAGAGAATCGAAGCAGTAACACTGTCACTTGAAACAGTAACACTGTCACTTGAAAAATGATCAATCCTTTTTTTCTTTAATTCTAACATAGACCTGATTTTACTTTTTTTCGGTCGCCAACCATTGGAATTTGAGAAGCAGTGCCGATTGTCCAACACACATGACACTACTGAGCGCACTGTTCACGTATTAAAAAATCAACTCATCATCAAATCCAGTGACGGAACCAGCCCTCAAACTTAGGGGGGCCAACGTATACATAAGTATTATATTTTAATTTTTTTATACTATTTATGTAATATCTTCTAATTTTACTACACTACAAGTACATTTATGTTTCTGCTTCACGAATATGATATTTTTTGGGCATTTCTAATAATATCAAACGTTATTCCTATCTTGACATTTGTAATTTTCGAAGTTTTAGCCCCTGTTAAAAAAATTTTGGTTGATTAGGCGACACCCGAATTTGAACTGGGGATAAAGGATTTGCAGTCCCCCGCCTTACCACTTGGCCATGTCACCAAATCCGATTGATCCAAAATGGATAAAAATAGTATCTATCCAAATTTGATTTTTAATTCTTTCTTTTTTACTGCAGCCAGTTTAGAAAGAATCCGCTCTTCTTTCGTAAAGAATTCTTCTGATTCCGCAATATTTTTTTCATTAATTATCGGGAGTTACTCCACGTACAAAACAAACGCGCTAACCTCCAAAAGATGCCTTGATTATGTCCCTGATCAAACCCAATTAAATCGATAAAGTCGCTCTGGATCGTGTACCTGGTAATGCAAAATTTACTATTAGTTAACAAAGCACTGAACACTAGTTTCACCTTTTTTTTTGTTTAAAGGTAAATTTGCTTGTTTAAAGATAAAGTAATCTGGATAAATCAAAGTTCGTAGAGAACGTTTGTTTTCTTTTTTGCATTTGATTATATATACTGCGGTAAAGTACATATATCCCGCCTTCCGAATCTTTTAATTTTTTTTAACAATATATAGTATATTAATTTTGATTCGATTTTAAAATGTAAATAAATAACTTGTCATATTGATCACAATACTTCAATTTTTTGTTAAGAATAATGCATTTGGGATAGTTTTTTTTAAAACATTGACATTTTTATAACTTGTCATATCGATATTTTTGTGCGCGAGCAGAACCGGTGACGATGATCGAAGACGCGTGTGAGTAGAATCGGCACGGCGCGATCATCTTCATCTTCGCGAGCAGAGCCGACGACGAGGACTGCCACATCAAGAGCAGGACCGGCATGGCACAAGAACGTCCTCGTCTTTGCAAGCAGAACCCACGGCGATGACCATCGGATCAGGTGCTGAACTGGCGTCTTTGTCTTCGCGAGCAGAACCGATGATAGCGATGACCAAATCGTAAGTAGAGGCATTAGGGTAAAAACCAACGAAAGGAGTCAAGAGCTCCGGTGGAAGGAGTCGCTAGCCGCATCGAAGCGGAAATAAAACCGACGAGGCTAAACTGGAGGTTCATAATATAAAAAACTTGCTGAACCGTGCCTGTCGAATCCAGCAATTGAAAATCAATTGTATGGCTCAAATTATTGGTAATTTAAGTTAAATCCTTTAATAAATATTACTTAGTATTCGAATTTATTTCAACATTACTTGATTCATTTGAAAAGAGAGAGAGTATTCGAGGTTTATTCTCAGTTCATTTTGGGAGAAGGTACCAACCTCCAAATTCAAAACTTAGTTGCCTTTTTTTTTCGGTAATGAAAAGAGGTCAATGCCTGCTTTACAGAGAGTAAGCTATTAGGTTGGGTACATGAAAAGAGGAGTTTTCCTAAACTTTGTGGAGGCAGCAGTAATTCCTGGTCATGATCATGCGGTCATGATCATGCAATCGTAGCGCCATATTGGCAAGGTGGTCGGCACAACTATTTGCATCTCGAGGTACGTGTATTGTGCACTTAAGCCCTCATTTAATAGCCTTGATCAATGACATACGCAAGAAGAAAACTGAGAATACGATCTTCAAACTTAGTTGCCTTTAGTACACGGTAAATCATGTCTTATCTTTTTTAGCAGTTTTATAACCCGAAAAGATATTTTTATATCAAAAGGTGCATCTAACAACTTTTTTCTAGGTGCGAAAGTTTTATCCAGCATTAATTAAGGTATAGAATAACCTCATTCTTATATTTCGATATAATAATATTTATGAACTAGGGGCGAGAAATTTTATATGGATAATCGATAAGTATTTTAGATAATATGATATTCCTAACATAACGGACGATCTAAATCAGCGGTATGTGATAGGAACTCGGAGATCATAATCCGGACCCCTCGTTTCTAATCGGACGGACTAGGAACTTTTTATAATTTATATCAAATCTTGCGAATCATCTCCAACGTAGTTCTTGAACATGTACGGGGAAAGGGCATGTTTAACGTATGTTAGAACTCAGGCGCCAGATAAGAGACTGCACGACGACGGCTCCGATCCAATCATCCGTAACGATGAACCCGATGACTGATTGATCGGACGGTCGAAATTGAGTCGGGAACCAAAACCATGCTGCCCCGCGGGTACATTATAAAGCCTTCGTTGCTTCTCCTTCGGACGGCCTTCGATCGTATTTTTCTCCTTGCGCTTTCTGCAACCTTTTTATTTCCGCTCTCTTCGCCTCCGCCTCTCTCTATATATAAATATATGCCGCCCACCTCATTCGTCTCGTCTCCTTCCAGAATCATCTATCGATCGCCGGGTTTCTAGGGTTTCCTCTCCCCCCTCCCCTTTCCCCCTTCTTCCGATCCTTCGTACCGTACCGTCTCCGGCGACCGCCCCGCGCGAGTTCGTCTTCCAGCTAAGCGGGCAAGCTCCGGTTTTCGCTCTTCTGCTCCTCGGATCTCTCGACTTGGAAGTGTTTGGTGGTGCGTCTTGTGATCTTTTCTCTTTCCACCCGCTTGTTTGAATTATAGGTCAATTTCGGGTTTGTTTTGTTTGTTTACGGTGAAGATTATTTTGGATAAGAATTTGGAAGTGTTAATCTGCGTATAGGGATGCTAAGGGGCTGCCATTCGATGGGCTGTGCAAGTAACCTCATGTTAGTAACTTGATACGCAAAATACTCTACGGTGTTATATTTTTTGTTTGCCTTGTTCGGATAGAAATTTTCCATTAGCTTGCTTTCTGTGGCCCAAATGCTGTTATGAGCTTCGTGGGAATAAATCTGTTATGAAAATGTGCATGGAGTTAGAGGATTGTTATTGCCTGTGTCTTGTTTTGCCACAATCTTCACTCCTTGATAAATCAAGGATCATAAGATCGTTGTATGAGCATTTCAATGGAATCTAAAGATAAGAGAATATTACACCATATATTTGTTATTTCTTATTAGACAACTGCTGTGAGATTTTCTGAACTCAAGTGATATTGAAGTACATCAAAGTGAGCTCGAGCATGGACCATAATTGCTTCTTGCTTGATAGAGAAGCTTAGATTTGAATACATGAAATCAACCAATAATTTCATTAACAGTCTGATTACTGATTTTCCAAAATTTCATTGGCTGAAGGATGTTTTAAAATTAATGTGGAGCCTATCAATTGATATCTTAAGTTATGATGATGATAACATAAATTTCGGGGGTTATAAACTTATAATTATGTCTATCAGTTAATTTTCAAAATAGTGATTTTTTAGAAGACAAAATGATGATTTTGATATGATCGGTACAAGATGATATTTTGTTTATGTCCTTATCCAGACAACAGTCTGAATAGCAGGTGCTATTTCTCTGTGAAGAAGTTGATGAGTCCATTCTCACTAAGGACTTGGTGCAATATATATAAATTTGACTACCATTTACTGTGAACGTTTCAGTATTTCATTGTTTTACCTGTGATTTTCCATCGACTTTACATCAAAAGTCTGTTCTAGCTTTATATACAGTTTAAAAAATACAACAAAGTCAAACTGGGGTTTACATATGTTGTTTGACAACTAATTTTGTAAGCCATGTATTGTTGCTAAGCTTAAGGCCTCATAGGTTGACTTGGCTTTAATACCTCTTAACAAGTTTAGGACTACAAGATTGTAGGAACACTAAATGGCGGTTGCTAAAGTAACATCTCATGGAAGTATCGATTCAATGAAGCCGGATAAAGGAGACACCCTTGACAGCATCATAAGACAAGCCATCGGAAAAGAACCATTTATTTCTTTCTCTAAAGCTGGTGGTAGTCCTGTCCAGTGGATGCAATTGCTTCATGCAATAGATCAACCCGGGAACAAAGCTCATAGTAGTTCAAAGGTTAATTATGCTATTCACGGAAAGGAACATCCTGTTGAACTTTGCAATGGTTTAAATGCTGAGCAGAGCAAGATTGACCAATCTGATAACCCCATTAAGGACAAGGGAGCATTTGCAAATGGGGTGAAAGGCATTTCTGACGCGCAAACACTCAAGATCCCAGAAGCTGTTGTTGCATTAGCTCAAGCTGCTGCAAAAGCAAATGGTGAGCCTGAAAAATGTATGTCAAGTCTGAAAAGCAGGTATTTTTGGTTGTAACTAGAGATAGGCTGCTAATTAATGAACAGATTATATGTCAATAAATAAACTTTGGTTGTCGTTTGCCAGATCTTCCTGGATGGCCTTTGTTGTCCCCATCTAAGATGCAGTTGCAGAAATGTAAGAAGTGTTCTAGAGAATTCTGTTCTCCAATAAATTACAAAAGGCATCTACGTGTACATCGACAATCTCTGAATATCAAAAAGGTCCTCTTAACCTTTTACCTTATTTAAAGCTGGTTTTACTTTTCTTCACTCTACCATTTTTAAAATGTAAAATAAGAAATGCTAGCCTATTGTAGCAGCTAACAACTGACAGTTGGCTGTTCAATCAAAATAAGCTGTAAATTAGAGTCCCCAAAGTGATATTTACCTCCTTCCTCGAGCAAAGGGAGTGAATTAAGTCTTTCTGGTGTATTAGATTACATGATTGTAATTGAATACTTGTAGCATTCTAAGGAAATAAGTCCTTGTGGAGATGCCACATTCAATAACCAAGCCAGGGAAAAATTATGAGGGGAGAAGTTGTCTATTTCTGTACATTTCAATTTTTTTCCGTCATATTCTTTATAAACTTTACAATAAAAACTTTATCCTTCAAATTTCATATTTCTGTTTGAAATCTCCTCTAAATCTAATATTTCATTCATGTTTTATAGGATTCCATAAGGAACAGGGAATTATTGGGTGCTTTCTGGGATAAGGTAATACCCATTTTAAATGTGGCTCCACTAATATGTCATTTACCTTGTCCTTTCTGACAGGCCGTTCTTATGGTTCCATTCAAATTCTGTGTATTCCATATCAATTCCTTATATTTACCAATCTGATTTAATCTGCATATTCTAATATTATCATCTGTTCGAAGACATTGACATATTTCATTGTTGTAATATCAGCTCTCTGTGGATGAAGCCAAAGAGATTCTTTCATTGGATAATGTGGCTATAGAGGTCACTCTCCAACTTCCGCCTTCTATCGTTTGTACGTTAAATTAACTAGATTGTTCATCGAGTCGTATGAATCATGGGCACATACATGAGAATAAAGTGTCAGTATACTTGAATATGGTGCTTCTGGATCAAGCACCTGAGAACTGAACGCCTGTTATAACATCAATGGCAAATAAAGTAACAGATTTTTTTCCCCAAAGGGCATAAAGTAACAGAAGTCTTGAGAGTAGATTGGCAGGATGGTGTATGTTTTTAAATTTAAATGTTATCTGGATTCTATAGTGATCTGCGCATGAATCAGCCATGTTGCATTATATGAGGTGTGTGCTTAGTTGAAAGTGTTTTAACAGGGATGTTCTCTCAACAGATGATAAATGTGCAAAACGGGATCATTATTGTTATTGATTATTATAATCTTTGTATTGGCGATATATGTTTTTAGCAACGCCAATTGAACATTATATATTCCAACATTTCTCTCTCTATGTGTGTGTGTGTATTCCAACCTTAAAGTCATGTTACTAATTTCTTTCACTAATATCACTTAGGCAACTCTTTTTTCTTACCTTTTCTTGATTGAACTTTCTGGTGCAAATTCTTGTTGAGAATATAGAATTCCTTGAGAAATTCTTAGTTTATCAAATGCTTGCATTTAATTTGCATGTGAACTTATCTGACATTTCCCCTCAAAAAAACTTATCCGACATTTTTTGTTATTACTAATTCTTGTTTTTAGGGGCATTATATTAATTCTTGTGAGTCATATTCTCCTTGATGAAATGGAACCACAATCAGTGTGTCTCTAACAAGCAAACAAATTTTCAGGATGTTTCTGGATCCTCGGTTATACGTGCATTATCATTATGGATAAAAAAACCAGGTCTTTTTTCTCTCCCACAAAGTTATGTCAAGGCTGGGGTTACTTTATCGGTAAGTGGGCATGTGTTCACATGGAGTTTCTAGAGTTGATGCTAATGCGATCGGATTTGCAAATATGGGTGTGCAGGATGTTATCCAAGCAAGGACATCAAGCTTGCCTATTTCATCGCAGGAGTTATTTCATGTGCTAGATGATGCAAGTGAGAAGACATTTTTATGCTCCGGCACTGCTGTCTCTTTGCAGAAGTTTGTATTTGATGGAGAAATTGAGAAGATTGCACTGGAGTTGAGAAATCTAGTTGCATGCCTTAGTTTCCTGTTGGAACTGAAACTGGTAGTACACCATATGTGCTCCAGAGATGCCAGTTGATTTATCAATTCTTTTTCTTAGAGAGATCTTCTATTGATCACATTGATGCAATTTGCAGGTCAAAGTATGGCTGGCTGATAAGGATGCTGAGGCTCTTAGATGCCATAAGCTTCTAATGGAAGAGGAGGAAGCTGCTCAGAGAAGGTATTTTTATTAACACTTTATATTCAAGACAATTTAACCCATTCAAAACCCCCTTTTAGAAACTCAATTTGCTAACAGTTGAGAGTTTTCCGATGGAGTTGGTTGCTATGCTTTATATGGATTTCTATGTTTAGTGTCATATTTGTTTAGTTATAGGTTTTGTAAAAAATGATTCTAAACGTGACTGTAATGACAGTGGTATTTGAATTACTTGCAAGCTAAGAAAATACATCCTTATTTCTTGTACCAAGCTTCCTGCTTATTTGGCGTAAGCACTATTCAACTTCTAACCCACACTCCACACCTTGGATCTCTATTGTGCTTGCCGATTGTCATCATTCTTGGTTTATTTGATTATGGCCAATTCTTATATTTATCTGAATTCTGAGATGGCAGTCTCAGTACACCATATCATCTTTCAATCATTTTTTTGCTATACTTTATTATGTAATCCCATCCAATCTCTAACAGCTTTTTTATTTCACTCTGAAGTAAAACAAAAAGTCTTGTTCAGTTATGAACGTCAAAAGATGTTGTAGCTTGCAATTTTCAAGATATAAATGTCTTGCATTATTATTTTATCTTATACTTGGTTCATGCTTGCTATTTACAGACAAGCTGAGCTCTTGGAAAGGAAAAGGATGAAGAAGCTTAGGCAGAGAGAGCAAAAGGCGAAGGGAATGGACAAGGCAAATGATGAAGTTTCATCTTCTTACACAGCTGGGAACACTGCTGGTCTCATGGAAACTTCTGATGCCAGGGATGCATCTGATGAGTGTACACCAGAAATATCAAAGAGCGACAACCACAATTGTTTGATGCCCATTGGATCATATGCTGATGGGGAAAAAACCATCCTTGGATTGCCCTTATACTCGGAAGTTGTTCAGGAAACAGACCAACCGGAGAAACAATTGGAGAGTGGTACTCAGCTTCCAGTATCAGACCATCTTCGATTGTACAAACAAGCAAAGGCTGTTCGACATGGCCTATATAATCATGCATCAACAGCAAAGTCGCCAGTCGTAATGAAATACAGAAACAAGGACATTGCACATATGGTTTGGACACCCAAGGCCAAGTTTGAAAGTGGAAACCAGCCTTCTCAAGTAGTGGTTCAAATGGACAAGGATCAGCTGGATGGGACAAAGAATTCTGAAGTTTTGATTGGTTCTATAAGTGTGGCTCTTTCTCATAGTAACAGTCAGTGTCATGATTCAACGTCACCTTTGACTAGTCCTAATCACAAAAAGTTGCTAAAACCTGAAACCGTTGTTAAAAGCATGGAATTGTCATCAGGAAAACAGTGGATACCCATTATACGTCATGAAGATGTTGTCTCGAGACTCTCAATAACTAATTCAATTGAAAAGATGGACATGTTTGATGGGTCTTCAGCATTGACGGTTAACCAGTCTCTGCATGGTGATAGTCATCTTGTATGTCATGAGTTTAGGGTGAATGATGCGGAGCTATGCAAGGATTTACTAGTGTTTCCAAGGATCACAGATTCACCATCATCGTTGGTATTCTCAAGTACAAAGGGAGATGCTTTTCTCTCTCAGAGTAAGATTTTTGGCTTTATCATTGCTTTTGTTTCTTGGATTTCTTGCAACCTCTGCATAGTCTCTCCATATACCTTTATAGTTGTCACTAGTGACTTACCAACGTGACCTGCAATCTGCATAACCTTAGGTTTCATGATATTTGGAATAATTAGTCACTGACAAAGTATATTCAAAGTACAATAACATGAAATTTGTAAACCGAAAACAGCTTCACTGATGTGTTGACTTTGGGCATTTATATGATGTATACGGAGCAGAACATAGTATGAAATATTGTGTGCTAATTGCTAGGAGGGTGGTCAACCTTTTCCATGTGTGGAATACAGCAACGAAAGAAGAATTACATAGAGAATATGCCAGTTTTATATGTCTCAAGCAGTGATGAATTTTAGCGTCTGATAACCTTTTTTTGTTGTTGTATGTAGGATGGAAGGATGTTATCTCAGGTGATCATGTAAAACTAGCTTTCCTGACTGAAAATGATGGTGGAGAAATCTGTAATGAGTCGCAATTGACGCCATCTGTAGAGAAGAGGATGGTGGGCGGAGAACCTAATATTGTTTTAGCATCAGGCTCATCTAATTCAACATTTAAACAGAAGCGTGAGAAGAATTGTAAGATAAAGTACGTTCCAAAGCATAGAAATGATAATGTAGGCAGGTAGAGGGGCATAGCAAGCTAAAAATGTTCAAGGACCAGCGTATTTTTTCTTTCGCTGCAGTGTCGTCGGGTTTAGAAGTTTATATTTTTTCATTGCAAGTCCCTTTTACATATTTCTTTGTATCTTTTCCCATTTGTTAGAATTGATTATCCAATTTACCAGTTTTTTTTTCTTTCATCCTAACCCTCCGGTTTGATGGTCACTTGTTGTGCTGGCTCTGTTTTCTCCGTAATAATTTTGTTCTCTCACTATCGAATGATTAGTTCACTGGTGTTTCCGTTTCTGTGTCATTTTGAAAGTAGCTTCGATGTTATTATCGTGAACAAGTCCTGTAGGCATGTGAAATATCACATCACGCCGAAAGGTTTGTTCAGATTCAAGGCTGGAATTTCCTTAATCAAAATCGAGTATGGATCGAGAGCAAGATTATTCTGGTATGCAAACATTGTTATGATGCAGTGACAACAAATAGTTCCCATTCAACTTTATCGTGAGTTTTCTGTATTTTTTGTTTTATTTTGATTTCATATGTATTCGACAAACCCCTGATTATTGTAAACTAAATAGATTGCAGGTCTGGTTGGGTTTTTATATACTTTTATCTTACATACAATAATATTGTAGATAAAATTGCTTCTAAACTTGTATTAGGATAATTGGTTATAATTTTTAATGGACCCCCAATTCAGAAAAATTAAATATAATTATTCTAACAAGTAAGGTGTTCACCGGGTTGGGTCGACCGTGAACCTGATGATCCGACCCGAACCGGTTCGGGTCGGACCCGACCCGAACTCAATCCGATCGTGGGTCGGGTACGGGTTGGAAAAATTCAATTTGAGTTGACTCGACATTTTAATTTTTTTTAATTTTTTAATTACACTTATGTCTTATATTTGATTTAAAAATTTTAAAAAACTGAAATAAAATATTTTAATTGTAGAAATAATATTAAATAGTTAGGAAACATATTTTATGTTTTTAAAATAATATTAAATAATATTTTTTATATTAAATAAAATATAAAATAGTAAGGAAAAAAATAAAAAAAATTGAGTGGTCGGGTAACCCAACCACTCGACCCGACCCGAACTGGATTGGGATGAGTCGGATCTGGCCTGTCCAGTCCCTTGGACCTAACCCGACCCGACCAGATCGGGTTGGATCGGATTTGTTCACGGGTCGGGTTGGACCCGACCCGTGAACACCCCTACTAACAAGACAGAGAAGGGTCGTAGAGAGAGAAGAGTAGGTAGGCGTTTGATGAAGAGGGTTGCAATAAAGGAAAATTGATAGATATTTTTTTATTAAAAACAATATTTTGTAGTCGATAAAAATGGACCAAATGGTCGCTAAAAGCTTATTTATAAATCAATTTGTCAAAGAAAATATTATAATCTGTTTTAATTGGATACTTCAATATTTCAATACTTCATGAAAAAAGTTGTGCGTGTGGGGTTGGGTGGGGGTGGGGGGTGTTCTTTCCAGGTCCCACCGTAAACATTAGAAACGCTTCGAGTATTAATTAGAGACCTCACCATCGAAAAAGGAACGATTTCTTCCTCGGGTGTTTTTTTCTATTTTTTTTACCAGATAATCAAAGTAGGGAGTAGGAACACACACATGAAGTTATATATATTAATGTTTGGAATAGACACGAGGGAAATCCCAAACTTTCGAAGGGTCTGGTCAGAAGCCGGGCAATAAGCAAAGCCAGCTGCGTTGCATAGATATCATCGAATATTAAATATTTAGTACACAGGAAAAAGATATATTGATTGAAAAATCAAGAAACATTATCACCATTTACAAGCAGAAAAAAAAAATTCTGCTTCCTGAACTGTGCTGCCTGCTGGCCTTAAGACATTTGGAAGCATCTTCAATTCCCGATTATAAATATCACCTCTTCTAGAGCTGAGCCGTCTCAGTTGCTAACATCAGGTCGCGACATAACATATTGAAAAAAAAAAACTGAATATATGCAACATAAGCAGTAGCAAGTGATCAATCCATCCATGTAGAGAAGCCACCGCTTATACCCCAATGTCACCTCAACAGATTCCAGCAAGCTGAAATCCATTTATCAATGTCACCTCAACGGTCTCCGGCAAGCTTATATCCGTCTATCAACGCCTATACCTGAAAATAGAGGAATAATCTTAAATAAAGTGACGACATTCTTCAGAAGTATTATAAAACATAGATGAATAATCAGCACATCGTTGAACTGCATCTACATTACAAACCAAAGTCGTTCAATGTAGAATCTGGATAATTACAATAAGCAGGTAGCTTCACCGGACCAATTTGACAAATAAGTATCATCACAAGGAAGTACCACTAAATTTTTTTTTTTTGAGGGGGAGAACCACTAAATTTCCCTATTGCACTTATGTAAATCTACCGGTAGATTCGTATTTAATGATGGATCTTGATCTAAAATATTCAGTTGACTTCACATAAACAATGTCATGAAGTTATATTTATTAAATCTTGATCTAACAATGAATATACAAATGTAAAACAAAGTATAGACTGGTATGCATTCTGTTATGGCAAATTATGTTCAGAGCCAGCTTCTGCAAACAAGAAAGAAGAATTATGTTTTTAGAGAAACAAGAAGTATGCTAAGGCACTACTATATGATGGTTAATTCTAGATTTTCATGGAAAGGGTACATGCTATATAACTTGAATTTATTACAAGCAAAGAGAACTGACACGTAAGTTGTACCTCAGTTTGGAGGAAAACCACTGAATGTTGGTGCCCCATCAAGAATCAAGATAACCAATTAGAGACAATCTCCTTGCAAATTCAGCAACTATTCTGTATCCACAAATGAGGATTAGGATAAGACTTGTTTGATAATCTGAATGATTCTCTTTAAGAACTTACATTGAATGCCAAGAACAAGAGAAGAGAAAATTTTGAATATGAAACACAGATAATGCAAAGAACATATTGTTGGTCTCATTCACATGCATGGATGAGGATCCCTGAGCTGGTGAAAGAACAGACTTTATGACTTTGTTTATGACATTTTTAATTTCTGGTGAAGCAATCAGCTTCTCACTAGAATGATCTACACTAGATTACAATTTCCACAATTGTAAAAGGATATAAGGCAACAACAGTAGACAAAAGTTAATAATAGAACAGCAAACACATCTGGAAACTTTTCTCCAGAGGAAGAAAGAGAATGGCATGCAAAAAAAGGAATATGCACACATGGTAAAGTAGCCGACCTGTCATTTTCTTTCATCTTTTCATGATCCAAGTCATCCTCCATATCCATATCCGTCAAGAACTGATCGTCACTACCATCTTGTGAAGTACTTATAGCATTGTGAGAAAGAATATCATCACATTGACAGCTAACATTTGAAAAACCAGTTGAATCCTAGATATGGCAAGATTTGCATCAACCGTCTGTATTCAACATAATCATATTAAAGTTCAAATGTGAATCAGCCAACCTTGCCACTAGTTTTACAATCGCCTTTTTGGGATGACTCCTTCACTTGATTCTTTCTTCTCCTGTTCTTCTTTTTCTGTTTAGAAGGTTTTACGCATTTCGTATCAGCTGAAAATCATGACAATATACGTAAGAGCCTATGCTATGTTTGCAGTCAGCTTTTGTAAGGAAATTAAGAACACTACATTTCGTGACCAGTAATTTTTTTATGAAGTCGATAGACAGTAATGTATGACATGTTAGTGAAGAAAGAATGCCTAGGGTTAATCCAAACATATTAATTAATTATGATCATTGTGGCCATCCACAGCATCATGTCAAGTCCTCCAGCTATAACTTTTTCAGCATCTCCTCTAAACATATCCTCTGGAAGCTTGCTCTCAACAACAACAACAACAATAACAACAACAACAACAAAGCCTTATCCCACTAGGTGGGGTCGGCTACATGGATCATACGCCGCCATTCCGCATTCGTTGATTCATGTTCATGCGATTCGACAGGGTTTTACGCTGACTGTCGGGGCCTAACACAACCCTCCTCCCTAACATATCCTCTGGAAGCTTTCATTATTACTCATCTCCCTTGTAGCTTCCCTAACCACTTCTGCCTTTCTTCCAATTCTCCAGAAGCTTTATTGTGTCCCTCACCATCTTTCATCTCCCCATCCTTTTGCCCATAATTAATAGCTCTACATTGAGCAGGAGCATTACCACATGAACAATGATAGCAACCTATTTCTTGCTGTTATCAAGCTTGCTTACCTAAGTCTAATATGGTTCCTGCCCCTAGATGCATATATTGCTTAAGAAAAAGCATGGGAGTGAAAACACCAATATCATGTAAGCAATAGAATTATCTCCTTATCATAAAGGAATGCTAATAATTGGTTAAAGAAAGAAACACAATTCACTGAAACTATTAGAAAGGGCAGCCAGAGATACCTCCATCTTTTGCATTAATGAGTTCTAGAAGCTCTTCCACAGATCTTTGATCCTCTTGCTTTATTTGACTTTCTGCATTCTGAACCAAGAATGAAGACTCTTAAAAATGACATTATAAATACAATTGCTTCTCAAAGAATGAAAGACAATGCCAGTGACAAATCTCTGATATTTATAAGTACAAATTGTTTTACATATTTCACCCAACAAGTGGAAATTTTCCATGAAACAAAACTACCTTTGATTCTTGTTGCTCCTTTAGATTTTTCCGTTTCCTTGCAAGATGTTGATTCAGTAGACGGATATAAGGATCATTGGTAGGATTCTTCAAAGGTTCCAATTTCTCCTCCTTAAATAAACTAAAAGTGAGATAAAAATGAAAAAAGAAGAATACTCATTCAAATATGTGTGTGTCATGAGTACCTCAGTGAGATCATCAGGCAAATGGAATATATCACGTATCTCTTCGTTTGTTCTTCCTTCCATTACTCGAGCAATTGCCCAGCTAGTAAGATCAACCAAAGGTCTTATTTCCAGGTTGTAAGCTGCTGAAATCAACTCACATAATTGATCTGTATCAGTTTTGATGAATTTCTCATTGAAGGATTTCCGTTCCTGAAAAGAGTAGAAGAAGAAAGGAAGAACTATTAGATGCCTATGCAACAAAACAAAACTACCAATTTGCATATGAAGGTTATTCGATTCAAGCTAAAAACTAAGAAACTTTTGAATTTTTGGGAAAAAAGAGGATTGCTGTATGCACAGGCAACCCAGTTTATAAATAAGGCAATTAGATAAATGTATAGACAGTGAGTATGACTTGTGTAGGTATAAAAATAACAACACACCTTGTCAGAACGGCCTGGAACTTGATGGAACCGGCAGTAATCAAATATCGTACTTAGAATGGATGGACTGACTTGCTTTGGCAAAGAAATAGCATTAGTCTTGGAGGAGCCCATGCCAGTTCTGAGAAATTCTCTGCATATCATGGGACAGAACATTGCAACCTCCTCTTCCACTTGTTGGATAGATCCATCGGCAGTTCGCAACCAAACATAGGAATTCTTTGCCTGCTCAAGTATAGCATAAGCAAAAAATTTTCCCTGTAGAATTGACTACTGAAAGACATCTGTCGTAAACTTGATGAAATATCAACAATCATCTACGAAGTTTAGGAGATCATTGTGCGAAACCTAAAGCAAATTCCAACACCCATAAAATATTTTAAGGCTACTACAAGAATCAACAGTTTCTTTTGGACCAAAACAACAGTCGTTGGGGCATTTATGCAGGAGGTTAGTTAAGAAGAACAAACAAATGCCATCACCCATAAAATATTTTAAGGCTTCTACAAGAATCAACAGTTTCTTTTAGAACAAAACAACAGTCTTTTGGGGCATTTATGCAGGTCAGTTAAGAAGAACAATCATGGATATCCTCATAGTGGGCATGGATATACAATCGCCTGCCAGTACAAGAGACATGGATTTTAAAACCTTTGAAACACCATTACCGAAATTATCTTTGAAACACTATTACAGAAAATAATTTACAAAGCAACAAAACCGAAAATATCTTTGAATAAATGAATAAATTTATTCTCATCACTTTCAGAGTAAGAACTACCACAGGTGAAGTTTTCTCATTAGCTGCTTCCGTGAAAGAAAGGGCGTTGGGAAATGGCTATAGTGCCATTATGCCAGCATAGAAGCCTCAAAGAGCACTGTAGTCTCTTAGGAAACAAGGAAGACTAAGATATTTAAAAGAGATATAATCCGCTTTCTAATTAGAAATAATAATGATAACGATGTAATGACAGGCCTATGACAAAATTTGTCGTTGGGGGGTGGGGGTGGGGGGGAGTTTGCAAAACTACCTCTATTTTGATAGTTGTACTCTCACTTCTTGGCATTTTAGCTCTCAAGGTTCTGAAAAGAAAGTATAACTAGATCAAATACAATGCGAGAGTGCAAACTGGGCAGACACAAGTAACAGAATAGACACTTAACATTGTATAGTCCCAAAGGAAATTTGTAAATGTGGCAGAGGAAACAATACAGAACAACTTTAATGGAAGTGATGCAAAATCCAAAATGTTAACTATATGTAACAGACCAACAAGAAACAGACCATGACTTGCATCTATCAATGGTAAAACAAACATAAAAAAGATGCACATCAACTGCAGTTAGACTAAGTCGCATAACTGGTTTCATTCCAGACGGTCTTCCACAACTTTCATAACCATTTTGATAGCATGATGCTCTATAGTTTCTAAATAGAATTTGATTCACATAATGAGCACCACATCGGCTAATTATTGAAAGATCATGCCTCGTCTCCTTTTCCAATTTCTATTGACAAACTATCATCACAAAAGGATTTAATAAACCAAACGACATTAATTGTTTCAACACCAAAATAAAATGGTCCATTCAAATTATCAATAAGAACCAAATATGCCCTTTCATTTCTAATTCAGTTCACGACGTACACTTAAATCAAGTAAACCCAGGTTTGAGGAACATTTAAGTCAAAACTAACTCTAGTTTTATGTTTTAACTACATCTTAACACAGGAAAAAAGCTTAAATTTCCAACAATTGAATTTATGAAAACTAGAACAATTAAATCTCTTACTATGTGATATTCATGTCCAGCTACCTATACACACTACATTCCACTCATTCACTCAAGAAGGCACCCAAGAAAACATCAACCTAATGTCATAGGCCGGTTCCTTATTTTCCTTTTTTTTTTTTTTTGTAATCTAGTTATAGGATGGATACAGAGCCTCAACAGCTACTAAATATATCAAATTAAGATATTTTTATGAACTCTCACGTTCCCCGATCCTACAATAAACTTTGGCGGATTACAGGAAAAATAAGCCGAACACTCACGAGTCCAATAGGAACACAGAACGATGAAGGAATAGGATTTCAAACCCTCAAAGATGGAAATTCTATACAAATAATCCCAAAATCCTAAACCTAAATTCCGATTACCAGCCCCCATGCGTGGGCAGAAAGATACAAACCATAATTGCGGCTACATTCCAACAATTACCCTCATCCAGTGCGAAAAACAAGGAATTCTCATATAATCATTGAAAAGACGCCAATTTGAACGAAAGGAGGCATCAACAACCCCCGGCTCCCAATTCGATCGAGATCCCACGAAAATAACAAATTCAGAAAAGCAAAAGGAAAGAATAAAGAAGACGAGCGCAATGACGCAAAGCCAGATCAAGATCCGCTTACCTCTTGCGCTAAATCGGCCAGCTTGGCGACGTCTCCCGACGGCGCAAGGGGAAGAAATCTGGAGGCAGACGACGGGTGGAATGGCGGGATGGATTTGGATTCCTAGGGTTTATAAATTTTTCCGACAGTTTCTCATTCGCAAGCAGCGTATAAGATAAGTTGGGGTCCATGGAAGAATGGGCCCATGGGCTGTTCTTGTACATAACAATATTGTTGTTTTTTCTCCCTATTTTGTGCGAATTTAATAAAACGAATTATTTATTTTTCCAAAAGGTATAAACTTAATTTATTTGATTAACTCTTTATGCATAAATCACGAAAAAACATTATTAGTATATAACTAGTCGGCCATTAAAACTCGGTCAGTTGGATAAAATATTAATGACTATTTAAAGGACCATAATAAACAAAAGAAAACTAAAAATATAATAGTTTAAGATATACATACAAATAAAATAGTAAGATTTATAATTATTTTTATAAATAGTTATCTATCATTTTTACTTTAGTTTATATATAATAAAGAGTAAAAAAATATTAAATAGATAAAAATTGTCAATCTTTAACTCATCATTTTTCATAATTTACTATTTAAATATAATTTTTTTAATGACACACCATATTTTGTTACCTTATTCCACTCAAACTAATGTCAAATAGGTCCTAACATTATTCTATTGAGATCCTAAATTATAACACTTTCATTGGCTTAAATATATATATCTTTTTCTTTCAAAAGAAAAAAAAATTGAGTCACTTTGTCATTTGAAGCAATTAATTACTACCTTATTTTCTCAAGAGAGTTACGGATTATGTCGTCCACATGTCCCGTCATTAATTTAAAGATCGACGATAGTTTTTAATAATTTTTTAAGGTAAATTTATAATTAATTTAAAATTTTCATAAATATTTAAATTTTGAGTTCGCGTAATTCTTAATTTCTTTCGGGAATGGTGAGTATGAAATCCTTTCTATTTTCAATTTGAATGACATAACTTTTATGGTGTATTCGGTTGGATCTCTTCGTTGAAATCCTAACATTTCAAAAAATATGATGACTTAGAAATTATATTTTTGGACATAAAAAATAACTAAGTTTAGTTTAAGTTCGAAATATACGTTTCGAAGCATGAAGAATCACTTGGCTTGTTATTTAATACTAAAAAATTTTAAGCTAAGCATAAATCTCTCAATCAACCACTAAGTTGGAAAAATGAAAAAAAAAGTAAGTGATCAAATAAAATTATAAAATATGATACCATGTTCACTGTGGAGCCGAAAGGTAAGAGATTAGCTACCAAAATTTAAGCACGATGGCCTTCGGCGAGTAATAAGGTAATATTTAAGATAACAAATATGGTAAAAAGCTCAAAATATAAAGAAATTTTGGGGCTGAAATTTGAGGAACATTATAAAAATTGTTCATACTAAATCAAAATTGGTAACACGTAGTCATCATAATAAAAATCTTATCTTTTTTTACGAGATCAAAATTCTTTTAATTAAGAATCCTGAAGTTAGGCCAAAATGCGTCGGAGGTTTGTTTTAAAAGGACACAGGTATTTTTTTTTAGGATAGATGAAATATTTATGGTAGAAAATGGTCGTTGGAATATGAGATTACTTTACATTTTTCAAGGAATTGAATTTAATATTACTAAATGTATTTCAACGTAGCACACTTATATCTAATATGCCTACAAAAAATTTTAGGAATGCACTCTAATAAAGAATGTACTTAAAATATATGAGATAAAATTGTAATGTTGAAACGAACTTAATTATAGTAATATTACAAAAATCGACATAAAAATTGTTCTTTTATCCTTGATCTCTTAAAAATATTTTCTATTTGGATAATTACTTTGTTCCAATAGAGAAAATAAATTTGGGCTTAACACTGAATTGGTTCTTAGGAATCGTTAATTTCATATTTCGAGTATTATCAAAATTCACCAAATGAAAAAAAAGAAGATTGAATTGGGTTCCGCCTCGCTAAAAGCCTGCAACTCACAGCAGGTTTGCATTTACTGTACCCACAAAATACATTGTAATTTGTATCGGATTTGGCAAACCTGTTTTCAAAAGTGCCCCCGTGCATGGAAGTAGTAAAACACTTTTGGATTTTTTCCGCTGATCTCCTGAATTAAGAATTTTTTTCATGTCTCTCCCGAATTATACCGTCTTTTTTTACTTAAGTCCTCAACTTTTTTATTAAATTTTATTTTTTTATTTATGAAGTGATCCTTCCCTCTAATAATGAAAAATAATAAATAATATATTATAAAAATAAAAAAAATTTAGTTGGGGGTGTCTGAACGCCTCCCATATTTTTTTATATTTACTATTTATATTATTTTAAATTCTAAGGATAATTTGATTATTTCATAAATAAAAAAATAAAATTAATAAAAAAATTAACAGAAGTTGACGGATGGACTTAAGTGAAAAAAAAAACAGTATAATTCGGGGGAGGGGGTCAGCGGAACATTCGCAAGACGTGGACAGACGCAAAAAAAGTTCATAGTTTAAGAGGGGTCAGTGGAAATAACCCAACACTTTTTTAGGTAACGTACAAATTTTTTTATTGAGAGTTTCATTTATCACTATAAGTACTTGATGTGAAATAATTTTAATAAATTAATTAGACTCGATGGTGAGCCGACTTTTATAAATAATGAAAATAATTGTTAATGTCATATGTCTAGGGATGTTCACGGGTCGGATTTGATCTGACGGGTCGGGTCCCCTCTTTTTTTTTGGCTACCACTGTGGTAGCATTGACATCTCCTTTGCCCAATTCCATTTTTCATTTATTGTCTTTACAAAATTATACATATTATTTATCATTAATTTATTAGGTTTTGACATATAATTCATTATTTTTTCATATTTGATAATAACTCATCCAAACCAAGTACATAGTTCTATAATAAAAATTCTTATTTTAAAAATCTTATTATGCTTAATCTACATTTGTCATTTTAACAAAAAATATGGAGTATATCATTAATCTTTACTAAAGCATCTAATTTTCTAATAATCATCTTATTTACTATAACAATTTTTAAGCATAAATACCTGGCGCATAAAGGTAAAATTATTATTATTATTATTATTATTATTATTATTATTATTATTATTATTATTATTATTATTGTTATTATTATTATTATTATTATTATTATTATTATTATTATTATTATTATTATTATTATATATAACTATGTGATATATGTCACTGTTTATAACATATTTTTATAAGATAATGATGTCATTATTAAAAGTTTTAACATGAAAATTTTATTCATCAATTTTTTAAATAATCATATTATTTTATATTAAACATTATTATTCTTAATATGGTAATATGAATTATTGAGTATATATATATATATGTTATTAGCTTTTTAGTTTGCTATTTTTTATTATTTAATATTCTGTTATTTATAAAATATGATTTGATTAGAATTTTTTTCTAAAGAAGAATTAATTAAAAATCTTAGAGCAAAAGTTATGTGAGTATAAAAAAAATTCAAATAATATTTCTCCCCTTTAATTAGTGAACCCACTGAAAGCTATTCTTGGCTGCCACTGCTCGCATACATGTAACTCTAATGTCATATACATGTTTCACGAAATGTCATTTTGTACAAATAATGCATTTAATTAACATATTTAGTTTTTTCAGATACTCATATAGTTATTTTTACACTTAATATTTGAATTAAGACATTGACTATTAAATTATCGATAAATATTATAAAGAAATTATATAAGGTTATTAAGAATATATTACAAAATTTATAAATATCATAATATGCACGTTTAACTCTAATTAAGTAATTTTAACTATGGATAAAATACTTAATTATGATAAATAAGGCGATTGGCTATTAATATTATCACTTAGAGTTTCAAGTAACTAAAGCAGAGAACTCAGTTGCTTAATGGGACATCTTTTGTGAACCGTTATATGACCTCAAATTTTTTTTAAAAAACAAATATTAAGCTACTTATATTTATCCTTTCATGATCGAAAAATTATCGGAGAAATTTGAGAAGATCAATTGTTTAAGCTGAGTTTCCTAATCCAAAATTTATTTTCCGAGTGAAATGGTCATTTCTTTGTGGTTCTTTCTCCATAAATTTTAAAATTTTGTGTGTTTAATACATTCAAAGTTAGATTTATATGGATAATAGAATTACCTAAAAAGGATTTTTATAAAAAATAAAGTTATGAATTTATCTTCATTGGTCACTCGTTTTGAGGCAGACTGCATTAGAGTTTGAAATTTAAATGTGTTATATTTGACTTTATAAGGGTTTAGTGAAAAGTGAAATAATCTAATTTGAACTTGTATACATGAATGTTAGGTTCAAAAATATTGACAAAACATATATCAAATTGATTATTTTTATTAAAAGGATATATTTTTATGCTTAAATACTATTGAAGTCTAATTGGTGGGAAAAATAGGATCTCATTACATAGACAAGTATTAAGAAATGTATAAATTATTCTTTCAGTATCATATAGTCTGCATAGAATAAATCCTATGTAAAATTGTCTAGACTTTAGTGGATTACTCATTAGGAATTAGTTCATGATATTTACATGTTGCAAATCTTATAAGTCTACTTTTCATTTCATCTAGAATCATAAGATTTGATCACTAGATTTAGAAGTTATGAATTATCTATGAACATACACTCAATCTAAAATTTGATATAACACCTAATCGAGCTTTGAGAAATTGAATAGTATTTAGTAGTATGAAGTATGTGATAATATATGAACATAAATATCTAAAATTAAATGTTAGTATTTTAAAAATATTACATGCATTTTAAAGTGCATAAGAATTATGCATTATGAACATGCATGACATATTATTATCATTGTTTGAAAAGTAAAACATAATCGTACAAAACCATCAGACTATAAGTGAAAGGGAGAAAATCTAATAAACTTGCTTGAAAAGATAAAAGTACAAGTTGAGTGAGTAATTTACGATATAGAAAAATGGTATATACTATTTCTTTTACTTATAGTCCAAGCAAAGATTTTATTATTATGCAAAGCAATATTCTTTGAAAAATGTATTGAGATATGTGAAAAACTTATGATATAGTTTAAGAAATTCATATAAGATAAATTTATGTAAATCATTTTATGAAAATATATGCTTATGATGTTAAAATGAGTTTTACCTGATATCAATATATGATTATGATGTATACTTTGATGTACCATGAAATTTCATGTATTAATTTTTCATGCTAGTTAAAATAGATTTTTGAGACCACATTCGATATCCATATACATGATGTCTTTAGGGGCGTATATCGAGTGTTTTTATCTTTTGAAAGATGATAGATGTACACACAAATCCATTATTATTGCTGTATGACACGTATTGACCCATATTATGTTTTGGTTAGTTATATCAACACATGATTGTGAAGCTTTGCTTAGCACATCTAAATTGCTCCATGTGATCATATTGAACCATGTTAAGTATTTGTAACGACACATGTGTGAAATTTAATTATGAATATTATGATATCTTGATTGACAAAGCTTTAAATATTTACTCATATAAAGATTGTGATTATTTAAATATTATATGCAGTTATATTATTCCTTTATGTTATACTTTTATTCCACTGATTGAGAAAATGACTGTTGTTCATTTATTATTTTTAAATTTTCATATACTCATAACTTCTTAAGTTGAACTCGGAGCTTACTTCTGTTGTATATAGAAGAGCTCAATCTATCGAAGCATATTTTATTTCTTCTTTCATTTTTATTTTTTAAAACATGCATGCAATAGATAAACATAAATGTAATTGTAACGCTCCCAAATCACAACCCGCCGCGTAGCAAAATACACTTTGAAGGTCGTACGACCATCCTTACTTGTACGTCATAGTGACTAAAGGTAAGACTTTGACCGGTCAACTCAATATTTTATAAAAGCGGAAGACTAATGATCATATAATAATGTTAAAAAGAGTATAACATCATAGTATGCGGAAGACTAATAAAGAACACCATATAAGTCCAAAGGAGTTAATACATTAATTTAATATCATGAAAAGAAAATTTTATAACATAAAGCTAAGGGACTCAAGACACCCATGCACAATCATTATGAGCTTGATTGGTTATCATTGACCACCTTCATTATTCTGATATGGTCCTGTATATATGAAAATATAAGAAAGAAATCTCCCAATGAGTTTTGCAACTTAGTATGAAAGTAAAGTAAAGATAATCATAAGATCATGATATTAGATAAAAATCATAAGGGTATCATAATCATATACGAAGAAAATAGACATGATCATAATATGAATAAAGGAAATCATGAAATATATCATATGAATAGAAAATCAATAGGATTATGAGAAAATCATCATAAAGGTGGCAAAAATCAATCATCCAAAAGAAAATTTCATTGTACATATGTTTTCATTTTTTTCATCATCTTATTATTCATCTTTGACTTATCATAGAGTATATTTAAACCCACGGAGAGACTTGTCTCAACCTGCCATCATCATCATCATAACTGACAAAGCCAACTCATAACTGACCATAGTCGATCCATACCTGACCGTTGCGAGTTCATCATCATAAGAGCTCTCCATTTAACATTTTTTGTCTTTTATTTTGCAGCTTTTAGTTTATCTTTAATAGTACTTAAATCAAAACTATAAGATAAGATCATGGAGAGTAAATCAGAGGGCATAAATGAGATAACCATAATTAATCTTAGATCATGATTAAGCATATGAATCAGGGATCAAAGAATCCTAAAAACCATCAACATGTTGTCAGAATCAAAGAATCCTAAAAACCATCAACATGTTGTCAGCACCCGTGTCGAGTATGGCCAGAACCCGAGCTAAGTTCATAGGGTGTCTTCTTGGAGATTTGTGACTAACTCGGGCCGGGTTTGGGATATACTCGAGTCAGGTTCGATCGATCGGTTGAGCAAAAGATGCATCCGATGCGACTTCGTCGTGGGGACTGCTCGGGCTAGGTTATGATCAACCCGGGTTGGGTTCATCTTCGTTGTAAAACTCAGAGCTCTCGATAATGGTGGACCGAGTTCTAGTTAACTCAATCTGGGCATGGACCTACCCGGGTCAGATTATAGTGAACTCGGGCAGGGATCCGTTACGCGAAAAATTGCGCGGACACACAGAGGATGTTCCAATCATCTTTTTTACTATGGCTGACGTCGTTCTTCATTGAACTATGTCTAGGGATTAACCAAGACTACGAATAATATGCTTCAAGTCTAAAATTAAGATTCTGTGATGGATCTACCTTAGTTCCATATCTTATAAGTTTTTATCCAAAAAACTAATCATGAAGTCTTCTTCTTCCCCTCGGTCTAGGTGCTCATTCACCGTTGTTCCCATCCGCCGATTGTTCCCTTGTTGGCCAACAGCAATCTGACGGGAAGGAGAGCGCAAAGGACACACGTAGGAGAGAGCAAGGCTAGGGCACACACATAGGGAGTTTTAAAGAGGGCTGAGAGTTTGTTTTGATCTCATATTTATAAGGAAAGAATCAGAGTTGTTGGAATTAATTTCTTCTGATTTGTTTCCAACTTATCTTCATTGATTCGGTTTTATTTTTCTTTTTTTTCTTCTCTTTTTTAATCACGTGCGGGGTGTCACAGTCATAATAGAATTTATTAGAAACTTTTTGCAAGATTATATGAAACTTGACTATATAGGATGTTATACATAAAATGGTACGTGAAAAAGTAATGACAATATGTGAATGTTATATTTTATGTTCTTTTAATAAGTTTTGATGAATATATTGATATATGTTATATGTGTTAATAAGTGACATTAAGATTAGTAAGAAAAAATATTTTGTGGATTTCATTTTTAAAATTATTAAATATAATTAAAAATTACAATAACTATAATTAAAATTTAATCACAAATTTGGATGTCACTAAAGTCCTTTTTTCCCCTCCCTTTTCCTCTCTTTCGTAACATCTTGGCTTCTCACAGCCCTTGAAAATTCTAAGGTGGCCTGAAAGAGGAAGCTTTCCTCTTACCTATCACTCCCGTTTTATTACCAATCTCTCTCTCTCTCTCTCTTTTTTTCTTTTTATGTGTGAACAAATTTAAAAAATCAGATACAAAAAATTGCATGAGTTCAATTGTTTACCTGAGCAATGAAATATTTAAAAATAATTAATAATACAATAATTAAAATTCAGAAGGATAAGAAATTACTACGGCCATGTAAAAAATATTATAATATATAAATAATATATAACTCCCCACAGTTTCAAAAAAAAGGAAGATGAATAGAAAGGGTCACTAGCCGAACCCTTTCTCTTCCCCTTCCTCTCCCCTCTTCATTTCACTCTCCCTTTCTAGACGAATATGCATGCCTTAGGACTAAACCATAAGTAGAATCCATGACCAGGAAGATAGAAAAATCGCTACGGGATTGCTATAGCATTTCAAATATAATTCGTCGATTTCATGCTCTGCTCATGTGCTAGATTGTGTCGACATGCACTTGACGTATGTGATTCATGCTCTAAAGATGCAAATAGATGAAAACCCCTGCTCATATGTGTAGAAGACATAATACATAATTTTTGGAATGACTGGTTCTTGTCTGCAAATCGTGTGAACTCATATGATTGCTTAGTGCATAGATTTTGAACTTGTTTAGTCAGCTACATGTGTAGATTACTTCTTTACGTTTCAAATGATTAGATGATGCTTTAGTTATGTTTACAAACCCATTATATCAACGTATGGCCATTTTGATTGTTGAAAGAAACGAAAAGGATTCAAATATATAAACTCTCGCAATTTTGCATAAGTAAAAAACCTGGCCGGGTTCCCGTAATCGGCCCAGATTAAACTATCCCGGACCGAATCCTTCCCAACTCGGTCCGGATCCATCATTAATGTCACTCCGAGCTCTGCTCGCACCAGCAACCTGACCCGGGCTCTGCCTGACCCGACTCGGGTATCGACCAGAGAAGACGATTGTGCAGATCAAATTTTCCAACCTGATCATGCATCCAACTCGGCCCGGGTATAACCTGACCCCGCCCAGGTTCTAGCTCGGATTCTCCGAGACTAATTTTCGTCAAAAGTTCGTCCCGGGTTCCTCCTGTACTCGGCCCGGGTTCTGACCAACAAAATCTTGATCTTACAATTTACGAACCCTTGTTTACGAAATTAATGTCTGATCTTTCCATAAAGTTAATTATGCTCAACAGAATCATGTTTACCTTCTTATGATCAAACGAAATTGAAAGAATGGAATGCCAACTTGTTTATGATTTTCTATGAACGATGAATGATGATGACTCTTATGAATCACATGAAGAACAATGATGAACCTTATGATATTCTATGAAATGATAAATGGTCGTCCTCTCCCTCTCCGGACGATCGCTGAAAAGAACTAATGACAGAGGACCATTTGACTTCCGGGCATCCGGTATGTGGACAGAGGAATTCGACCCTAATCGAACTCTTTGATTTTTATTAAACTTTTGTCCACCTGATTTGTTAAAGAAAGAAAAGAATGATAAGGATGGACTTGCATGAAGTTATGATTTTTGTTAAAGGTTTAATGATGATATATGCTTAAGAATGATAAGGATAGACATGTGCAAAGTGACGATTCTTGTTAAAAGCTTAATGTTGATTTACGTATCGATGTTAAGTTAAGGAGATGGATAATTGTATAAAAAAGAACCAATGCATGTCATGAAAATGGACTAAAGTATGGTATGGAAATGGACTATAGTAGGTTATGAAAATGGACCTAGCTATGAATGAAGCAAAGAAGATATGATGCATGAAATGAATATGAACTATGTTTGTATGTTCTCTGGAAGATAGTTATCTTAGTTATATATTGGAATTGTTCGTAGAATGTAGTGTTTTCAAAAATTAATTGAAACATAAGGACTTCGGCAAATGACCTACGGTTCTGCCTACTAGAAATAGTCGATCGATCCTAGATCAAGCATCCGTTATTGAACAGTAAAATATAGTAGACTGTCGATCGATCAAAACTCTCGATCGAGAGTCCAAGGATGTTCGCATGTTATGACGGACGATTGCACTCTTCCGGTCGACCGATGGATGTTGATAAACGAACGTCTGAACCTCTTTTGGACGACCGACGATGAATCTCAAATGGACAATCGCTAACCTTTCAGTCCTCCGATTTATGGACAGAGGGAAAATGTGACCTCAAATTAAACCTCAAGATTCGACAAGCTCCTGTCCACTTGATTGGAATTGAATGACATGATTGTTAAAGATGAATTGGAGCCACTCTTGCTCTCTACTAGCTTGATTGATCTAAGTGATCGAAAGAATATGATCAGTGAAATGAATAAAGAATGAACACAAATGGTCGACCGCTCCCTTTTTGGTCTACCGAAGAATAGTGATAAATGGTCGTTCGCCATCTTGTTTTTGGGATGACCGCTGAATGGACTCTCGACTTTCGGGCGTCCATTATGTTGACAGAAAGAACACGACTTTAATCGACCCTTCTGATTTGATAAGCTTCCATCCACTCGAATTAAGTTGAATGAATATGATCATGAAATGAATGAAGAATGAATATCAAATGGTCGACTGCTACCTTTTCGGTCGACCGAAAAACACAAATAAATGAACGCCCACTCCTCCTTTCGGACGATCACTGAACGGATAAAAAATGGATGATCGTTTGACTTTCGGGCGTCTAATACTTGGACAGAAGAAATACGACTCTAATCGTACCCTCTGATTTATTAAGCTTCTGTCCACCTGATTTATACAAGATGAAATGAACTAGAAGAATATTCGAAACTTTGCTCCATATGACCTTAACCAATCTACGGATTAGAAGAGAGGTCCATGATAATTCGGAACTATGCTTCATACGGCCTTGATCAATCTTTGGATTGATAAAGAGGTCCATGATGACTTGGAGCTTTGCTCCATACGACCTCTTTGGATTGAAAGAGAAGTTCCCTACGACCTTGATCGATAAAGAGAGGTCCACTATGATGGGGAAGTTATGCCAGTCTTGAGCGAGGCACTTCCTCACGGGTTGCCATTTGCCCTATCCAGATGGGAGTATCTCCTTTACGGATGTTTCCGCCTAGTGCGATGGCATCTCCTCCGAAGAATGTTTCCGGCTAGTGCGAGGTCATCCACACTTATGTTTCTGCCCGATGGGGCTAACTGTGACATTGATCACCCACTGGCCCATGATAATTTAGATAGTTGCACCTTAAGTGCCGATAATGATATTCCCTACAAGAATGAAGAGCTCTTCCAAAGAATGAATGAATGAAAGAACGAATGAACAAAAGAAGGAAAGAACGAATGAAAGAAAAAATGAAAGAACCAAAGTATGAAAGAATACAAATGACCAAAAATGAATGAAAGGACTTTGTCCTTGCGAATATGAAAACGAAATGAATGAATACAAACCATGATCTCTTCATCAATTCTTCATATTGATTTATGCTACTATATGATTTATATGTTTTGCCTCATGTGACGAATGAAATGACCTTGTCCTTAAGAATATGAACAATGGATACAGACGAAGAATAGGAACATGAATGTCAAAGGAAATGAATTATGATCATGATTTTTTTATTGATTTTCTCATTATGATTTTCTCTCGTATCTAATTTTAAATGTTTACCTCATGCTTATTATGATAAAATTAATATATGATTTATACGAACTCACACTTAGCTTTATGCTAAGATTGAGCTTGCTCCTCTCTGTGATCCCCACAGATACTTGATGGTGATTGCGAGCTATTGATGTGTGTATGGATATTACATCTTGGTGACGTATGCACATGATGGGACCTATAGAGTTGCACTTATAGTATGAACTTTACATGCCTTGTGGATAAACTATTATCTATTTAGCTTCTGCATTTCTTTTCTATTGTTGTATTATTTTAATTGTTAAGTTTTTCACTGATATGTCACTTTTCTTAACCATTTGGGTCAATGAAAGAGTCAAAAAAAGATTGAAGAAAGTAACGATCGAGAGAAGATTTCGTTACGTGACGGAATCAAATTTCGGGACGTTACATAATAAGTGTGTAATAAAATCTTTTAAACTATATTAGGCGTGCCTCAACAATCATACAATAAGATAATTCTAAATATGTTAGATTTGTATTCTCTCTCCATTTATTTTCCACTTAGATAATATTCAAAGGTATCTGCATGGACATTGTTCTCCTTATGCAATCTACGTAAAGGCTGTGTTTGATAATAAGTAGTGTTTCTGGTGAACTAATTTTAATATTCAGTGCGCTAATTTAGTTAACGTATCGGAGTGTACAAATTAAAATTTTACTCCGATTTCGTCGCTCTGGTAACGAAACTATACGCACTATATAAATTGAACTATAAATAAATTTGCTGGACTTATAATAATTAATTATTTTGCTTTCAGAATTAAGATTATTAACTATTGAATTATATTTATTTTACTTATTACTTCAATAAATATTAAATTAATTAAGATTATTAACTATTGAATTATATTTATTTTACTTATTACTTCAATAAGTATTAAATTAATTAATGCAACATGATTATAAGTTAAAATTTTATTATTTTTATGAATATTTAAAGTGTAACAAAAAAACTAGAAAAAAAATTCTACATTACAAATAAAAGTTGTTTGAAATTTGCATAATGTTCATTATTAAATATTACATTATTCATTCTCATTTACATTATTTTGTATAGGTGAATCCATTCAATTGCTATTTTTTCGACTGGTTAATTCGATATGCGTCGGTTAATAATAGACAATTCAGATTATCTACCAAAATAATCCAAGATGAGTTGAGATTGAGGGATAAGGGACTCTCTTCAATCTTCATTTAAGTAAAATTTCAATTTTTTAAAAAAAATATTAGAAGCTTCACTTATTATTATCAGACACGTTGAGAACATCGCTTTCGAAATACGCCGACTAAAAAAAAATTATCTACCAAAAATCTGTTCACTCTTCATTCGACATTATTCAAATTATTTCACCACACAACCTCAAAACATATAAAATAATAAAATTTTTTACTTCTTAAAATGCTATACGCATAGTCTCAAATTTTCTAAGTTCCATATTAGCCGAATATTAGTGATCCATAATTCGACACTGGATAGAGAAAGGGACGAGGTCAAGTTATCGAAATTTCAATCTAGATCGTAAAATCTTACTAAACCTCTTTCGATCTCGATCCTATTTTGAAGATCTTACGTGTGAAATTTTAATATGATAATAATTTTGATCGCACGGTCTTACGATCTTATTCGATCTTATGTGATTAATATACGTATTTAAATATTAATTAAAATTATATTTATGATAATAAAAATTAATTATATGAAGTTAAATATATTTTTGTTCATTTTTAATATATTTTGATATAATTTGACTTAAGAATCAATTAAAAATATCTTAGTGAAGTATAATTTAAGTTTTCAATGTAGAAAATTTTTCAATTTTATTGATATTTAGAATTATTTGAATCCGATCTGAAACCCTCTATGATCTTATATAAAATTTTGATCTTGTCAACCTTAAGTTAAAAATGAGTTAAGAGTCTCGAATTTGAATTTTTCTTCATTATCCATATTCTATAGTCAAACGAAAGATCGACCAGGGGGACAATAACACCTAAGTGCACCACGTGGGTCAAATCAAGTGAGTGCGTGAGTGACCGACCGAGTTTGGTGTTCCATCCATTTCTCTCTCTCCTTTTTTTTTTTTCCTCTTCTCCTCCTCCATCATACGGAGCGAATCGTGTGGCCTGCAATGGCCGGGCGGCTCCGAGGAGGCGTAGATGTTTTATTTATTTATTTATATTTATTTGTATTTTTGTTTGTCTCCTATCACTTGAAGTTTTGTGGCTTGGTGCATCTTTATTATTATTATTATTATTATTATTATTATTATTATTATTATTATTATTATTATTATTATTATTATTATTATTATTTGAGTTGGTCTTCACCGCCACCTTCACCTCACGCCGACCCCATTAAATTAATTCACAGCACATTCTCTGATTAGATTAGATTAAATTAAATTATTACAATTGTGCACCTCCGTTCGTTTTGTCTAATCTCATACGTCGACTTCAATGTCCACGGATTTCATTCTCCCGTGTCCTGGTCGGTTTAGTGTGATGCAATCATATGAATTTTGTGGCTATTGTTAAATTTGACGTGCAATTTTTTTCTAAAACATTTAAGTATCAATTATTTTATATTTTTAATAGTTTTTGTTTACGTGTGACTTATCGATAATTTTGATATAATTTTGTCCATCACATGAATAAAAAAAGATAAATATTTTCTTTAATAAGAGTTTAAGGAGATTTGAATTCAGAAAATTTCTGATTCTGTTATTATGTTAAATTTGATGTCCTAATTAATTTTTTAAAAAATTTAAATAATTAGAAAGAACAAAATTAATTAGTGACCCAATGGTAGAACTAATTAAAAAATGACAAGTGACAAATCCTGATCAAAACAGAGACTTTGGGAAGGAAGACCTCAAATTGTCTCGAGACAATCCGCTATATTGGAATAGTTCATTCGGACTTGTTTTGATTCAAATTGTATAGAAAGAAAGAACAAGAAAAAAAATAAAGAGAGTTGAGAAATATTATTTGGATGAAATAATTAAGAAGAAAACAAATAAAGTTATGAAATATTTTTTTAATGAACAATTATGTCTTTTGTATATGTATTTATATTTTAATCAAGTATAATTAAAATAGAAAATATCTGGTCATTACTTCTTTTTTTAATATTTTTTATCTTATTTTGAAGGGATAAAATATTGACTAAAAATAGAAGAGAAATTAGAAAAAAGATTTCTTCAACTTAAATTTGATTAAATCGAAAGAATGATTTTTCCCCTCCTTTTTCTTTGCCCTTCTTTTTATCATCCTTCCACTCTTAATCTAACAAATAATAAAAATGGATCATCTAACTTTTGTTGTAGCTGTTATCTCTGCCATGCAACTACATATTACAAACTTTTGTTGTAGCTGTTATCTCCATGTATAGTTGTATGCATTGCACTATTACACAATTAATAATAGGTTGAACATTATTCTTCTTTTGTCTTATGCTATTCATAGTTTTATTAATTGTGTCTAATTAGTTAACACGTGCATAAGCAAAACAAAAAAAAGAAAAGAAAATAAAAGAACAAAGAAAAGTAGAAGAAAACATGCGGAAACAGATATGAAAGTTTAGAAGAGTGCATCCAACTAGTACACATCTGTCGTCACGGATCACTAATTAATGAAAATTGGACCGGACGATGTTGATTTCGTTTTGAGACCTGGAAATTTGTGGGTTGTGATGTTCGATTGCTATCGTAGCTAAAAAGTCACATGTTAATTAATGCTCAATAGCGGAATTACGTTGTGAGATCGTTGTTGTATGTTAGTAATTCTAAATTCGATTTTTAGAGTCTATTGCTCAATTAGTCACGTGCTAACATATGTGAGTGGATAGAAAGAAAAAGCTTGTTAAACATTTTTTCGTTAAGTAATTTTCCATGCCATTCCCAACACATTTGGACTTTGTTCGATCATCTAACTATTCACATGTTTTAATAGTATCTAACATAACGCTATTCCAACATGTAAAAGAAAAAAAAAAGAACAAAGCAATCATTTAACTCGAAAATTAAATTCGAAATCTGTCAAATTTGGGGAACGGAGCTGCAGATACTACTCATCATCCGTGTCCCTGACATTCGGTGCTCAGCTCAGTGGCCGCTGCAGAAATAGCAGGACAGAGCATGGCCTCAAAGATGTCAATGGCACTGTAAAGCTGTTGTTAATGGAGCACTCGCATTGCTACTTGCATGGTACTTGCAGAGCCTGCAAGTTTGAATTCGCTGCCCACTGGCCATAAATGGAGATAGTTCAGAAGTATAAAAAAAATTGAAGAGACAAACCACACAGTGTAAAGTTCATGTGATGACAAAAGAAGATACGAACATCTTTGAATCTTTCATATCGAAATACTTCAACCCTTCTGTCATTCCATAGAAGCATATAAACAGAGAATAGTTTCAGTGTGTGGCTATGATTTAGCCTGTTTTTTTCTTCTTCTTCTTTTATGTATATAGTTATACCCAATGACAAGTTGTCATGGCACTCTGAGATTTCAAGATCATTTGAAGTGGAGTGTTAGTACAAAGAGATGTGAGTTTAGGATGCTGATATCTTCTGCAAACTAAAGGTGTTTGGCTTGATGACTGTAAAAAAAGAAATATATTCCTGAACAGGAAGATAAGACCACCACCCCGCAAAAGACTCTGTCTCTGTCATCATCTCCACTGGCCCCATGCCATTTCCAGAATCATCACCAACCCTACCACATCATCCTCATTTTTAATCTTTTTCTAATTTGCACGGATTCGTATATTTCATTTAATTCCTGCAATAAGAGAAAAATAACTTGTGTTGCCTCTATAAAAGCAGCACCGCACCTTTAGCTCTGATACCTCAAGCTTGTGTACTTAAACTTGATCTGGTGCTCCTTGTTCTGAGCTCAGAGCTTGCAGAGATGGAGGGGAAGGAGGAGGATGTTAGGGTTGGAGCGAACAGGTTCACGGAGAGGCAGCCCATAGGGACGGCGGCGCAGAGCCAGGAGGACAGGGACTACAAGGAGCCGCCGCCGGCCCCCCTGTTCGAGCCAGGGGAGCTGAGCTCGTGGTCCTTCTACAGGGCCGGGATCGCGGAGTTCGTCGCCACCTTCCTCTTCCTCTACGTCACCATCCTCACGGTCATGGGCGTCTCCAAGTCGAACACCAAGTGCTCCACCGTGGGCATCCAGGGCATCGCCTGGGCATTCGGCGGCATGATCTTTGCGCTCGTCTACTGCACTGCTGGAATCTCCGGTAAAGAAGCCACCTTTTTCGTTTCTTTTGTCTCAGCTGGATATGTTGCAACTCACTCTTGCTCCGATCTTGAACTTGTTAGGCGGCCACATCAACCCAGCCGTGACCTTTGGGCTGCTGCTGGCGAGGAAGCTGTCCCTCACCAGGGCTCTGTTCTACATGGTGATGCAGTGCCTGGGCGCCATCTGCGGCGCCGGCGTCGTGAAGGGCTTCCAAAAGACGCTGTACAATACCAACGGCGGCGGGGCGAACGTCGTGGCCCCTGGATACACCAAGGGCGACGGCCTGGGCGCCGAGATCGTCGGAACCTTCATCCTGGTCTACACAGTCTTCTCCGCCACCGATGCCAAGAGGAACGCCAGGGACTCGCATGTTCCGGTGAGTAGACTCTCGTTTTCCTAACAATCTCATTGTTCAGCACCGTCTTGCTGTTGGATTTCTGATCTCGGGCATGTTTGAACCCGGTGCAGATCCTTGCTCCTTTGCCTATTGGTTTCGCTGTCTTCCTGGTTCACCTCGCCACCATCCCCATCACGGGGACTGGCATCAACCCTGCAAGAAGCCTTGGCGCCGCCATTATCTACAACAAGTCTCATGCCTGGCATGATCACGTGAGTGCAAAGTCCCTCTTTGCACCAAAATATGTATTTAGCAGAATCCTGTCAAGCATCTAAGTATCTAACGATCTCTTTTTACTCGTTGCAATTTGTTCTCAGTGGATCTTCTGGGTCGGACCATTCATCGGAGCTGCTCTTGCGGCCATGTACCACCAGATCGTGATCAGGGCGATACCATTCAAGAGCAGGCCTTGAGCTTTTGCAAGTCTTGTGTGACTTTTCTGCGACGCTGCTTGGTCTGCATCTTCTGTATGCTCTCTGTTGGCTTTATGTATCAGGATCAAACTGGTTCTTTATATCAAGTGTGTAAATTGTAAGCGAAGTCATAATAAATTACTACTGCTACTCTATTGTATTTGGACTTCGAAAAAATCTCGTCAGTTATCTATGCCAGTAATATTCATGTGAACTGAGACATGGAGATTTGAGATACCCGAAAAACACACAATTCTCAGAAGTCAGAACTCATAATTAAAAGAAGGATACTGAATCAATTAAGTGTAAGCTGATCATGTTTAGGTATGGGGATGACAGTGGTAGTTGGTGTACAGGCCCCATCACGGCATCATCACTGGTCTGATTATTTTGGCAGCATGAGAAATAGTAGGCATGCTTTGTTTTCATCATGCATGCCAATGGCCAACCCCACGGGTAGGTTTTTAGTTCCAACTTTTGTTTTCTCCACTGGAACTTAAGCCACAACTTGTTTGCTTTTTACATGTTGATATAGAGGGCAGTAAGTGCTCTCCAGAGGGGAGAAGATTCCAAGTCCAATGTCATATCCTGTCAATCTAAAGAAGATGACATTGCATCCTGTGAACCGATGCTTTCACCTGATTTTAAGATGAACATGTAACATCTCCAAAATCGATTCTGCATTACTTATTATATTCTTGGTTATATTATGATTTTGACCATTCAATAAATATAATATGTAGCAACAAAAATGATAATAAAATATATGAAAATTTTATTGCGAAAGAGGAAAATATCATAATATCAAAGGACACCAATTTTAACTAAATCAATAAGGAAGAAGAAAATGATTATAGTCTCCAATAAGTTCGAGCATTTGACCAGACATTCAATTTTAAAAGAGATAACAAAAATGTCTTTCTAATGCAAGGATTAATCATTCGACTATAGCAATAAAAGAGTTGGATGTTATTAAATTGGATAAGTCATGTGCAGCTGTCCTCGAGCTCTGCATCCTCCATCACGTAGGATTCTCATTTGTAAAATTCCAATGCAAGGGCATAGAATACCCATGAACAAAACGCCTAGCATAATAAAAACATAGACGATAAAATGATAATTAGATTATGATTAAAACAACGATGGATAAGTAATAAAATCACTTGCTTTAATAAATGGTCTCAATGCTTTGATTACAATAGACAATGAATAATGCTTTATCATATCTATGCCTTGTTCTTTATCATATCCGTGCTTTATCCTTTACTATAATAATATCATGTCTGTACTATATCATGTTTTGTATTTTACCATGCTATACATTACTATACTTTACTTTGTCATGTGTTGTACTACATTTTTTTACCTTACTACGCAGTCCTTGAAATTCGTTGTCATATGCGAGCTCGACTTTATTAGGTTGGGAAGTCAAATGTGCCTCTATACATCTGTGAAGTCAGGGATGTCCATTATAAGAAAGGTGTAATGTCAATGCATACATTTTTCGAAATACAAGTGGGAGAGGACTTGTATCCAAGAATAGTGGTCATTAAAGACCCGTAGGTTCGCTGTCTTCTCAGCTAAGCTACTCGTCCCTGTGGCATTATAACATGTGATCCATATGATACCCTCTTTGAGGCAGGGAAGATGTCAATGCATCGCCCTTTTTGAAATACAAATGGGAGATGACCTGTATCCCAAGAGCAGTGGCTTTTAAGGACCTCTAGGTTTATTGTCTGCACAGCTCAGTTACCTGCCCCTTCCTCTGTACTATACTATGATATTTTACTTTGTATTTTGGGTGGCACAGCAATTCTGTGGTTTCATCTTTTCTTTATTTATCTTATTCTCCATTTGTGGGTTTTAGAAATCATATTTCAGAGATAGGTTAAACTCGATCTCTTATCTCTGAAGAAATAATATTATGTCAAATAGCTTTGATTCTTGTGTCAGGTCCTAACCCGCCTTTCAAGGTGGGAAGGGTTCGTTAGGATTTCTACCGTATTGGACATGATCTCAAGTGGGCCTATCGAAGTTTGAGTCCAACTATGAAAGTTTGGGCCATAAGAGTATTTTCATCTTTTATAATATAACTCGAACCAGACAAGGAAACCTGAGTCGGGCCTTCTGTCTAGGGTCCATGCGCTTGACCCGGGCCGAGTCAGGGTTCGACTCGGGCCGGATCAGTGCTCGTACACGGGGAACAGTCGAAATTTGATATCACAATCGTGCCATCATCGTTCAGTCGTTCCTGCTCTGGCACGTACGTCCATGCCCTGGTCATCGGATCACTAAGGTTTAAATCGATCGATCGTTCGTTTGAATCGATTGATCGTTCTTTACGAGAGGCACGGTCATATTTATAAGGCACGCCCGTACTGTGACAGCCAATATCCTCGCGCTCGGGGACGCTCGTGCCACTTAACCGGCACGGTCGTGCCGTTGCGGCCGAAAATAGGGCGCAGAGCTTCCTCTTCATCTCCGGCCGACTTTCGGCCATCAAAATGTGATTATGATACGAAAGGTGAAGTTCGTCGACTCTAGAGCATGATAGCATCATCATATGCATCGTATGATTAGCGGTTTATCGCCTATGGGATTTAGACGTTTAAGGTACCTCTTTTTCGATCATTTGATTCGCCAGCGATCTTGCATTGTCTTCTCAGATTCCAATCGTTCCTAGCTGGTGAGGAGGTGCAGTTGACTTTCGAGTACGTCGAGGGAGGGCCGCTGTGTGTCGGATGTCCGCTAGATTGTCCCTGCGTGTGCGAAGCTCGCTCGTCGATCGCCAGATAAAAGGAGAAGATGCAGAGGAAAAGTGCAGTGGCCAAGAGGGGGTCTAAGGGGGTGCGAGGGCTCCTCCTCGTGCCCTCTTAAAGCCCTCTGTTGCCCCCACTCGGAGGCAAAGTCAGAGGAGGAGAGAATCAGGGGAGGAGGTTACTCCCACAAATTCTCGGTTCGTTTCATTTTTTTCTAATTCGAATTGATTCAAATTCTTTCTTTGTTGGAGTGTTTTGTGCCGGTTGTTACAGAACAGATTTTAATAATGCTGTTAAAATATCTAATGGCGCTGATCCACTTGATTAAAGAAAGTTAATAGATTGAACAGTAGGGTTGATATTGTAGGGCTATACGCACTTGTGCGTATCATTCAATTATTTGTTTGAATAAACTTGTTTCTTTCATCGTGAACGTAAAACTGACATTGTGAAAATACAACAAACTGAACAGCCTCTTCATATTTATATTATCTCTTGTTTAGGTATCAATGTGAGACATGCATATGTATGTTTAGCACTAGATACGGATATAAGATTGTTAATTTAATTAATCCCATTATTACGTACTTGGCATTGTAATCTATTGTACCTGAAACTAAACACTTCCTCAGTGACACAGTATTGCAGCAAATTCATACTACGATTTATATCATACATGTACCACTCAGGTAAAGTAATCTTAGATGCACAAGTTTCTTTCCATATATCTGCTGCATATAGCAGTTTCATTAGCTTCGTCTCTTAGAAATCAACTCATCTTGTTGCGTTAATTAATAAGAAAAGGAAGCTCATTGATGGAAAGATCAATGACATCAAATTCATCTCAGAAGAAGTTTCACAAATGGTGAATTAATTCAGAAGATATTACTGTAATTTTTCGACTTCCAAACAAGAATCACGCCAATGACAAACAAATGAAGCAACTGAAAGGTGAAATCATAATCAGTGGGAGTAAATCCTTCTGCACGGTTGTCTATTTTAATTATCAACCACTTTTGATAAGAGAGTTCTCTGTTAGTTAATCACATTATACGCTTTCCCCATCCCCATGATCTAAGTTTTCTATTTTTTTTCTTTTTTAAAAAGGATGTAACGCAATGACACACACCATCACTTGAAAATTAAAAGATCATGAATTTAAATTTCATCGACGAGACGTATATACTTTTTTATTTTCTATCTTTAATTTTCTTCTTTTTTACATACTAGCAATTGAATGTCATGTACATGCCTTAGTATGCGCAAGAAATGACAAGAACATGCTCATAATTTTATATTAAATAAGATGAGTGAGATGAAATAATAAGTTCTTTTAATACTATTCATTCTAATAAAAATTAAATTGATGAGATGAGAAAGAATTTTAAACTAAATTAACTCTCACTCTTTTTTCTCTCTCCATTTCTCTCTTCCCTTCTCTCTCCGTCTCTCTTCTCTTGTCTCACATCAATTTCTATCCCTTTAGTACTAAACAAATATCATGATAAAATAATTTCTATCTATATATATTTTTAGTATATATTTATATATCATTTTTAACTTCTTAAAATATATGTACGAATAAAAAATTATTAAAAATAAATAATATAATAAAAATAGAAAAAAATAGGACAAACAAAAATAAAAAATAAAAATAAATTAAATAAGAAAAAATTATATGATGAATATTTGTTAATCATTAACCATTATAAATAGTTTATATATATATATGAAGGGTAAACATAACTTTTATACAAATAAAATTATTATTGTCAACCCTACATCTTTTATAATTTATTATTTAAATATAAATTTTCTAACAGTACATCATACCTCGTGTCACCCTATTCGTTCCCACTCCTCTCTTGGTTTTATTTGCGGAAGAAGCCTAAAAATGATCGAGAAAATAAAAAAGGGTAGACAAACTCGTTAGACTCTGATCTGATCCACCAGGGACGAGATATAACACCCGGTTTAAAAAAATAGATAATCAAGTGGATAAGACCAATAGTGGACAACTAGGCCTATGAATGGATAATGTTATGGATAAGATCAAGAATGGACACACACGCATATGAATGGATAAGTTTATGGATAAGATCAAGAATGAACACCTATGCTTATGAATGAATAAGATTGTGGATAAGATAAAAAAAAGGCAATGTGGACATTTCTTCCCATCCAAAATTCCTATATAAAGAGGACCTCTCTTGGACATCCCCCTTTTTCCTCTCCCTCACTTTTCTATCTTCTTCCCTAAGACATATCATCCAGCAAAGGTAAAGAAGATACAACAAGGTTCATCTAGTTTCTTCCTTCATTTCTGCATCTTTTAATTATTAGGACCATTACTCACTCCCTCTCCCCCATTTGGATTGCTTCCTAGGTGGAGAACAATAAGGAGAAGTGTCCTTGGTGATTGGAAAGGCTCAAGTTAGGATCAATCACGAAATAAGGTGGGTGATACCGAAATCTCCTTGTATAACATGATAGCAATTGATTGGAATTATATTCTTATCGAATGATGTGTTCTTAATGATTGAAACAATATGGAAATTGATGGATTGATTGTATTATCATGTTTGCTTCATGTTTGTGATTTCTTTTGATCCTAGATATGTTCCGTATTAACCCTCTAGGCTTAGATGATTGATTGTATGCCTTGATTGCATTTTTTTATTGAAATTCGTCATTAAATGGATTTTGTCCGTTTCTATTTTTCCTGAGGACCGGTCGACCGATCCTGTATATCGGTCGATCGATGATGAGGTTATCGGTCGACCGATCCTTGGAGATCGGTCGATCGATCAATCTTCCCGAGCCTTGTATCGTTCGACCGATCGAAGCTCTTTTTGATTTAGTACTATCGGTCGACCGATCCAGAGATATCAGTCGATCGGTGTAGCATAAAACTTATTGTATTGCATTCAGACCAACCGATCGACCAATCCAGAGATATCGGTCGACCGGTGTCCGAGAAACGATCGACCGTCCAGTGAGGACCGGTCGTCCGATATCTGTCCAGATTTGCATATTGATTGCTGATTGATTATTGATTTGATCTATATTCTTTCTATGCTTGTGTTGTGCTACTCCTTATTGACTGGAATGTTATGTGATTGAATCTTTGATCTTGTGTTGATCTGTCTTATGATCCAATTCTATCATAATATGCAAGTATGATCAAGTGATGAAGTGATTAAACAAGCAAGTTATGAATATGTTTATGGGAGTGGTGGTCAGAGCTTAAGCTGAGTGCTCATCGGACGGGTAGCTCCCTGAGCCATGGCTTGATCCCCCATTGGCCGCACGAAGCTGTAATTGATCGCTCTGGCGTAAATCCCCTATGTTAAAGGCACCCAAAGACACCTAATGTTAAGTGAAAGTCAGAGCACAAAGAGCATGAACAAGTAACATGAACATGATGAATCAAGCATGATCATTGATCCAGCATGATCTCTGAAATCTTTTATGATTATAAGATTGACTGATGATCTTTATCTTTTTTATCCATCGATATCTCAAGTGAATGATATTATGCTCAAATCTGATCTTATTGCAAGTGATTACTAATTCTGTCACTTGATATTTATTGTTATGCAATGTGTACTTATGGATCCCCACTAGACTGTATAGCTTACGGGAGGACCTCCTCCCCTGTGTTGATTTCCACAGGATCAGGTCAGTGATGGTGTCGAGATCGTGTGCCGCGATCAGCGATGCTAAAACACATGAACCAAGAGAGGGCCTAGTTATCTTTATCTTTATTTTCGCATTATGAGCTTGATGTAATTCAGACATTGTGGCTATCATGGACTTTATAATATTTTGGGACTTTTACTTTTATGATATTTCTATCTTTTCTTCTTTGCTTTTATCATTGGTGTGCCATTATTTTTAATTGAGATTTGGTCAAGTTTTGGTCAATGTTATAATGTATTCGTAGCGCCTTCGAATAGATCCTCGTCATGTGGCATTGGTCGATTTGGAGGCGTTACACGAGGTACGAGAACAAACAATTTTTTTCTGTTTGTGAACTATGAAGAGAAGAGATGCACATAGAGATCCAACCATTGGATTGAAAATTTGAAACGTGATGAGCGGTCTCGATCCTATCGTAAATTATAGCATTTTTTGTTATGCATATTAATTTTTTCATTATATATTTACGCCAACTTATAAAACTTCAAAAAAATATACCCTCTTACTATAAAATTTGACATCATCCAACTTAAGGATATTCTCAATATAATCACCCAACTTCATTTTATAACATCATTCTTTTTCTTCTACCCAAATTTAATTTTGTATATGCATGATCGTTGAACTTATCAAAATTTTAAGATATAGTCATTTAACTTTTCAAATTTTTTCAGATGCAGTCATTCAATTTTTCAAAATTTTAATTTTAAAATAATAAATAACTAAAATAACATAAAATAAAACTAAAGACACTTGCATCGATCCTAATAATCGATATCATTAAATTATTGAACCAAAAAATTAGAAAAAATAAAATACAGATTACATTTTTTTTGCCCTAAAATTTGAACTAATAAAAATATTATAATATATGATATAAGTGTCACATTTTTTACCAAAACTTTGGACTAATAAAAAATATTATAATGTACGATATTATGATCAATATGCAATTATTTTTATACATAAGATAATTATAATGTATGATTAAATATTTAAATATATAAAAATGATATGGTTACGATTTGGCTCAACACCCCGTTGGATGGCCTATTACGACGTAGCGAGGCTCCGACAAAGTTTTGCGCAAAAAATATTTTATTTTTCTAATTATGATATTTTATAATAGTTTAAATTTTTATGGTAAAAAATATATAATCAGAATTTTATTTTCCTATTTTTTATTTCCTAATTCTGCAATTAATAATTACTATAATATTATATATTTAATAAACATAAAAAAATTGGGCCGCCCAAATCTTGTTTAGTCAGTCCAAGTATCTTTAGTTTTTATTACTTATTTTTATTTTACATTTTTAATGATGATCGTAATTGAAATTTTAAAAAGTTAAATCATCGTGTCTGAAAATTTCAAAAAGTTGAATGGTCTGAAAATTATGTTTGGATAGAGAAAAAAATAAAAATGCTGACATGATATTTTTAATTATTTTTAAATATGATGCGAAGGAGGGAAAAAATGTTGATGAGTGTCACATAAGCATTCGCGTTAGCGTTACATCAAGAATCCATCGGTAAATTGGTGATAATCAATTTGCAATGATCGTGACTCAAAAGTTTCTAAAGTTGGATAATCGTGGTGTTGTAAAGTGAACTTGGGTGAGCATATTAGAAATACCTCTAAATTGAATGACCATGGATAAAATTTACTTCTACACTTTTGAAAAAAATTAGTTACTTTGACTTGAACAATGAGTACAAATCAAATTGTTAATTTTTTAATAAATGCAAAAACTTTAGGATTATTTTCTTAGACCTTTCTTAAATAACTGCGATATTTGACATTTAACTCTAATATATTAACTCATTATAGTGCCCCCTAAATAATTTCATAATTTTCACTTTAATTCATCCATCTAGTTCTACTAACTTTCCCATCATTTTTATTTTTTATTTATTAAATGATTAAAATGCTCTTCTGTCATATTTTTAAATCTTTAAAATCATATATAATAAAAAAATAAAAAATGAGACGCTTGGCGGAGAGCGGGCCCCCCTTCTCCGGTAGCCTGTTCGCAACCAATGTAGTTAAGATTGAGATCTTACGTAAGACCAGAAGGAGTCTGTAAGATCGAAGTTCATAAGATCGATCGTAAGATCCTACCTATATATTAAAAAATAGTTTTATATACAAAATTATATAAAATAATATTTTTTAAATAAATTTGTAATGTTTTAAATTATAAATATTATTAGCTTGAGTACTATCCCATTAAGACTTCCTACATATGCATATATATATATATATATATATATTATTTATATAATAGCAATCTAATATATATTGACAAAAAATGGAAATAATATGATGGATATGAAGTAGCATTATATAAAAATTTTTAATATACATTTATAATAGTGTTATTTTGTGAAAAAAATATTTTTAAAATTTTAATTATAACCAATAACATTTTTCTTAATTTATTTCTAAAAAAATCATGTTGCAACTTGGTGAATTTAAAAAAAATCATAAAATGAAATAAATGAATTAGTATGATCAGTAGGATTTTACAATCTTACCGATCTTGCTATTATGCTTCTACCGATCCTACAAAAATGATCTCAAAATTGAGATCGAGATCACAAATCTTAGGTAGGATCGTAAGATCGTAAGATCGTACGATCTTACGATAAAGATCGCAATTTTGATAACCTTGCTTGCAACCTCTCTTAGCCCCTCCCTCCATCTCCTTCCCCGCTCCAAAGCTATCCGCCACCACAACCGTCGCTTCCCCCGTCAGGAAGAAAAAACCTCCTACCACACCCACTTCGCCAGTCTCCCCACCCGCCTCCACCCCGTTGCCACCCACATCGATGCCATGCTGAGTTCGGTGCCATCCACTCTTGGTCCGCCTCCACCACCTAGCTTGCCCAAGGCTTTGACTTTCTCGCCGCCCTCTCCAACCTCCTCCTTCTCCTCCAAGCCCTCAATCCTCTTCATCGCCTCCACAATCGCACCTCCTACTTCTCTTCCTCTTCTTCATCCTTCGTCGATCTCCTGTTGAAAATAGTGGATAGATGGAAAGAGAATAAACGAAGATCAAAACTTCGAGGCATGACGAATCGCTATCCTTAGAGAACTATTTTTCCTTACACGAAGTTTGCTATTGGGCTTGTGACAATAATACTCTCAGGATACAACGAAGTCACGGAGCTCGCCATCTAGCAACTGTTGAAGAACTTGGTCTTTTATTCTAGTAATTTACAATGACTTAAATGCATTTTCATGTGTTATCCACATAGTACTCACCACATGTTCAATGCTTTTCATCATTTTCAATTGCTTTTGAATAATGAAAAAATGCAAGAAGGGAAAGCCTATTTATAGGCTTGAAAGAGTACTTCAGGAAGGGATGCGTGTAGTGTCTATTCGTAAAAAAGATACCCTTATTAATGAAAGGGTTCACCTAATTCCTTCTTATATAAGAACACACCTCATGATGAAAGGACACATCCATTGATATGTGAACATATATCAAGGGACATATCTTATGATGAAATGATGCATTTATTCAAGTGTGAATATAACTCTTGAAATATGAACACACATATATGAACACACAAATATGAACACACATAGCTCTTGTTCGACAAACTCCTCTTTGTTGGTCCTGAGGATGCCAACTCGGTAAAAGATTCATTCTACGCGAGAGCCAACAGAGTCTAAAGGACCGTCCATCCAAAGGTCTTTGAGGTTCGATTCTCATAATAAGAAGGCTTCCAAGTCAGGCAAGCAGTTCTCTCTTGTTCCCTCCTCGCCGGGAGATGTTCCATTCTTCCCATGGGTATGGTGAACATATCTTTTCACTTATGAAGTGACTCTTCATCTAAGAATATCCTTTCATTAATGAGATAACTCATTTATGACATCATTTCACTTATAACACATATGAACATGTCTTTTCATTCAATATTGTAACACTTCATCAATGAAAAGATGTGATGTTGTATTTCATATTTAACTAATTAGTATGAACACATTTATCAATATTCACAAAGTAATATATTTGAAATTTGAAACATTCCATTAGTGTAAACGTTTCAAAGTTTAAATAAGTAAATAGTATCTATTAGATTTGAACCATTACTCTTAATGTCTGAATCGGAAATATTACACATACAATTGTGCTCAGTATTTCGAATAAGAGACTATATTAACTATCACTATTATGGTCATGTGCTTATCCCAGTTTCATGAATATTTACAATAGTAAACATCTAAACCTCTTGATTGAAGCGGCACTGCTTCTATATTTATATAGGTGGAATACATCGATAACACATACCGATTTAGGATAACACATATCTATCCATTAGGAGCTTTCAAATCATCCTCAATTAGTATTTGCACTAAAACATCTTCTTAGTGCACCGATTATTAAGTAACTTGTTGTTACCCTTTGAACCTTGAGACCAAATTTTTACTAAAATAAGGAATGATTTCTATTACTAATAATCATAGGTTTAATTGGCATTTAAGTATTCAACATCGCACACTTTTGTCAACGTAAAACATTAGAAGATAGAGATGATTCACTAGTCGTGGCCACATCAGTTATAATTCTAAAATATTCAAACCATTTCGCTTCTTTTCATTTGTTGATATTACACAAATTCAACAAGAAAATATATTTCATTGAAGTGCAACACATGACTTCACTACTTTAGCACATAGCAATAACATACATCACATGTATGCTTACATTAACTTTTGAGGTGGTGCACCCCCACATTTTAAAATAATCACGATTTTATTTCTCTTTACTAAAAAATAAATATATATTTATGGTTTTAATGAGATGACCAATAACACTTTTATCTAGATTTATAGGCACTTTTATGTTTTAATGAAATTACCAAAAACTCTTAGACCATTTAGTCACTAGGAGTTCTTGTCATCATATGAACTCCACCGATATAATTTTCACATTGTATTTTAAATCTTCTTTTGTCTACATAGTTTCAATCTATTATAGACTTTTCTACTAAGGTTTATCAATATTAGTTTACCTCATAAAACTAATATGAATGCTCATTTCAAACATTTCTTTGCCACATAGGCACAAATATAATTTCACTTTATATTCTATATATATAAAAGACCCACAAACAGACTTTTTGTAATCTTCTAGTTTTCTTTTTTTTTATCTCTTCTCGTGATCAATTTTTCACACTGATCAAGAAAGCAACCATTCAAATTATCATTTTTTTGTAAACTTTATTTTAGTCTATACACATTCCATGCGTCATGTCACGAGTGATCAATTCATTTTTTTATGATCGCATATATAATCACTTCGAGATTGAATCATCAATTAAATCTCTCACATAGTTGATTACTTCAGAAATATAATCAGCTTTTATTCTATAACCATCTAGGTGGTCAATTCCCTCAGATAACTCATATTTTTATGTCATATCGAATACTTTTCAAGTACAAGATTAGTTTGTATGCGAATGACTAGTCCGCATTATTAACCATTCAAACAATAGGATCAAACTCAAGATCATTAGGAATATGATATTTCTAAGCATTCATATGACATGGATGATTTCTTATTTCGTCTTTCAATTCTTTATAATTCATTGGTCAATTCCCTCATATGCTCACATTTGTAATAAAGCAAACGAGTGATTCACACATTGCCATATATATATTTGCTTACTCTCGTAGAGTATAAAATGCAAATATATTTTAAAAATTTGATACCCATAATTTTGACAATATTTATATTTGCTTACTCTTATAAAGTATATAGTGCAAATATATTTTAATATCCAATTTGATAATGTCAGTTTTCTTATATTTGCTAACTGAAATAGAGTTTAAAGTGCAATTTTTTTTCATATCCGAGAATCTAATAATAAATTATAATTTTGAAATATCACAAATATTTCATCCATTATAATTTAATTACACCATGATAAATTCAAAATCCAGTAATAAATTATAATAATGAAATTTTAAATATTTCATCGATCATAATTTTTTTACACCAATAATATATTATAATATCGTCGAATATCATTCATTGCCTTTGATCGCACAATATCTTGGGATCTCTTAGATGTTTTTTTCATAACATCCTATAGTTGAATATCCTTCTCTTATCCTTTCACCCTCGCATGCCTAATCTTGAGTAGGCTTTCTTTGATCATTCGCGCAAGCATGCAATTATATGATGTGCCTCTTTAAATGTTTACCAATAACATCTTTTTCTCAAACACTTCTGAAGCTTAGATGAATCTGACAACTTCCATTGCCTCCATCCTTCACATGTCGGTTTGTTTATATTCATTTCTCATACGAATACCAAATAATTGGTAATAGCATCTTACAGTGAACGTTATGTCCAAACGTTCATCTAAGCATTCATCTTATGCTTTCATTCTTTGTAGCATCTATTAAGATATTATCCATGTCAAATATCTTTTCAAATAATTTGTCGAACATGTTGGGTGCATGTTCTATTTCTTGTGATGTTTACCTGTAACATCACTATCTTTTTCGATAATTGATAAACATGTAGGAGCGTATGTTCTAATTTTTTCTTATGATGTTTACTAGTAATATCACTAACTTTACGGACAATTGTTGAACATATGACACATGTTTCTTTTATTGTGATGTTTACCAATAACATCACTGGACAAGATTGCACTTGCTTTATTATCTCCGCAAGGTGTTCAAGATTGTACTTTTCATGAATATGTTATCATCATAGTCTAATTTCACACGAGATGTTTGTCAAGACAAAATTTTATTTTGTCTTTCTATATCCATATGGTGTTTACTAGTGACACCATCAAGTATAGTTTACTCTCAAATATATGTACCACTAAGTACATGTTAATTGATACAATCAATTAACTAGCCATATAAAAATCCAAAGTAAACAAATTTCGGAAAACTAAAGACACATTCGAAAGATTCACAAAAGGATACAACCGAATAGAAATCATCATCACATACAAAATGTGATTTATATAGTCTAAACAAATATATGACATGACAATTCTTTTCTCAGCACATAACTCAAATAAGTTCCAAATACATCAAATTTGTGATTTTGAACAAGAAACAAAATCCAGAACACTTATCATAATAATGTTCATTATGCTAGAAAAGAAAGAATGTCAAATCATATTTTAAAAGTAAAGATGAACATGAAAGTACCTCAATTGATGAAATTCACACAATCAAATCGAAGAAATTTTCACGAACTCTTAATCCATCATCTTGCAGATAGCAACAATATCTTTAACTATCTCAACAAATAATTCTCTAAAATTGTTGAAAATAGTGGGTAGATGGAAAGAGAATAAACGAAAATCAAGACTTCGAGGCACGACGAATCGCTATCTTTAGAGAATTATTTATCCCCACACGAAGTTTGCTATTGGGCTTACGACGATAATACTCCCAAGATACAATGAAGTCACGGAGTTCGCCAACTAGCAACTGTTGAAGAACTCGGTCTTTTATTCTAATAATTTGCAATGACTTGAATGCATTTTCATGTGTTGTACACATAGTACTCATCACACATTCAGTGATTCTCATCATTTTCAATTGCTTTCGAATAATGAAAAATACGAGAAGGAGAAGCCTATTTATATGGTTTAAAGGGTACTTCACGAAGGGATGCGTCTAGTATTTATATATCCAAAAGACACACCTATTAGTCAAATGGTTCACCTAATTCCTTCTCATATAAGGACACATCTTATGATGAAAGGACACATTCATTGGTATGTGAACACATATCAAGAGACATCTTATGATGAAATGATCCATCTATTCAAGTGTGAATATAACTCTTGAAATATGAACACACATATTCAAATGTGAACATATCTTTTCACTTATGAAGTGATGCGACTCTTCATCTAAAAATATCCTTTCATTAATGAGATAACTCATTCATGATACCATTTCACTTATAAAACATGTGAACATATTTTTTCATTCAATATTGTAACACTTCATCAATAAAAAGATGTGATGTAGTATTTCATACTTAACTAATTAGTATGAACACATTTATCAATGTTCACAAAGTAATATATTTGAAATTTGAAACCTTCAAATTCCAACACCGCCTCCTTGAAGACCTCCTCTACCTCACCGACACCCATGCCACTTTCCACTCCTCTGCCCTCGAACTCCTCCACCTCCTCACCTCCGCCTTGACTGCGTTGCTATGTGCCTGATTTTTTTATTTTTTTGCTATTATATATTATTTTAAAGATTTAAAAATATGATAGATGAGAAAGTTAACTAGAATTAGACGGATGGACTAAAGTGAAAATCGCGAAATATATACTTTAGAATGATGCTACAATGAGTTCGTATATTGTACATCATCACGAGCATCAATCACCCCATACGCTACCTTCATTATCTAATATCTCATTCACATCCATGATTTGAATGTATGGAAATCAAATTTCCAAAGAGTTTTTAAGTAAAGAAAATAAATAATACATCTAAGAATTATAATAGAACGAATCACGTATAATGTTTAATAGAATTATCAATTCACTCATCACTCGTACATGAATATTAATTTTATTTTGATCGCAAGTCAATAAATGCATAATTATCTTCATTTCATGGCGTATCCTTTATTAATTAGATCCTCTATGATATGTGCATTAACTTCTTTCGATTACATGCGTACGCATTAATTTTAATTATATTCCAAATCATCACTTCAATATGTGAGTGCACATTTTAAACCTCATTTTCAAATCTTGTATGCCTATAAATGCCTCCCCTTTGTCCTCAATCATCATTTACCCACCCCTCCTCCCCCCTCTCTTTCTCTATTGCATACATGAAGTGTTCTTTTGGTAAGGTAAGATGGGATCATACTCTGAACCTTATGCTAACGCTCTATTTTGAGAAGTACCCTAGTCATGAGGTTCATATATGATCCCATCCTCCTTGCTCAAAAGATAAGAGGAGCGTACAATATTAATTTGTTATGTTATAATTTTTTTTTATATCATAAATCTTTTATGATAAACATGGTCTTAATTTCTTAGCATAAATTTGTTTGAATCTTCTTCGTGTGTGTGGATATTTTTTCTTTGATAGAGTTATGAATTGTCTTCACTGTTCCATTTTCAACGTATCCATTTCTTATATTTCTTCCTTTAGTCTTACAAGATCCATATTTCCTTTTCCTTTGCTTAGATATGCTAATTTTTTGTCCAGGAAAAATGCTTAAATATTCTTTGCATCTGACTAGTGTTTTTCAAATCAGACTGGTTGGTTCAATCATGAATCAATCGTCAGTTCAGCTCGATTTTTTTCAAAACGAGAAATGATAAAAAAAATGAATTGAACCAGAACCAGTTCAACCAATTGAACCAGTTCAATCTGATTTTTTAATTATTGTATTAAAAAATACAAATTTGAAATTTTCAATGATAGAATGAAATGAAAAAAAAGAAAATGAATTATTATGAAAGGTAGAATTCGGTTTGTTCTATTTTTGTACAAAAACATATAAATTTTAAATTTTAAATGATAGAATAAAATAAAAAAATAAGTAATTTCAAAAGGAGAAAAAGGTAGGTGATGGTGTATAAATAAGGTGAGAAATTTAAGGAGAAGAATGAAGGTAGAAATTTAAAGAGGTAAAAAGGAAGTGAGAGAAAAAATAAAATGGAAATAATTGAATGAAAAAAGGAGAAATAATTTAATAAAAAGATATACAAAAAGAAAGTTATTTACATAAGTAATAATTAAATAAAAATTATAATAACAACAACAATAAAAGAAGAAAAATATTTATAAATTTAAAGAATATTGATCGATTTCATTATTTAGTTTTTCATGGCGTTAAATAATTTATTCATTTTTTATAATATTTACATTACAATAATAAATCTAAATAAAATTAAATCAATCAACTTAATATCTTTTAATTATAATAGATATGAATATCAAGAATTGACATATTTTTAATAGTATAAGTATTTCAAATTATTTTAATATAATGAGTCTAAATTTTTTTGTTTCTATTTGCATTCAAGTATACTAATCATACAAAATTAGAATACATTTTGGATGAGTTTATTAATTAAATATCATTTAGAAAATATTTAAATTAATGTCCAATATTATTTTATGAGTATTTTTTATATTCTTATCAAAGTTTTATTCATAATATATATGTATATTTAAAATAATAAATAAATAATATTTTAATAAAAGAACTGATTCAAACCGATTGAACTCAATTAATTGATCGAACAGTTTTAAAAACAAGACATTTAACCACCCTTTTCTTTCCTTTTATCGGGCGGGGCGAAGGCTTAAAGTTGTTTTGTAATCTTAAAATTAATTAATGGCAGATTGTTTCTGTATAAAAAGTTTTTGTTGGGTGACAATTACTTCATCATGTCTTTTTTAAATTCCTTATTTGAAGCATTTCTTGAGGCCCGTTGATTTGTCCATTTAAAAATAAAAAAAGATTATAATGCAAACACACCACCCATTTATAAATAGAAGTTTCAGTAAAATGGGATCAATATCTTTGATAATGTTACTATATATATAACGTATTAGTTAAACTATATTAATTATTATAAATAAAATAAACATAAAAATATATTTATGTTATTTATATCCTAATGATATTTAAAGTAAAATACAAAAATATTTAATTTTACTTATATATGTTTAATTTTTATGGTAACAATACGGGTAATAAAAAAATAAAAAAAATCAGAATATATATATATGGATGTTCGTATAATTTATCTTATATATATATATATTATATCTAGTGATAAGAAGAAATATCATAATCCCACATTTGATATTACTATTTGAGAAGGAAAGTGGGAAGTTTATAAGATGAAATGTGTAAACTGTAAAGTGAATTAGCTGACTCATAACCAAAGACAGAGGCTGGGCACTGCTTAAATAAAAAAATTAAAATTCCTTATTTATATCAACATTTTTTAGATATATTATTTTAATCGAATTATGATAATAAAAAAAACAAAGCTAATAAAGATAATGTATAACTATATTCTTTATCTGCACCTATCTTTGGTTCCATATTAATTTCTTTAGTCACATATTTATGACTCATGATATGAGAAAAATAAAGGTTTATAAAGAAAAAGTGTGCAATGAAAGTCAAATCACAAATTTGTGGCTCCAACTTAAATAAAAATATTGAAGTAAATATTAATATTCCATCTATATTAATTATTAAAATGAGTGTCATCACATACTTTCTTAAACTAAAATACGATAATAAATCATAAGAAACTAAAATTAACATATATATATATATATATATATATATATATAATATTCTACATATCATAATGTAATATAATATTAAGAACATAATATAATTCTTTTTAAAGTAGCATTAACTTTTTGTAATATTTACTTGCCTATATATCTATGTGAAAGGGGAGTACTTGGCAACCTCTAGCTACATAAGTTTTTAAAATATTTTATATATAATAGAATATGGTAAATAATATTAATGATTGGCATATCCTTTATTCTAACAATAAATGTTTTTAATAAAAAGATTACGTAATTTTATAGTTCAATATAGATGCTTCCAAAAAATTCAAATATATATTATCGTTAAATATTCAAATAAATTATATAACGTTAAACATGTAAAAAATTGGTAAATGGGTGTTTTCCTTGTTTGGATGCAATCTATCGTAATCTTCACAATTTCTTTTCCAACACTCGAATTATTAATATAAATATAAATATATTTTTCGAAACGAAATAATGAACTAAAAATATAAAGCGGCGTTTGGCTTTCCTGAGCATTTTCAATACTTAATCGAATAATATCAAGTTTTGTATTGATGAAATGATATAAAGTTGATGAAACAAAATACCCAATATTACAAAGGACAAAATGGACGTCCTGACCATATAAATGGTTTCAATTGAGTGACTGCCGGATTTTTATTGGACGGTCAGATCTGAAACGCCGGTCGAATTTGTCGGACCAAAATTAATTTGATTGAATAGTCTCCCATTAATTTAGCCCATCTTTTTTCTTTTGATCCTTTACATAATATAATAATAATTTCATTTCATTTCTTTCCTGCCTCTCCTCAACCCCGTCATCCTTCCATGATCCATGCCTCAACATTAGTTTCACTTGGATTGCTGAGTCAATAAATGCACACCTATTTGCAATTACCACCCCAAAAGAATGCATAACTGTTCCCAGGCATTTCATCTTGTCTCTCTTGTTAACTTCATCCCCCTCTACCAGTTTACGTGCGCATTAATTTCTTTCGGTTACATTAACATGCCTACACATAAATTTCAGTTCTATCTCCACATCAATTTCAGTTATATATATCCCCAATCGTGATTGTATTTGCACCACTACGTGTAGGTATAAATGCGTCCCCTCGTCTCTTTGCATTCGACCATGCATCATACCATCACTCTCTCTCTCTCTCTCTCTCTCTCTCTCTCTCTCTCTCTCTCTCTCCATCTTTACATAATATAATTCTCATCACCTTGATTACATGAAGTAATCTTTTGGTAAAGTAAGATGGGATCGGACTTTGAGCCTTATGCTATTGTTCGCTTGATAGTGATAATATATAATGAGACTCATGTTTAATTTCATCCTCTTTACTCAAAAGAGAAGGATACATTACGAGACATGTGCTTTTTATTTTTGTTTGCAAGTTTCTGTTAGATCTCTATCTTAGATTTTCTTGTGTGCATATTTTAATCTTTTTATTTCCATTTGTTTGGATTGTGTTGGCCTGTTGGGGCGTACGTGCATTGCAATTTTTGCATATTCACTTATTTTCCTTCCTTCTCCTTTTGACTCATTGAGGACCATATTTTCTTTTCTATTGGCTTACTGTATGATTTTTGTCTTGGTTCTGAAAAGATTTCTTAATATTTTGGAATAAGATTTTGCAGGGGTGACATTTCTTGTGGCTGTTTGTGTCCACTTAAAAAATTTAAGAAATGTTTTCTAAAATGAATCCAAATACATCGTCCCTGTTTAAGAAATACACGTTTCAGTAATTAAAGTGGAATCAGAATGTTTAATTGAGATTATGAGGATTTGTCACAGTTATTCAGAAAGATTGTCACAAATAAACATAATAATTGTAGGAAATATTGTACGTAGATTTAATCCGTCAAATCTCATCCGAAAACTTTAGAGTAATTTTAAAAAATGCTACCCGAACTTTAATGCTAATATCAAATTAGTACCCAAACTTTGAAAAATAGCAAATTAGTTCCCCAACTACTTAAAACATTTTCACATATTAATTATTTTTTAATACATATTAGATAATAGATTTAAATCATAAATAATAATTTAACATTTTATTATGATAGAATAAAAGATAACCTATATCTACATTTACATACTATATTAAAATGAAAATTTTATCATGCCACATGTCACTATCTCATATTTTTAGTAAAAAATGTACATAGATGATTCTTTTTTAATCAAAATAGAAGTATTAAAATCGTTAAAAATAAATTATCTAATCTAAATATTTTAAGAACTGAAAATCCATATTTATGTACTACTAAAGTTGCTTTTTACAGTTAAAAATGTTAAAAGTCTATAAAAATATTTTTAATAATAAAAATAGATAATAAAATATGAATTACTATTTAAGAATTAAGAAAACTTCTCAATCTAACTATTGCAGCACACTCGTTGAAATACATTATCTAATCAAAATATATGAGAGATAAACTTATGGCATGATAATAATTTTTTTTCTAATTGAAAATGAATTATCTATGTAAATTTTGATATCGTATATAAAGGTAGATATATGTTATTTCTTATTCTATCACAATAAATATTAAATCATCATTTATGATTTAAAGTTATTTTCTAATATGTATGAAAAATAATTATTTAGTGAAATGGACTAAATTTGAAATGTTTAAATAGTTGGGACCAATTTGTTACTTTTAAAAGTTGAGGTACTAATTTGATATTAGCATTAAAGTTGAGGCATTATTCTTGAAAATTACTCAAAACTTCATCTTTTTCTATTTTACTTTTTGAATATGAAAGATCCATTTTACAATCAGTCAATTTTCTTACACTTAAATTGGTTTCGATTCAACTTTAGCCAATGAGAGAAAACTTCCCATTTAATGTGGGGTAATTAATCGCACGTTTCATGAAATAGAGTACTTTAAAAAAAGATATTTTAATGATAAAAAATAAACAAACATGACAATAATTGGACGACGAAGGCTCCTAAGTCATAATAAATAATGTGAACAAAAGTTGCTGGTTGAAGCTCTGTGACCTTTCATACCCTTCGTATTAATATTTTCGAGATCAATTATTTATTTTAGCAAAAAAAAAGTTTCAAAACAAACATTTTGATTCCAATTTTATTATTAACGCCCCCATGCACTTTTTGAAATGGTCTAATCAATAATTCAAAATTATTAACATATGATTAAATCAATATATTTTAATATATATATATATATATATGTTGAAAATATTTGTTCTTTTCTAGCCCCAGAATGATGGAGACTCAAGATTGTGATCCAAGAATTGAGCCTGCTTGGGTATTTTTGGGATTCTTCTAGAAAAGTGTATAAATATACGGTATGTTTTTTTAAAAAAATGTGATTACAATGTATTAATGAAACACAGCGAAAAACATATAAATGGGTGTTTAAATGCCCTCTTACTATAAAATAATTAGGCACTTTTGAAAAGTTGCGTTACTACTTTTACTTTGACTTGAACCATGAGTATCAATAAAATTGTTAATTTTTATAAATGCAAAAGCTTATTAAATAATTTTTCGTAATAACTAATTCAGTAGTTGTTACAATTAAAGTATAAAAGATGAACATTGCAGTCTTCTCACACAGGAATTAGATCGGTTCAGGTCGGCCTACATAAACATGCAACTATCCTTAGATAAAAAAAATATTAAGTGGTGGAGTCGTTTTAGGATAAACTGGTTAACTCAAGAAGATCTGAACATTAAATTCTTTCATATGACAACTACCTTGTGTTATCGTAGAAACTTAATTAGCTCTATAACCAACGATGGAGGGAAGATTATCTCTGACCATTATCGTTAACTTTGAGAGTCAGACACCAGAAACCTTTTTGTGACACATTATCGTTAACTTTGAGATTCAGACATCACCCTGCGGGCCCGTCAAGGAGATCCTCTCTCTTCATATATTTTTATCATAATATTCCAAAATTTCTCATCTATGTTAAATACTCAAGCTGCTAATGATACAATCATCCCCTTCGCTCAGGGTTCCTTCTGCCTAACCTACCTTCTGTATGCAGACGATCTCCCTCATCTACCTTGCAGCTACCAAAAAGAATTGTAAGACGCTCACTAATACCTTCTCGCCCTATGAGTCCCCCACAAATAAAAAGTTAACCACTTAAAATTCGAGATCTTCTTTCCATGTGATCTGAGTAACCGGCGTCATAACCTTCTGCGGAATGCGCTTGGCTTCAAAATTGGAAATTATCCCTTCACGTATTTGGGTTCTCCAATTTCATACACCCTCATTCCTAGTAGAATCGGCAGCCCTCGATGTAATAACCAAGTTATTAAAAAATATATAATAAATAAAATATAAAATAAAATAAAATGAAACTAAATGGTAAGGACCAACTATTATAGCCCAATTAATGAGTCCATTAGCATTTAGGCCCCACAACTACCCTGTAAAAAAGCTTATTGCCCTAAAGCTCTCTCTTAGCCACCATTGCCTCTCCCTCACTTCTCTCTCTTCCTCCCTAAGGCACCTCATCCAGCAAGAACAAGGAAGCTACAACAAGGTTCACATAGGTTCCTTCTTCATTTCTGCAATTTCCTTAATGTTCAACATCATCCCCTTACATCCCTTTCAATCGGAATGCTTCGTAGGTGATGAACGATAAGGGGGAATGTGATTATCGTTGATTGAGAAGGCTTTGTGCAAGGAACAATTCAGAGAAGATGTGGGTGAATTCGAAATTTCCTGCATAACATGATTAACAATAAGATAGAATTAGGGTTCTTAATTATGAAATGTGTTCTTGATTAATGAGAAGAAATAGAAAGGGAATGATTGATTATGTTTCGTGTGTTTGATTCATGTTTTGTGATTATTATTATGGATGTGTTCTGTGTTAGTCTTTCATGCTTATATGATTAATTGTATGCATTGATTGCATTTCTAGATTGAAAATCGTTGTTTATATGATTATGCTCGATTCTATTTTTATGAGGACCGGTCGATCGATCCTGAATATCGGTCGATCGGTGATGTGCAAATCGGTCGACCGATCGATAAAGACCAGTCGATCGATCAATCCTCCCGAGCCTTGTATCGGTCGGCCGATCGACCGATCGAAGCTCCTTTCCAGACCAAGTGTTATCGGTCGACCGATCCAGAGATATCAGTCGACCGATCCAGAGATATCGGTCGACCGGTGCTTAGGACTTGTCCACTGTATTGCATTAAGACCAACCGGTCGACCGATCCAGAGATATCGGTCGACCGGTGCCCGGGAATTGGTCGACCGACTAGTAAGGACCGGTCGACCGAATCCTAACCAGAATGCATATTGATTGCTGATTTGATTTAAATTCTTTCTATGATTATGTTGTGCTACTCCCTGCTGATTGAAATGTGATGTAACTGAATGCTTGATCTTGTATTGGTATGTCCAATGATCCAATCCCCTTGTCATATGCAAGAATGATAAAGTGATAAAGTGATTAAGTATGAAAGATGAAAATGTGAATGGGAGTGGTGGCCAGCTTATGCAAAGTGCTTATCGTGAAGGGTCGCTCCCTTAGCCATGTATTTGATCACCCATTGGCTGCACAATACTGTATCGGTCGCTCGGCGTAAATCTTCCACAAGTTAAAGGCACCCAAAGGCACCTAATGTTAAGACAAAGATACAAGCACAAAGAGAATGTACAAGTGATATGAGTATGATGATGATATGTGAAGCATGATTCTTCATCCAGCATGATTATAATGATCTCTCATGATTATATGATCAATGATCTCTTCTATCCAATGATATCTCTAATCGAATGATCATATGCTCTTTACTTGATCTTGTTATCCATGATTACTGATTCAGACTATTGCTACTTATTGTTATGCATTGAGCACCTTATGGATCCCCACTAGGCTGTATTGCTTACGGGAGGACCTCCTCCCCTGTGTTTAATTTTCATAGAGCCACGTCAGTGATGGTGTTGAGATAGTATGCCGCGACCAACTCGAGCGATGGCAAAGCACATGAACTGACAGAGGGCCTAATTATCTTTAGCTTTATTTTCCGCATTATGAGTTTGATGTAATTCAGATATTATGACTCTCATAGAGATTTTGTAACACTTTGAGACTTCCGCTATTTGATGTCATATATTTCCTTATTATCTTTATTGCTGATTTGTTATCGCTTTTATGGAGTTTGGTCAAATTATTGGTCATAGTCATTATGTTCTCGTAGCGTCTTCAGATAGATCTTCGCCACGTGGCGTTGGTCGATTTGGGGGCGTTACACTCGTTGTCGAAATTGTCAGATTTGAATTCCTCTGTTACGCTTGCGCAGCCTTGTCGGCAAATAGGTACACAATAACAAGCTCATTTGTTTACATCATAAGGTCTCTACTATACTAACTGGTTGGAAAAGAAAATTACTCTCCCAAGTTGGACGCATTACACTGATCAGATCGGTCCTAAATACGGTGCCTATCTACTCGCTTGGCACCACTTACCTTACTGAAGGAACTATTGAGTCTCTTGAGCGACTTTCTCGTCGCTTCTTGTGGGCAAACGTCACTCAACGGCAAGCAAATCATCTCATTGCTTGGAGCATCGTACAACTCCCTAAGCAATTTGACGGCGTGGGTATTCAAAACTTACATTATGTCCGCGCCTCTCTTCTTGCTAAGCGAATATTGGATTCACTAAATCGTACCAACTCCCCCTGGTCCCAATTTACGGCATCCAATATCTCCCATTTCATCTAGGGTCTCACTGTACCCCTCAACGTCCATCATATGCTTGGTGCCTATTGTTAGCTGCTTTCCCAAGCCTTCGTCTTGGGTTCAAAAAACTTATTGAAAATAGACTCTCGACTTCTATTCTTCTTGACCCATGGATTTTTACTACACCTCTCCAGTGGATGCCTGCATTCATCAATACGTCCCTTCCTCTTGAGAATATGATTGTCTCCACGCTTATGTCTTAGGGATCTTGGAATTTGGCCCTACAGCAAGATCTATTTGGCAAGGATATTTGTGATTGTATCACATTAATTTATCTTTCGAGTAATGCCAGTGATGATGTGTGGATCTGGACGCCCGACAACTTTGGACGTGCACAGGCTAAATCTATTTTTCGATTCCTTCACCAGCAAGACCCGCTGCCTCCGTTGGCTGGAAGGCGAAGCTGGTGCAAAATGTGGAGCATTCCGACCCTCCCATAATTCATAACTTCCTCCGGAAGTTTTCTCATGTGGGTCTCCCTACAATGGATTTCATTGCCCGTTTTAACCCTTCTATTGACCTCTCTTGTAAGCTTTGTGGCCTGGCCTCCGAGTCGGTCTACCACATGTTCTTCCTCTATCCCTTTGCCCTTAAGCTCTGGGATCTTTTGCAGAATAAACTCAATTATCATTTCTTGTACTTTGAGTCATGGCCCACCAGCTCTTGGATTCAGGAGGGGTACTGGATCTTGACTCATAATCATAAAACAATTTGTTATCTCTTCTCTCCTTTTGCTTCTGGGAGCTCAGGAGGATCATGAATGATGTGCATTTTCGCTCCAGGTTCACAATCGTTGACATGGTGTGGGAACGTTCTTCGGCAAGTTGGAATGAATTTATGATGAACCACATTCCTGAGGCTCTTCTTGATCCTCTTTGCCCCCAAGACCCTCTTGTGTTCAGTGGGAGCCGCTGCCGCCTGGTTGGGTTGCACTCAACACGGATCCTTTGTGGATCCACAGGCACCTAGCGGAGCTAGTTTTATTATTCGCACTCACACTTCGTCTTTTATCTTTGTAGGGGCTTACCAAAGGCGAGCATCCATCGTCCTCAAGGTTGAGGCATGGGCGATTCTTTTAAGACTCTGGCATTGCGCGGCTTTTGGACTAAAAAATATTCATGTTAACTCTGATTCAGTAATCCTAGTGAAGGCATGCTCGGAATTTTCCTGTCCATGGCACATGAAGAACATTGTTCAAGACATCCAACAACTTATTGAACTTGTGTCCCCTATTACATTTAATCATTGTAATATGAAGGTGAATACTTGTGCATACTATTGTGCAAACACTACAAGAAACTAGGTCATTAGCGAAGAGATATGTATCATTAAAAGTTATCATCTTGACGTTAATACTCATTAGTGACAAGAAAAAATTGATCGCGACTCTTCGCTATAGGTTCCGCCGCTAAAAGGTTTTAGCGTCCAGTGTGAATAACTGATTGTTTATTCTTTTTAAGGAACACTTGGTCCCTATATAACTTATAAGTACCAATCACCTAATCGCTAAAGACATTATTTAGGTGTTGAAATAAATTTTTTAAGGACCACTTTCTTGTCGCTATTATTATTATTATTATTATTATTATTATTATTATTATTATTATTATTATTATTATTATTATTATTATTATTATTTGAGAACAAATAAATGATCGTCAATCAATGTTGTGAGGGCCGGACCGGACCGGCCGGTCGGATCGACCCTCACAACGGTCTATTACAAGTCTCAAAATCGAGTTGAATCGGTTTAGATCGGTCAAAACTAGATTGAATCACATTTTGAATGAATCGACTAATTTTTAAAAGTTTTTTGTGAACAAATAATATGATAAAAAATATTATTTTAAATTTGGAAAAGATCCAAAGATGGACCTTCTCCATAAAACTCTACATTAGCCCGTTAGTCTCCTCCTCTATTAATACTTGTCTCTTTGCTCTCATCATACTATTATAATGAATGTGAGACTATGTTTTTATACCTATTTGTACTTTTCTTCTTTCATATTTTTAATGATAAGATGATGGTCGTTAATTTGAATATTAAGGACTACAATGTTTCTGGTCCTTATTGTTAACTTTTAATGACCAGTCATAAAAATATTAAGGATCAAAATTTTTCTGATCCTTATTGTTGAGGACCAAAATTTTTTTGTCGTTAATAACGATATTTAACAATCATATTTGAATCTCTTCGTTAATTATGATCATTAAAAATCATTTTTCTTATAATGAAATTTTGGTTGAGTTAACAACGACATCCAGACCTTCTGCAATTCTGTACTTGGACTCTATTGGAGCTCCCATTGACTAACTAATATAACATCATATTTCCTCAAAAAAGTATAAAATAAAAATACAAAGACATATGAACTCATGTGCTAATTTTACATCATGACGGCTTACCTTCCTTAGTAACATCAATCACATCCATGATTCAAATGTACGAGAATCGAATTTCTAATGAGTTTTAAGTAAAGAAAATAAATAATGCATCTGAAATTTATATAATGCTTAGTAGAATTATCAATTCACCCTTCGCTCATGCATGGATATTAATTTTATTTTGATCGCAAGTCAATAAATGCATATTTTTTCTTCTTTTTATGGCGTATCCTTTATTAATTAGATCCTCTATGAGTTTATGTGTGCATTAACTTTTTTCGATTACATGCCTACACATTAATTTTTTTTAATTATATTCCGAATCATCACGTCATTACGTGCATGCATATTTTAGACCTAGTTTACGAATCTTGTGTGCCTATAAATGCCTCCCCCATAACCTTTGTCCTCAATCATCATTTACCCCCTTTTTCTCTCCTCTTTTTCTCTCTCTCTCTCTTGCATACATGAAATGTTCTTTTGGTAAGGCAAGATAGGATCAGACTCTGAACCTTATGCTATTGCTATCTAGAAGTATCATAGACATTAGGTTCATATCTGATCCCATCCTCCTCATTCAAAAGAGAAGAGAAGCGTAGATCGTTAATTTTGCAAAAAAGATTTTGTTCGGGTTACTTCATCCTTATTGTCATCATGGTTTTGAAAACCGGATCGGACTAGCCGGTTTGACCGGTTCAACTGTTAATCGGCCGGCATTTGGGTTTGGTTTTCTTGAAAACCGAAAATGGAACTGGTTCAATCAATTGAATTGGTTCAATTCATTTTTTTAATTTTTGCATTAAAAAAAGCAAAATTAGAATGTTAATTAATAAAATCAAATGAAAAGGGAAAGTGAAAACCGGTCCAAGTTGTTTTTTGTTTTTGTATTAAAGAAAATGTAAAATTGGAATTTAAATGATAGAATTAAATAAGAAAGGAAAGGAAATTAATTAATTGTGAAAGGAGCAAAGGAAGGTGATGATGTTTAAATATAGTGAGAAATTTAAGGAGAAGAATGAAGTGGGAAATTTAAGGAGGAAAAGAGGAAGTGAGAGAAAAAAAATGAAAAAAATTAAATGAAAAAAATAGAAAGGAGAAATAATTTAATAAAAAGATATGAAAAAAGTAAAGTTTAATAGAAAATAATAATAAATGATACTAATAGGACAAAAATAAAATAATAAAAATATTGTTAAATAAAAAAATTGAGGTCAATGTCACTCATAAATTTTTTCTTGATACATTTTATTAAATAATATAAAATCCGGTTCAATATGATTGAACCCAGTTAAACTAACTACAATCCAATTGCTGCACCGGTTCGACTTCCGATCTGATTTTAAAAATATTGATTATCATTGATGTCATTTTCCCCTACTGGAGGCATTTCTTGAGGTCTCCGTTGATTTGTTAATTTAAAAATTTAAAAAATCAAAACCAAATACACAACCCATTTAGAAATAAAAGTTTCAATAAAATGGGATCAATATCTTGATAATGTTACTATATATATTATACATATAACTATATATATATATGGGGAGAGGAAAGATTTTCTTGGGGAGACGGCTCTCCTTGCGGCTTACTTAAAATTTTGTATACGGACATATCATTTCTTAACACTTAATGAATTTTATCCTTTTCATAAAAAACTATGATAAATAGTAATAGAAGAAATAAATTATACTTAATTTATATCTTAATTTTGAAGAAAAATGGAAATTTATATGATGAAATATGTGTGAACTGTAAAGTGAATTAGTTGACTCCTGCATAAGCCCGGACCTGCTTAAATAAAAATATTAAAATACCTTATTATATTCAAATTAGACATACGATTTTAAACGAATTACGATAATAAATAATAATGAAATAAAATTAATAAAAGATAACGTATATCTATATTCTTTATCTGCACCTATCTTCTATATATTACTTTGTGATACAATATTAAGAAAATAATTAAACATTTATCTTTAAAAAATATATAAATATCGATATTGTATAAGTAAAATATGCAATGTAGCATTCCCTTGTGAATCTATATAACAAAAATTTATTAACTTCTTTATTCTCATATTTAGGATTTATGATACGAAAAAATTAGACAATGTAAAGAAAAAGTGTACAATGAAAGACGAATCATAAATTTTTAGCTCCTACTTAAACAAAAATATTAAAGTAAAATATTAATATTCTATTTAAATTAATTATTGAAATGATTGTCATCAACATTAGATATACTTTCTTAAACTAAATTACAATAATAAATCATACGAGACCAACATTAGCATAATAAGTGAATGTATATCTATATCTATCTTCTACGTATCCTAATGTAATATCATATTAAGAAAATCATATACTTATCTTTAAAGTAGCGTTAACTTTTTTGTAATATCTATTTGTCTATATTGATATCTATATCAAAGGGGAGTACTTGACAACCTCTAGCTACATAAGTTTTCTAAAATTTTTATATGGGGTCGCTGAGTATACAGCTCATGATATACGTTGTAATCTACAGAAAAAGAATATTTACCGTTAGATTTGAATGAACGATCGATATTTATCCATCCATTCTCATCTTGGGCTTTTCATTTTTTTTTTTCTTTCGTGAAATCAACGAGCGGCCCTCAAAATCCTCCCTCAGGAGACCCGCTGCCGGAGAGCATACATCCGCCATTTCCTCTCTTTTTTTTTTTTGCAGGAAAAACATCCTATCTCTCTCATTCCCCAATCTCTTCTTCTCTTCTCTCTTATTTCATCTCCCATTTCTCTCAGCTGTCTCGTTTCATCTTTTTTTGTCAGAAGGTGGAGGAGGCCCACTTCCAACTCGCTCTTCAGCGAGGCAGGTGCTGAGAAGCATGTCCCTCATGCTGTCTTCGTCGATCTTGAGCCAACAGGAAATTGTTGATCTCTTCCTTGATCACAGGAAGCTTGCGAACAATTGCACTGGGGATTCCTTCGTCTTCAATGCAGGGGGCGGAGGCGTTAGCTCTTGTCCTTGCTCTCTCCTGATTGAGGGTCTCTCTTTGGACTAGAGGAAGAAATCCGATGTACGAGGACGAGATCGTGTGCGTTGATGAAATGCTAGATGAAGGGCTAAGATGAGGCTGTAAGTTGCAGCATTATGAAAGCGCAGCATATTCCTTTTGCCCAATTTTTTTTATATATAATAGAATGATGAATAATATTAAATAGTGTCATATCTTTTATTCTAGCAACAATTTTTTAATAAAAACATAACCATAATTTGATGCGAACAAATTTTATAGTTCAATATAGATGATTAAAAAAAAAAGAGTTTCAGATGCGGATTATGTTTAAATATTCAAATAAACTTTAACTAAACATGTGAATATTGGTAAATGGTTGTTTCCTTGTTTGGATTCAGGGTGTAAATAAAATCTGTCCGAACCGAAAAATTTATGGGACTAAAAAAAATTAAAATTAAGAGACCGAATATGATTTAAGGTGATTTAAATAAAGCAAAATTGACCCGTTTAAACTAGGGCTCCATTCAAAAAAATTTTAAGAGCCGTGGAGCTCGCTTGTATTTATTATTATTTATATATATAATTAACTTAAGCATAATCAATTATTTTATTATTTGTGTAATAAATTTTTATATAGTTTAATATATTCTTATCACGTTATGAAATTCTAATTTAATAGTTCTAACACTATATCCTATATTTGGTTTATAAAATTAAGGATTATTTCTTCACACCACTCCTAAACTATCATAATTTTTTCACTTTGTTCCTTCCGTTTAATTTCGTTAACTTCTCGATTATCTTTGATTTTTTACATTTATGAAAAGTTCATTATACTTCTGTCTTAAATGTTAGTCTATTTTTGCTTAAAATAATATATAATAATAGATATAAGAATTTCTGAATAATATCAAGTTTTGTATTGATAAAATGATATAAAGTTGATGAAATAAAACACGGAATATTACAATATAACAATAATAACTTTTTTGTGTCTGATCTATATATTTCTTACAATATCAAGAGTTTACATTTGGATTGGCAACTTTCTATATATTATATTATTCTATATATCATTTCATATATTATTTTATATATTCTTTACTTAATATAACAATTTAATTTGGTTTTTTTTTCCTTCCCCTCCTGAACCATGTCTCAATGTTAGTTTCATTTCGATTGCTGAGCCAATAAATGCACTGCTATTACCAATTACCCCTCACCCTCATCTAGGGGTGGCAATATTCCTCACCCCCGCGGGTCCCACGGGGATTCTTCATTCAGGGCCTCGTATTTGGAGATTTTTTTCCCGCGGGGTCGGGAATGGGGTCAAACTTCCCCCGCCCCCTTTTTCGGAAATCGGAGTAGGGGTAGTTCCCCCGTCCCATCGAGACTTCGAATTTCTAATAAATTATTTATAATTAATAATTATTATAATTATATTTATTAAATTATATCTGAATCGTTCATTTTACATATATATATATATATATAACATTAAACCCTAACAATCATCTTCTTTCTCCATTTTCTCTCAAATCTCAAACCCTACACAATGTCACAACCCAGTCGGCCGCCGGCGCTGCCGAAAGGCCCGAAACCGCTGACTGCCGGCTTCCAATGTCGTCGAGGGCATATCGTTGTCATCGAGGGCGGGTCATCGTCGAGGGGATCGTCGTGGTCGTTGTCGTGGGCGGCGGCCTAAAGGGGCGGCGGCGTCATCGTGGGCAAAAGGGGTGGTGGCCCTTTTAAGGGGTGTCGCCCCTTTCGGCCGATTTCGCTCCTTTCACCATCGCCGTTGCTCCTTTTACCGTCGCCGCCGCTCCTTTCGCCGCGCGCAGCGACGAAATCGCCGCTGCGCGCAGAGGCGATTTCGCCACTGCGCGCAATGCGCGAGGTGAGTCACCTTTGCGTACTATGCGCAGAGGGCACTGTGCACACAATTTTTTTTATTTGTGATTTTTTTATAATTTTTTAATTACTCACATTATTTAATAAAAAATTCGAAGAATCGAATTCCTCACGGGGATCGAGACGAGAGATAAAATTTCTCCCGAACTGAAGATTCGGGACAGGGTCGGTGTCCCCGTCCCGAAGAGCGACGGGTGCCATCCCTACCCCCACCACCACACACACCAAAAAAAAATGCATAACTGTTTCCACGCACTTCATCCCTCTCATTTGTTAGTTTACGTGTACTTTCGGTTACATTAACATGCATGCAACTTTCAAGCCCATCCTCGATCACGATTGCACTAGGTGTGCATGCAACTTTCAAGCGCATTTTAACTCTCACCATGAAATGTTCTTTTGGTAAAGTAAGATGGGATCAGACTTTGAGCCTTATACTATTATTCGCTTGAGAGTGACAATAGACATGAGGCTCATGTATGATCTCATCCTCTTTGCTCAAAAGAGATTTAGGATATATTAATTATGAGACACATGCTCTATATTATATTTACAAGTTTGTGTCAGATTTTGTTGTCAGGAATATTTTTTTCTACTGGTTTACTATATGATTTTGGGTACTGAAAATACTTCTTAATATTTCTTAAATATAACTTTTTTTTTCCTTTTAACGAGCGAGACGAGATAACTATTTTTTGTTGAAAAAAAAAATGCTGGGGTGACATTGCTTGTGGCTGTTTGTCCACTTAAAAAATTAAGAAATATTTTCTAAAATATAACCAAACACATCGATCGTCTTCGTTTTAGAAATGCACATTTCAGTAGAATCAGAACGTTTGAGATTCTCAGAATTTATAGAAACATTTGTTATAATTAGAAGATTATTTTGTCACGAAGTTACTTTAAAGCTATCGTGACTTCGTCACATTTATTCAGTGTTTCTGACGTGATGCTGATGCATTTTGCTGTCTATTTGTGCTACATTGACTTATTACAATCGTCACAAACTTATTTTAAAACGTTAAATTCCTGGGAAAAAAAGGTGAAAACTAAACATAATAATATTACAAGAAAAATGATGTTTTTTTGACAATTTTGTTCCTCGAAAAATGGTAAGAATCCATTGGAAATAAATATTTTTGACGGATTTATCGACGAAATCGATCGGACAAAAGCAAACAGTTTCGGACGATTCGAAAAACATCCGTCGAAAGTTCAGACGAGTGTAACCGTCGAAACGTAGTGGTCACAACCGTCGGAATGTATCGACGTCCACGATCGTTGAAACATTCCGACGGTTGCTATTCATTGTTACATTGTTTTCTTGCTTTCTTGTTTAGGAAAATGGCGTGATTACAGAGGTGCACCGGCACAAAGCAACTTGAGGAGTGTTGGCTATGCATCGATTACATCTTTAGAAAAGTTGGCAAGTAGCTTAGTTGAACCCATAACTTAGTTATTAGGTTTAATATATTTATAAGCATTGTGCTTACATCTTACTTTTTTGTTTGGTACAGATTCTACGCTGGCAACTCGATTATTTGATGCAATGTCTTTATTTAAAGAGAAGTACCTAGCTAGTCTATTGTTAGTTAAATATTTTTTGTTTTAAAACAACGAAGATATAAAAGGAAAAAAATTATGAAACTTTTAAACGTTACTTTTTTAAAAAAAATATTGATTAAATAATTATAATATTGTTTTTATTGATAAAAGTATTATCTGTTACTCAAATTTTTATTTACTCGAAATATTTATCAAACGCTATTTTGGTGGCATTAGAATCAGCAGGCCAAGGAGCGCAACTTGGGCCAGATCGTTGTTTAAGTTCACCTACAATTTAAATTATTTTTAGTCATTATAGGTAACAATAGACACACACACAATTTTATTTGTAAATTGTGTGTGATACCCTTGTCACTTCTTTATATTTATAAATTATATATTTAGAGCTATAAATATGATGACGCCTAAAATTTTTATAAGAATTTAATAGGTGTCCCCCCAACTTAAATGGGGGACTTTCCACCCATTAAATCGCGCCCGTCCGTTTCGCATCGGACGGGCGCGCATCTAAGCTGGCCTCATCTAATGTAGAGGCCGGCTTAAATGGAAAATGAGAAGGCAGCCCGACGATTGAAAAAAATCGCCCCCGGTCCGGTTCGTGGAACGGTACAAAAGCGCCCGGTTAAAGTTTTTTGCATCATTTTCCTCTCTCGCTCTCTCTCTCACCACTTTTCTCGTCTCTCTCTCTCTCAGCGGATCGTGGTCGCCGAGTTCGCCCCTCCGAGCATCTCCCCCTTCCTCGGCGCCATCAAGATCTATCGCCAAAGATCTCGTCCCTCCGGATCCGTCGGCCGCTGCTGAGATCCACGCCCAGATCTACGCTCTCCGCCGACCATCGCTACGCCCTACATCCGCCCTCCGAGACCGTGTCCGTCCAGATCTGCACCTCAGAGACACCCTCCGTCTAGATCTGCCCGTCGTCGATGAGATTTGCGCCTCAGAGACCGTCTCTGGCCAGATCCGTCCTCCGCCGACATCGCTGCGCCTCATATCCGCCCTCCAAGACTGTGTCCGTCCAGATCCGCTCCTCAGAGACGCCCTCCGCCGCACATCGCCGCCTTGCCGCTCCCGTTGGCTGTCGTCGCACACCACCGTCGCAGATTTGCTCGCCGGCGAGGTCGAATGTCTCCCTCTTTCTTTTCATTTTCTCCCTTTCTCCCTTGGTCCAACCTGATCTCGTCGTCTCCAGGACGCTGCGACGCTCGAGCACGCTATATGCTCGGCCCGCCGCCGTCCTTCCTCATGCCGAGCTCCGCTGACATACTTCACCTGCAACGTCAACACCTAGTTCACCTGCCCCACGGTCGCCTGTCGAGTTCGCCCGCCCCGCCGCCGTCGAGTTCGCCCACCCCATGACCGCATCGCCTGCCCTGCCACCCCGCTGACTACCATCGACGCCGCCGCCGGCGGCCGCCCCACGGCACTATCGAAATGCAATTATTGTAATGAACACATTTTAATCTCCGGATTAATCACTATGTTATCACTCTATAATTAGTGTGATTCCTTGTTCATTCTTTGTGTAATCACTATGTTATCTCTTAAATTCCTTGTTCATTCTTTTGTGTAATTGAGAATTTGGAATCTATAATTGTTCATTCTTTCTTTGTGTGGACTTCCAAATTCCTTTGTACGAACTTTCGAATTCAATCTCGACTTATCACAGACCACTAATGAATTACATAGCACATTCACTTTCGGTGCAAAGGGGCGTGAAAACTACTATAATTTGCGTGGGATTTTATGTCAGCATAACCAAGTTAATGAGGTTAATGATGGTTCAACAAACAAAACTGATATGTGTTGCACCATCATTAATTGCCTACTTCATAATATTAGAGAAGATAAACTACTAAAATGGAACTGATAGTTCTAGCCAATTTACATATATAGTCTTAAGCAATACAACAAATTACATAATAAGCAAATTATAATTAATTACACAATGTTGATTAACAACTAATACAGTCGGCGGCGGCGTGCGAGCAAGTTGGCAAAGGGGGTCGGCGATGTGATGTGGAGGTCGCTGGTCGTGCGGCGGCGTGCAGCGGGGCACCGTCGCGAGAGGAGAGGAGCGGGGAGAGAGCGAAATGGAGATAAGAGAGACAGGGGTCGGCGGCAGGGAGGAGCGCCGAAGAGGTCGGCCTCGTCGGCGGCGCGCAGATCTAGTCGGATGCAGTCGCCTCGGCGCGAATCTCATCGGCGGCGGGCAAATCTGGTCGAAACGCGGTCGCCTCGGCGCGGATCTCTTCGACGGTGGGCAGATCTCGTCGGACGCGGTCGCCTCGGCGCGGATCTCATCGGCGGCGGGTAGATCTGGTCGGACGCGGTCACCTCGGCGTGGATCTCGGCAGCGGCGGGCAGATCTGGCCGAACGAGGTCACGGATCTCGTCCGCGGCGGGCAGATCTGTACGGGACGCAGATCTGACTGGCGGATCTGGTCGGAGGGCGGATCTGGCCAACGGATCTGGACGGGACGCGGTAGATCTCGACGACGTCGATGAAGGGGAGAGCGCGAGAGGGCAGCGGGTACGCGGATCAGGCCGGCGGACGGGTCTGAACGTGGATCTTCCTCGGCGGCCGACCAAATAACCCCGTCGGCGGCAGATCTCCACGTCGTCGATGAAGGGAGAGAGCGCGAGAACGAAACGGGTGAGAGAGAGTGAGGCCGGCGAAAGGGTAAAAAACTTTTACCCGCACACTTTTATACACGATTTTCTTCGGGTGAGAGAGAGTGAGGCCGGTGCCGGTTTTCTTCGGGGACACGAACCGTCGAGGAAAACTCATCTGAGTTGTGGAGGCCGGCTCAGATGAGCGCCCGTCCGATTCCGATCGGACGGGCCAGATTTAATGGGTGAAAAGTCCCTCCATTTAAGTTGGGGGACACCCATTAAATCATTTTTATATCCGTAAATTGTGTGTGTAATACTTTTGTCATTTCTTTATATTTATAATTTATATATTATAGCTATAAATAGACGAGGCTTACAATTTTTAGTAGCATACTCAATATTTTCTTTCGAAAAAAAGTATGTGTGGACTTGTGAGAATAAGTCTGCCCATGCTAAAATATACCTTTTTACCCATAAAAATTATTAAATATTATAATTCAAAATTATCAAGATATTATATAAAGCCGAGCCAGAGACATCTGCATATCCTATTTTGATGACAATATTTGTCAATTATGATAATAATGAAAATGAAAATTCATAAAAAAATGGTATAAAAAGTTAATAATATTGATGATTATCGTTTTATTTTATGTTAAACATTTTTAATCATTATTGTGTTATTATATATTATAGTCATCATAACTATATATATATATAATTTTATGGTTATCATATTTTATAATCTGACATCTTTTTAATTTATAATTACTATTTTTAAGGACACTTGTCGAGACAAATTTATATCAAGTGTCATTTCCTACTATCAATTTTGTACCGATACCTATTAAAACTTTAAAGATAATCGTAACAGTGAAAAAGTAAATAAAATAATTTTTAATTCGATTACAATTATATCTTGATTATAATTATGTTTTTCATTATTCAAATTTTAGTTTGCACACGGGTTAGATTGAATTTGATAAACTTGTCCGTGTTCAGGTACTGTGTGCATCCCTATGGATCCTCTATTTCTGTTACTAGTGTTGATTGCATTAATCTTAGGGGAAGCATCATTCTCAAAATACTTTATTAGTTCATAAATTTACTTGCAATATCATTTTTATTACCAAACTGTGTTGATTTTAGTTTCTTAATTACATTTTTCTCCAATTACTGTGTGATTCAGGATCTTAAAATGAAATAGATGATTGGGCTGGGTGAACTCCAACATTGACTCTATCTCTTATGCAAGGTGGCGCACAATTGTTCTGCTCATCATGTTAATTCTCAAGGTGATGCATGTTTGTGGCACAAAAGACTTGGCCATCCTTCTTGGAAGATTCAGTTGCCTGGCATTTCACTTGGTTCTACTCAATACATGTCGAATTCTCATTGTGAAATTTGTATTCGAGCTAAGCAAATTAGAACTAAATTTTCAGTTAACAATAATAGAGAAATGAAGTTATTTGATTTGGTGCATTGTGATATTTGGGGTTGATATAAAACTCCCTCGAGTTCAAGAGCTGTTTGTTTCTTAACCCTTGTGAATGACCATAGTCGAGGAACATGGGTCTATTTAATGCATGAGAAATCTGATGTCTGTTTGTTAGCTTTTATAAACTTCGTTCGCACTCAGTTCAACGAATCACTTAAAACATTATCTTCTTTGGCACAAAGTTTCTTTCTAATCATTTTCAGACTTTCTTATCCACTCATGGCATTATACATCAGACCAGTTGTATTCAAACTCCCCAACAAGCTATTGTTGAAACATTATACATCTTATAGTTCCTTCTTATTGAAACTGTATAGTCTGACAAGCTATTGTCAAGCAGTATTCAACACCATCTATGAATATCTCCATAAATACATCAAAGCAAGCATATGAAATATTATGATCGACTTTCAAATTTAGAATTTTAATTGCTAACGATAATTCAGAATGATTTTCACAACTGAGTCACAATGGTTCACTCGAGGCTGATAGTAAGTTGTAAAAATCAGCGACGGAATGTGGTAACTCATCCTTGCATTCTTTTTGAAATCTGATGTCGCCATATTCGATTGTAGCATCATCGTAATTCAAAATTTGATAATTAAAAATAAAATCATCCTTGATATTAGTGGGAACCTCTTGTGCAATATCTAAGTTCGATGATGGTTCTATCTCACCAAGGTTACTCTAATACTAATAATTCAGTTTGAAATTCTTTCTATACAAATGAACTTTGACGGTCTCCAAAATTTACAGTTTTGTGCTTTGACATTTTAAACACGAACATCTTATAGTTCCTTCTCATTGAAACTGTGTAGTTTGATAAGCTATTGTCATGTAATATTCAACACCATCTATGAATTCTTAAGTCAACCCTATACGATCAGGATTTGTTCTATTGTACATCCATCGATGATGCTCTAGAGGATATATGTTATATTAGTTCTATGTGAAATAAAAAGTGTTAAATGTTAATACATTACTTTAACGCTGAGTAAAAATGATTATTTAAATTAAGATGGAATCATGAATATTGAATATGAACTTGCAAAGATGTCTCTACAAAAAAATAGAACAAGTTTATAAGAACTGTAATATGAACAACAAATTTATAAGAACTTGAGAAGATTTCTCTTCGGATGGCCCGACGGCCTGGATTCGGATGTGAGTGCTCGGATCTCGAAGCCAATGCATGGATCCGAAATGTCAATGGTCAGGATCCAAGCGCGAACGGCCCGAATTGGGTCGTTCATGGCTAGAACTGCCCGTGCAAGTCTGGATCCGAACATGAATAGCCCGGATCATTTCGATCGTGGACGGCTCGATATGACCGTTCATGCCTGAAGCCGACCATGCATGGACGGCTCCCACGATTGGCTTCGGGCATGAACGATCGTATCCAGGCCCTTCACGATCAGTTCCGGGCGTGAACGGCCTGAATCCGACCGTTCATGCCGAGATCCATTAGTGCATGGCCGGATTCGCCTGCCAACAGCTGGATCCAGCCGTGAGAGGCTGGATCTAATTACGGCCAGAAGCCCGTTCACGGCTAGACGGCCGTGACCGGCAGAATCTGGCAGTTCGTGGCCATCGGCCTGTAGTGAGCCCCATCGAGCTCTCAGCAGCCTGCACCGGCCGTAGCACGACCGATCGTGATGGCAGCGACCGTCGATGGGCGCAACAAGGCCATCCGGTCTCGCAGCAGCCGTCGAGGATCGTGAAAGGACCGTTCGGCCTCGCAACGGCCAACGAGAGTGCTGCAAGTCATGCGAGATCCGTCAGCGATCGACTGATCTACCAAGGGTCTGAGCCGAGGTTCAAATGGGGGAGGACGGAAGTAGAAGACGGCAAGGCATGGGCGTACCTTCGAGTGACTCGTCAGAGCGTCCGAGGGGATTCTCTAGACCGAACATCATTTGAAAGGGGACTGCCGAACATCATTTGCAGCAACGTCGGAAACGGCACGAGCAGCAGCAGCTGGCGGGAGCATGAGCCATGAGGCCGGAGAGTGAGCGACGAGAGCACAGTGTCACCGGCAGAGTCGGAAGTAGAGGGGGTCGAGTTATTTATAAAGGACATCCGATGAATTTTTTGGCGGTTACAGCCGTCGATAACTTTTAAAATATATTTTTCAACGGCACTTTCTTCGCCATATTTTATTATTTTTCATCTTTCGATGGCTTGAGCCATAGGAAACATTTTCCATGGCTGTCGTCGTAGGAAGTTCCTACGGCCGAAGCCATGGAAACATTAATATATATTGTTATTATTAAATATAAGAAAAGAATTATTTCAGCCGAACGAGAAAAAATTAAATTAAGTTTCCAACGGCTTAAGCCGTAGGGAACTTGCGATGGTGACAAAACCGTCGGTACTTGTGAGGGTTTCAAGCGTGGGATACGATTTTGTCTTAACTTCCCAAGAAAAGGAGAAACCATCGGAAAATACGCCAGAACTTGTGAGGGATAGCCAGACGTCGAAAATTTCCATCGCAAAAATTCACTTTTCTTGTAATGTCCCTTATGCAATGCTCCTCGAAGCGACCACAACGGTTGTGCCAGCAAAGCCATCCCCTCGATGGTTCATCGACGCCCTCAACGTTGTTCCTACCCTACCGTCTTCTGCCCAGCTCGATTCATCGCCGAGGGGGAGGGCCGCCTCCCCTCTCCCCCTCTCTTCTCTCCAATGAGGAGAGGTGTGGGGGCGGCCACCCCTTCTCTACTCCCTCCGGCCGTCGACGCTCAGCGATTCCACCTCTTGCGGCGAGAACGCTCGAGAGAGAGGAAGGAGCGCCCTTTTTTAATTTTTTATTATTATAATTTTTTTTATAATTTTATTTTAATTTTATTTTTTTAATAATTTATTGATGAGAATAATTTATTTGCATGATAGTGTCACGTTAGATGTTTACCTACGTAGTTGAAAGAGAGCGTTGTCACATCAACGGAGCGATCAAAGATCAGACGATCGATGGCAAAAAGAGTATTTGATGTAATGAGTTAAAAGATAAAGGACATTAGTATTATAAATTAAAGTTGGAGGGCATGACATGAGAAAATGTCAAAGTTGGAGGGCTTACTCAATAAAAAAGTAGATTATCGAGGATGTTGGCGGCAAGATAAGGAGAGAGACAAATTGAAAGAGAACAAGGGGAGGGTGAATGATACAAAAAAATAGATGACCGAGGATGTTGGGGGCAAGACAAGGAGAGAGAGAGAACTTGAAAGAAAATAGGGGAGGGTAAAAGATAAAAAAAATTAGATGACCGAGGATGTTTGCGGAAAGATAAAAGGAACTTGCTGCTCATTCGCAATGAAGAATTCTCTCCTTATATACTTCTAGAGATGATCGATGATCAGGAAGAGAAAATGTAAAAAGGAAGACAATCTCGTTACACTCCGATCCACCGGAGGCGAGATCCAACCATTGGACAAAAACACGGTGAGAAAAGAGAAGAAAGACACATAAGAAAGATCCAACCATCGAACTAAAACACGATGGGCGGTCTGGATCATGTCACAAATTACAGCTCTTTTTTGTGCTGCATTCCATTATATATTTATGCAACTTATAAGCTCCAAAAATCCCCTCTTACTATAAAATAAAAAGGCACTTTTGAAAATCTGTTACTACTTTTACTTTGACTTGAACCATGAGTACCGTTAAACTGGTTAATTTTTATAAATGCAAAAACTTATTAAATAAATTTTCATAATAACTAATTCAATAGCTGTTATAATTAAAATATAGAATAAAAATACAAAGACATATGTGCTACCTTCCTTATTTAGTTACATCAATCACATCCATGATTCAAATATGTGAGAATCAAATTTCCAATGAGTTTTTTAAAGTAAATAAAATAAATAATGCATAACAAATCACATATAACCTTTAATATAATTACCAATTCACCCTTCACTCATGCATGAATACTAATTTTGTTTTGATCGTAAGTCAATAAATGCATAATTATCTTTCATTTCACCGCGTATCCTTTATGAGTTTACGTGTGCATTAACTTTTTTCGATTACATGCCTACACATTAATTTAAATTATTTCCCAAATCATCACTTCATTACTTGCATGCACATTTCAGACCCCATTTGCCTATAAATGCCTCTTGTGGACCTCAATGATCATTTACCCCATTCTCTCTTTCTATTGCATACATGAAGTGTTCTTTTGGTAAGGTAAGATGGGATCAGACTCTGAACCTTATGTTATCACTCTCTCCTGAGAAGTACCAATAGACATGAGGTTCATATCTAATCCCATCCTCCTTGCTAAAAAGAGAAGAGAAATGTACATAATTAATTTGTTTATGTTATAAAATTATTTGATGTCATAAATTCTTTATGATACACATGGTCTTACTTTCTTAGTATAAATTTGTATTGAAACTTCTTTTGTGTGTGTGGATACTTTTTTTCTTCGATAGAGTTACGAATTGTCTACACTGTTCCATTTCTTTTCTCTCTCCTTTTAGTCTTACAAGATCCATGTTTCCTTTTCCTTCGATTATATATGCTAAATTTTTGTTCAGAAACAATGCTTAATTATTCCTTGCATCTAACCCTTCTTTTCTTTTAACTAGCGAGACAAAGGTTTAAAGTTTTTTGTAATCTCAAATTAATGGCAGATTTTTTTCTTTGCAAAAAAGATTTTGTTGGGGTGACAATTGCTTCATCCTCATTGCTGTCTTCCTGTTCCCTATTTGGGTTGATTTGTCCATTTAAAACATTAAAAAATTCGAAACCAAAATACACCACCCATTTAGAAATAAAAGTTTCAGTAAAATGGGATCAATATCTTTGATAACGTCACTATATATGGGGAGGACCTAGGACCCTTAGCATAATGGGTGCAGACTACTATTCTATTTTTTTAATAGTAAAATAAAATAATTTGACCTAAAATAATTCACAAAAAGTAATTTTAAATAAACCTATTTAATGTAATAAGTTATTATAATTTTATTCGTTGATTACCTTGTCTATGATTAATATGATTATAATGAATATTTTTGTTCCATGTACTTATAAATTAATGTTTCACTTTAGTTATCTAAGTAAATGAGTTAAAAAAATTAAAAAAAATAATGCTCATGAAAATTTATTAGATTCATATTAATTATTTTATCACATAAATTAATAATAACTATAAACATATAAAAAAATATGAATAAAATGGTGATGGGAGGGATCTGATAAAAAATAGACTTGGAATAATTTATTAATGGATGATAATTACATGAAGAAAGATACAAATTAATTGAGTTAAAGAAAGGAGAAAAAAATAAAAAAGAATAAAGTAAATTCAATTAGAACATAGAATGGGCAAGGTGAAGTGATATGATGAAAGAAAAAGATTTCTTTTCATAGTTATGCTAGGGCATTATTTATTATAATAAGTTGTTTTATCAGTTAATACTTTAATATATTTTTAAGATAATACATTATTAAACATATATATATATATATATGAAAAAATGAGCGTGTGAAGTGTGTGTCAAGCAGCTTTACGAATACTTTTCTTTCTTTTTGAATATCTTTATTTACTAATAGCTTAGAGGATCATTCACGATAATAAAAAATATGTTTATAAGAAAAAAAATTATATAAAATAGTTATATCTATTATGAAGGATAATAATGTACATAAGTTCATAAAAATTTTAAAATAATGAATATAATTATTATTGATGATTTGAGTCATATTTTTTGTTATCGCTAATGATTCTCTAAACTATTAACGGAAAAAATATATTAAAAAAATAAAGAAAAGTGTGTCTAATCACTTCACATGCGCTTCACACGCCTCTAAATACGTATCATAACGTAATATAATATTAGGAAAATCATATAATTATCTTGTACTTGACAGCCTTTAGCTACATAAGTTTTTAAAATATCTAATAAAATATAGAATGATGAATAATACTAAAGATTGACATATCTTTTATTTTAGCAACAATTTTTTCTAATAAAAACATAACCATAATTTGATGATAACAAAAATTATAGTTCAATATAGATGATTCCAAAAAAAGTTTCAAATGTAGATTATGGTAAAATATTCAAATAAATTTTAATTAAACATGTAAATATTGGTAAATAGGTGTTTCCTTGTTTGCACGCAATACATCATAAATTTTGCAATTTCTTTTCCAAAAATCAAATTATTAAAAATTATATATATTCAGAATAAAATAATGAAACTAAAAATATAAGAATATAAAGAGGAAAATGCACATGTAAACCTAGGATTTACACATGTACTCCAATCATTAGATTGAAATTTGTTGATGAACATCAAATTATTTTAAAACATGTTATCTTAATTATTTTATAATAAAATAGTTTTATATTTTTATGTGTCAACTCCTCCTCTACTTCCTTTGTTGGAGCTATCGTCTCTCGAAGTAGCTGGCAACTATGGAGTTCTTTCATGCTTTCTATCACGTTGCTTCATTCGTCACTGGAATAGTAGGCCATGTATTCGTTGTCATCCTGCACAGCGAATGCTCCGTCTTCTTGAGAGAATGTCGACGAATTCGGAGGGTGCGGAGGACCCCCCCCCCTCCTCGCTGTAGGATTTGCTCTAGCGGAGTGATGACTTTTGTTCGAGGGGCAGGAGAGGACCGTCAAGTGCTGGCAAGCCAAGGAGTTGAGGACGGCGGGGTGAACCATCGGTGAGGGATTGTTCCACTTCTTGAAGCTATTGATCACGTCAGAGCCGAACTCCACAATGGGCTGAGATCCTCATCCTCATGCTTCTGCGCCGAAACCACCTGCGTGAAGGTGAGGAGGTGGCCACTGAACATCTGCTACAATGAGCTAGTGCTGGATATTGACGATGGTCTAACAAAAGAACTCTGTACAGAATACACAGAAACATCAAACATTTTAAGTGGAATCAAACTCTTTAAATGCGGTGTTTTGAAATGTAGGCAATTTGTCCCATGGATTCAGTAAAAAAGAGGAGAAAAAATGTCTGACGCTTCATGCAATCACTTAAAAGACACTCGATTCAGCATAAAAAGGAGAAAAAAGATAAACAAATAGTGAATTGGGAGGACATTTGAAACGAAAGAAGTAAAAAATGTCGGACGCTTCATGCAATCACTTAGAAAATTTGATAATGTACTAAAAATATAATTATTAAATAAAAATTAGAAACAAATATAAATAATAAAGGAAAAAGTAGAAGACACCATAACTAATTACAGAAATGTCATCGAGCCTTGGAATTATATATATAGATATAGATTTGTGATATATACAAAATATACATAATTTTTATTATATGTTATTTGGTAAATGATCAATAAAATTATTTGCGTAAGATCTTGTATGCATTAATATATATATATATATATAATTTTCATAGTTTAAAATTAAATGAGAATTAATGATTTTTTACAACATAACAATAATCAAAGATAAACAATTATATAATATATAAAATGATTAGGGTATTTACTAAAATGAAAAATAAAATCATAAAAATTCAATATCTTTTTAATTTTCAATTGGTGAATAATCCGCAAAAGATAAATTGTGTATTAAATAGTTTAAAATGTATTTTAATTGGTGTACTTTTAAATATACATACATTTTAATTGGTGTAGTCTAAAAAAATAAATTCAAATAAAAATATTAAATAATTATAATATATTAGTTAAACTTAATATTAATAATCTAAATAGGATGTCATTAGTGATGACATTGTGAAAGTTAATGTCTTCATTATACCATTAAAATAAATTAAAGTGGGAGTTACACCGCATATAACGAATTAAGAATTTAGATAATTTAAAAAATGAAAAAAAATATAGAAAGAATGGCCAAAGAAAAAAGTTATGACTTTATATATAATTTGATTTCCTTAGTGCCTCTCCTCATCCCTGTGTGATGCTTCATGATCCATGCCTCAATATTAGTTTCACTTCGGTTGCTGAGACAAATAAATGCACAACTATTCCCAATTACCCCCCGTGTGCATTGATTTCTTTCGGTCACATTAACATGCCTACACATAAATTTCAGTTATATCTCATGCCCTGCACATCAATTTCAGTTATATCCCCAATCATGATTGCACTACGTGTGCATGCAACTTTCAAGCCCATTTTAACACCTCATGTGCCTATATAAATGCGTCCCCCCATACCCATACCTTTGCACTCAACCATCAATCTCTCTCTCTCTCTCTCTCTCTCTCTCTCTCTCTCTCTCTCTCTCTCTCTCTCTCTCTCTCTCTCTCTCTCTCTCTCTCTCTCTCTCTCTCTCTCTATACATGATATAACCCTCACCACCTTATTTACGTGAAGAGTTCTTTTGGCGAAGTAAGATGGGATCGGACTTTGAGCCTTACGTTATTATTCCTTGAGAGTGGCGATAGACGTGAGGCTCATGTCTCATCTCATCCTCTTTACTCAAAAGGAGAAGCATATAGTTTGTGATAAATTTTATTGTGGATAAATTTTTAGTCTTTTTTTTCTTTCTTTCATCTTTTGGATTGTGCTGGTTGTAGATGGATTGCATTTTTGACATATACACTTATTTTTCTTTCTTCTCTTTTTTACTTACGAGATCCATTTTTTTCTATTGGTTTACTGTTTGATTTTTGGTCCTCAAAATACTTCTTAATATTTCTGTTTTTCCTTTTAATGAGCGAGACGAGAAAACTATATATAATTGATGTGAAGATATTTTTTTCTGTGCAAAAATACTTTGCAGCGTGATATTTTTTTCTGTGCAAAAATACTTTGCAGCGGTGACATAACATTTCTTGTGGTTGTTTGTCCACTTAAAAAAAAAAGAAATGTTTTCTAAAATGAAACCAAACGCATCGATCGTCTTCGTTTTAGAAATGCACGTTTCAGTAATTAAAATGGAATCAGAATATTAGAGATTCTGAGAATTTAGCCAAACATTTGTTAAAAGATTATTTTGTCACAAAGTTACTTTAAATCTATCGTAAATTTGTCACAATTACTCAGTGTTTCATCTGTTTTTTTTTTTATCTGATGTTCTGACGTGATGCATTTTGCTGTTTATTTGTGCTACATTGATTTATTACAATCGTCACAAACTTATTTTGAAACGGTAAATTCCTGGAAAAAAAGCTAAGTGAACTAATTAAACATAATAAATATAGGAAATATTGCTCATAGATTCAATGCTTCAAATTTCATCCGAAAATTTACTTCATGTTCGTTTTTTACTTAAGGAATATGAAAGATCTATTTTACAATTATCCTTAAGGTCTTGGAAGTCGGTTGTTGTTATGAAAGATCTATTATTATTATTTGCTTTAATTAGTTTCGATTCAATGTTTAGCTTATGAAAGAAAACTCAAATTAATAAATAATCTAAATCTAGGATAACGACACGTTTCATGAAATATAGTAATTTCAAAAAATATATTTTAAATAATAAAAAAATAACCAAAAAGTATATTAAACTTCATACATTAATCATTGGATGACGAAGGCTCCTAATAAATAATGTGACCTTTCATACTAATATTTTGGTGAAAGATGATTTATTGTAAAAAATAAGTTTCCAAAAAAATATTTTGATTCCAATTTTCAAGTGGGAAGAGTCATTAACACCCATACCCTTTTTGCAATGGTCTAATCAATAATTCAAATTTATTAATTAAATCATTAAATAAATATATATTTTTTTGAAATATTAATTTGGAGCGAGCATATTGACAACCACACACCTCTCAATTCTTTTGTAATCCCAATATGAGGTCAGGAGACTCATGGCCGTGCTTCGGTATTATTGGGATTCTTTTAGAGAAGTATATAAATAGATTAATACGATAGTTATCAAATGTGCCTTATAATGTATTAATGAAACACAGCGAAAAAAACGTTGAAATGTGTGTTTTGAATGCAATTTATTGTAATTTCACTATTTTTTTCAATAGTCGAATAATTAAGAAAGATAAATGTTTTCCAAGTGACAAAATGTAAAAAATATAGTGTGGTGTTTGGATTTCTTGAACATTTTCAATGTTTAATTATATCAATATTGCGTCTTTTTGTTGAGAAAGATAATATAAAATTTATAAGATCCTCTATTTATAGTCTCAAAAGGTCTTTGAGTTTTCAGAGAATTTTGGTTTAATTTGAAGTTTTTATTTATTAAAACATCTAAATTCTAATTGGACTCTTATTTGTCATGAAAACTGTCCAATTTATAACTAATTGAGCAATTTATGATTCTAGTTTACCCTTATTAATTGAAAAATTAAGAAAATGATTTTGTTCCAATACAAGTTGAAGTGCCATATAATTAAAAAAAATAGGGAGTAGATGAATGATTCTTTTTTATTGTATAAATGACTAACTTAATTATAATTGATCATATATTTATTTATTTAACTCATTTTAGAGGAGATAACCTATATAAAGGGCCTTAATTAAATGCGATAACATTGTCTCCTCGGTAGAATATGAAGGAATAAAACCTTATTTTAAGTCTTATTCGATCGACCAAATGACCAAATTATTTATCATCATATAAAAAACTAATGCATCTAATTATTACAAATTAGTTATAAAATGCCATATAATTAAACAGTTTCCTATCTTACTTGGCCTCAATATTAATTTTATTTCGATTGCTAAGTCGATAAATCCACAATTATCTCCATTTCATTTTCAACCCATCTCTTCACTACACTTCATTCCATTACCTGTGTATTGAGTATTAACTTCTTGCAGTTGCATGTCGTTCGATCTGCACGTTAATTTTAGTTATTATTTCTGTGCCTACAAATGCCTCCACCATTTCCATTGCATTCTTCCATCATTTGCTCCTATCTCTCTCTCCTCTCTCTCTCTCTCTCACACATTCTATCTGTGCATGAAGTGTTCTTTTGGTAGGGTAAGATGGGATCGGACTTTGAGCCTTATGTGATTGCTATATTTCTAAGGTCGTGATAGTAAACATGAGGCTCATATTTAATCCCATCCTCCTTGCTCAAAAGAGAAAAAAAAAGGGCGCATATTGTTAATTTATTGCATTATATTTGAAAAAAAATGATATTGTAACTTTTTTATGAGTCACATGCTCTGATGCTTGTAATTTCCTTGCAAAAGTTTATTTAATTTCTTTGTGTGCACGTTTGGTTCTTTTCTTCCATGGATATTGGATCCACTTCTTTTTTCTTCTTTTCTATTGGTTCACTGCAGATTTTTTTTCCTGAAAGTAAATGCTTTAGTATGCCTTGAATCTATTTTTTTTTTCATCTAATTTTAATGAGGGAGATGAAGGCCAAATATTTTGTAATATCAAACTTAATGTGCAGAATTTTTTTCCCTGTGCGAAGCACTTATTGAGCCCGTTTATCTATTTAAGAAATTAATCCGAAGTTGAAGAGAAAAATATGTTATGCCATGTTTCATAAAATTATTTAATATGATATTTTTTAGATAAAATAGAGGTGTCTCTCTTCTTGTCTTCTATCCTTTTAATCATGAATTAAAAGCTTACGAATAATATTTAATTTGTTATAATTTAATTAATTTTAATTTAAATCCATATACTATTTTATTTAATAAATAAAAAATTAAAAGTTATGATGTCTCTCTTTTAACATGGATTTGTGCTCTTGAGTTTTTAGCATAAACTTGTGTCCAATTTTTTTGGTGAGGGCGATTTTTCTGATCCACTTTTATTTTATGTTTTTTTTCTTCTGAGACTTATAAAATCTTTATTTTCTTTTCTTTTGATTTCGCATAATAAATCTTGCCCGGATAAAATGGTTAAATATTTATTGGTTCTTTTAACTGAGCGAGACGAAGGTTCAAAGTTTTGTATATTAAAATTAATCGCTGATTTTTTTCCTGTACAAAAAATGTTTATGTTGGGGTGACAATTGTTTTATGAAATTTCATTGGGGTATTAACCAAAATTAGTTCATACAATTAGTTCATAACGATATGCCTATTGTGATAAATCGGGCAATTAGTTTCGTTCGTTGATTGCATTTTTTTCTAATTCCGCAAAATTAGTAAAAAAATAGTAGAAAACAAAAAAAAGAGTTAACCTACGAGGATTTTACGAAGGAAAAAAACTCATCTCAAATTAGTCTAAATTAATCATCAAGTAATTGTCACAATAATTTAGTAATTTATTCAGTTTTTTCAGATATTCTGCCGCAATAAATTCGCTAGTCAGTTTGATGCTACACTTACTATTACAAATGTCATAAGGTTGCTTTAAAATGTTAAATTCCGAAAAAGAAAACTTAGGGAAACTTGAACATATTAAATCTTTTAAAATATACTCAAAAAAAATAAAAATAAAAAACTTTATCCAAATGTAATTATGCACGTTAGAAATTCATGTTTCAGGAAATCTAGTTAATATGGGTAAATGTGAAAAAAAAATGTAGAAATTAAAATCAAGGGCGGTAAATGATAAAGTTTAAATAGCATTTTTCTACGGATAATATAAATTGTAAGGTTGTGTGGCCAACATGCCATGTAATTTTAGTTTACAATTATCCAAAAGGTAAAAATTTGGCAATTTCCAAATAAATAATTTACTTGAACAAAAAAAAATAGTTTTCAACCAACTAAGTGATTCTTTTTTCAATTCCAGATATCTGAAAAGCGGTGTACATAACACATGTAACGTAACGATTATGCACATTAGCTATAAATTAAATATTGATTTATTATTGGGTCTAATTAATTTGATAAAATGATCTTTGAGTTTTGAAATCGGAGAGCCACACCATTTTGCAAATAAAAGAAAAGATCTAATTTGGTCTGGCAGTCAACATTTGTGTGTGTGTGTGGGTGTGAACGAATGGTAAATGTATCTTAGATAGTTTTCAGAAAATATAGTGTACCGAGCCTATCAGCGTAATACCAAGTTTATCGTTGATAAAAATATAGTGGATGAAACTAATATTACAAATTTAGGATATAATAATTAACTTTTTGTGTTGATTGTTGTAACACTTCTAAAATCGTTCCTCCCGTCACGTAGACAATAAGGTTGACCTCGAGAGCGTCACACTACCTACTACACTATTTGATCATGACCATTCAACAAAATGGCATACGTGGCATCAATATAATACCAAATATAAGCAACGACTTTAATGTAGAAGTTTAAACGTTGGGATGTCAAAAGACATCGATAGTTAATGCGATCTATAACAAAGCGGAACAATTCACAGTTTAACAAGTTCATCAGAAGGAAAGGTCCAATATGCGGAAGAACATGATGTCCATAAATATAAAAGAAGATGCTGAAACGTAAATGCATATTGCAAGAGCTTGTAATAATAGTTAGTGTCATGTGCAGTGTTCTCCGAGCTCTGTGCCCTCCATTACCTCATCAATTCGGGTTCTCATTTGCAAAATCTCAACACAGGGGAATCGAATACTCATGAGCAAAGATGCCCATTACAATAGAAACATAGACGATGAAATAATAGTCGATGATGATTATAGAAACAATATATCAGTGATAAACAATTGTATACTTTGATTTCTATACATTGACTATAAAGAGTCACACATCATATTTTAACATTGTCAATATCTATGCTATGTTCTTTACTATAACTATACCATGTGTTTACAATACTCTATATTATCTTTATCATACCATGTTCCGTACTTTTCTATATCATATTCTATGCTATACTATATAATACTTTACTTTGCATTTGCTTTACTGTGAGTTGCACTACGTCTTTTACATTACTATGATATCCTTAAAGTTAGTTGTCCTATGCGAGCTCGACTTTATTAGTTGGGATGCCAGAGGTGCATCTCTGAATCTGTAAAGCCAGTAAGCCCAAAAAGGAAAAGAAGTGTGTCAATGCATCACCAAATTCGAAATGTAGGTGAAAGAGAACCTACGCTCCAGAAATAGTGATCATTTAAGAACCTGTAGGTTCACTGTCTCCTCAGTTAGCTACTTGTCCCTCTGGCTCAATACTATATTCTCTGGGGGAAGGAATGTGATCTTACATTATCCTTCTTCGAGATACAGGTGGAAGAGGACCTGAAATTTCAGAATCATCGAAGATCAGTAGGTTCGTTGTCTCCTCAGCTAATTACCTGCCCCTCTCAATACAATACCATGATCTTTATTCCATATATTGGGAAGGCACATAGTAATTTAATATCTTTATCTTTACTTTACTTGTCTTTAATTATCGTTGATGAAGTTCAGAATCAGAAGAGGAAAAAATTTCCTTTTCCCTAAAAGGTTAGATCTTCCTTAGGATAAGGTAAAGTTCATTGTGGTCTTTAGAGTCTTAGATAAGACTTCAAATGATTTTGATGAAAAATTGGACCTAACTTCCGAAGGATTGGACTCGACGGAAAAGTCCTCCTTTCTGGCCGACAGAACTCGGGCCGGATTGAGGAGAACTCAGGCCGAGTCTGTGTCAGGGAATTACCGCACATGGCCCGGTCCGAGTTGAGGTTTGACTCGGGCCAGGTCGTTGATAATACATTGATCAATATCGAGTCGGATTCGCACTCGATCCGACTCGGTAAGTCCCAGGCCGGGTCGTTGATAATGCATTGATCAATATCGAGTCGGATTCGCACTCGATCCGACTCAGTAAGACCCGGGCCGGGTTGATATCTGACCCAGTCGGGTTTCTGGCCGTACTCACGTGACGTCGTTGTCGAGACGACTCGGTCCGGGTCGATGTAGACTCGGACCGCGTTTAGGTATGACCCGGGCCGATTCACGGATGACGCGGGGCGGGTTCTATCACGCAGAAACTACGCCGGTCGTCTTCTCCATATCCGACGATCATTCGATCGTCGAATCGAGTAGATTACAATATGAAAAATAAATCTATGGCACTTATGATCACTATGACATTTTTATGCGCAACATTAGATCTATATTTCATCGTCTAGGGGATTTAATTCTAAGGTACATCTTTTTCCTTTGTTTCGGTCGCCGACGAGTCGTACGTCGGTCCTGCAATCGCCGGTTGTTTCTGGTCGCCGAGGAGAGTTCGCCTGGTCCTTGCGCACGTCGAGGAGGTCGCTGAGGGTCGAAGGCACGTCGGGTCATCCGCGATTTGCCGTCGCCGTGCTCTGCCTTGCTGTTCGTGCACCTGCCGTCGGAGTTGAAGAAGGAGAAGGAACAACGGCTGAGTCGAAGGGGTCGCAGGGGCCCTCTTTATAACATTTTTTTTTACAGCTTCAAGATTTTACATTTGTTTCGCGAACTCTCTTCCATCAAACCTCATGATTCTGACGTCTTAATTTTATATCGTTTCAGTTATCTTTTATCCACTCTTCCCCATTAACTTGGCCCATCTTTTCTCTCTTATTCTTCATAATAATTTAATTTATCTCATTCACTTACTACTTGGTTAATTCACCCTTCAATCATGCTAATGCCTCGATATTAATATTATTTTGATTGCTAAGTCAATAAATCCACAATTATCTCAATTTCAACCCATCTCCTTTATTACGTATTAGACTTCTTGCGGTTACATGCACGTCTGCACGTTAACTTTAGTTATTATTATTTTAAGACCTAGTCGTGTGCCTATAAATGCCTCCATCATTACTTCATTATCATTACATTCTTCCATCGTTTGCTCCTCTTTCTATCTCTCTCCTCCCTCTCACGGGTTAAACTCTATGTGCATTGAGTGCAGGAAGTGTTCTTTTGGTAGGGTAAGATGGGATCGGACTTTGAGCCTTATGTCAGTGATTGCTATATTTCTAAGGTCGTGATAGTGAACATGAGGCTCGTATTTAATTCCATCCTCCTTGCTCAAAAGAGAAGAAAATGATGCATTCTTAATTTATTACATTACATTTTAAATATATATATATATATATATATCTTGAATTAACTCCGTCTATGTTTTATAGCCGGTCCCAAGCTCGGATAAAGGAGGAAGGTTGTGTTAGGCTCCGACAGCCAGCGTAAAACTCTGTCGAATTTTATGAACATGGATCAACGAAGCGTCGTATGATCCATGTAGCCGACCCCACCTAGTGGGATAAGGCTTTGTTGTTGTTGTTGTTGTATACCTTGAATTAAGTGCTTTAATATATATACCTCGAATCTAACTTTTTTTCATCTTTTTAATGATGGAGATGAAGTGGGCCTGATATTTGTAATCTCAAGAATCTGCATTCTGCCACTTCTTGAGGCTGTTTGTCCATTTAAGATATCAGAAATGTTTCCTAAAATCAAACGAGACACTCCATTAATAATCCTCATTTAGAAATGCAAGTTTCAGTGAAACGGAATCATATATATATGCTTGAGAACATCTATGAAGCATTTGTGAAAAAAATCATTTGGTTCAAATTTACTCTAAATCTATCATGTCATGAATTTGTCACAATTATTCAGCACTTCATTCATTTTCTGTTATGACTTCCTGCCGTGATAGATCTTGTGCTACGTCGACTATATATTACGATGGCCACAAACTTATTTTAAAATATAAATTATGAAAAAAGGCTTAATGAAATATTGCACAAGTATAAAATAAAAAAAAACAAGTACTTTCTAAAACCAAGCAGTCTGTTATGGTTAACAATAAGAATTTGATGTTCATGGTCTGTCAATTAAGCTCATGGTCGGTAGTGGAAAATGATAAAAGTTTTAGAAAATTTTATTTTTACGAAGAAGACAATTAATTCCAAGGATGTATGGCCCGTTGATTTATCCATTAAAAAAGATATGAGGTATAAACTTTAAACAATAAACATAGAAGTTTCAGTAAAATGGAAACAATATGTTTGACAAATATCTCGAAACATTTGAATATAACGATATGCCTATTGTGATAAATCCGGTTAATAATTTCGTGAGTTGCAAGATTGAATTTTTTTTCTAATTCCTCGGAATTAGTAAAAAAAGTAGAAATTTTATTTTCAACCTGAGAGGATTTTATGAAGAAAAATATCTCAAATTATTCCAAATTAATCATCAATTAATTGACAAAATTATTTATTAATTCATTAATTATTCAGATATTCTGCCGCAATAAATTCGCCGGTCAATTTGATGCAACATTTACTATTACAATTGCCAGAAAATTGTTTTTAACATGTTAAATTGCCACAAAAATAGTTACAGGAAATCAAATTGATATGGGTAATATCCAAGATATTGGAAATAATAAAATGAATTTTGTGATGGATTGATAAGTTGAAGATTGATACTGAAAAATGTAGAAAAATATAGGGCCGAAAATGATAAAGTTTAAGTAGCACTCACGAATATTAATAACCTTGAGTTTGAATTTTGAAGATACTACGTTGATTCCTGAATAAATCAACTTGATCCAACATAAAAAAAAAGCAAAAATTCATGGAAAAGATAAATTCTAAAGTTGCATGTTTAATCGAATCTCGCCCAAAAAGTATACGTTCTTTTTTTACTTCAGTTATTTTCATAAATCTTTCCTAAATTATTATGATTTTTCACATCTAAATTTAAACTATAAACTTATTTTTTTATTTCTAAACTATCACGACGTCCACTTTTATTACGTTTTTCATTCCTTTTATTTTTTTCCATTTATGAAAAAACTAAATTACCCATCCTTCCAAAAAAAATATGAAATAACAAATAGAAAAATCATTAGAAAGATTAAAGTGGTAAATAAAAAAATTAGCATTTATAAAAAAGACTAAACCCTCCCCGATTTTTTTATTTTTTATTTTCTATATTTATTATTTGATGTATTATGAATGGAAGGATAATTTAATCTTTTCATAAATAAAAAAATCAAAAGTAACGAAAAATATAACATAAGGATTAAAGTGAAAATCGTGATAATTTAGAAATATAAAAAAATAAGTTCATAATTTGAAATTAAATACGAAAAATCTTGATAATTTATGAAAGGTTTATGAAAATATTTTTTTTTTTTACTTTTTCGAATGCAAAAAAGTTACTTTACAATTACCGAAAAGGTAAGGATTTGGCAGGAAAGTGAATTTTTAGACAAAAACATTATTTGAACAAATTTTTTTTTGTGTGTGGCAGTTAACATTGCAAAAAAAAAAAGGTCTAATTTGGTCTGGCAATTAACATTTGTGTGGGTAAATCTACGATAAAATTATAATTTAACTTGAGCGGAAATAGTAAAATAAATGTATTATAATAATAGCATTTTCAAATATTGGTATTGTGTCTTTTTTCCCATTGGAGATTTATGAATATGCAGAAAAAAGTCTTTGCACACATAAATTCGAATTTATAAGTTCTGATGAAATTCAAACATTTGTATTGTCTTTACTAATGAAATTCGAATTTATAAGTTCTGAAAATACAATTCACCGATTAATTAGAAATTCGAGAAATTTAAAGCGGCGCAAAATTTTATTAAATGAAAAAAAAATTAGAGGAGAATTACAAGACATTATTTTCTCTTTAGACACTGGAGAGCTTATATTAATGACAGGAATTACAATGAAACTTTATTTTAATTTTAAAAATATGATATCTATCTTGTGATAAAGAAATAAATAAAGAGATATTTTCTTTTATTTCAAAGTATGTTCGTCCATATGATTTTTACATAAAGTAGGAGTCAAGACATTATTAACATTACCGGATTGTTTATGAGGAAATATTTTGTGTGCTTATATTGAGGATTTTTTTTTGGCGTGAATACATTTTGAAGTCGCGTAATTAATAATTAAAAAAATTGATGATTGATTAATTCAATATAATAAAATGAAGAAAATATTTTCAGAAAATAAAGACATCCACGCCTCTGTCTTTTTTTGAGTTGCTAAAGGAAGAAGCCCGGTGGCCTAAATATAACGCAAGGCATTTTTCAAGATGTGCTAAAATATAAAGCAATGTTTGGATTTCATGGAATTTTCCAATACTGAATTATAATAATATCAAGTTTATTGTTGATAACAAATTAATATGTAGTGGATGAAACGAAATATGTAATATTTACAGGCTTACAGATTTTACATTTGCCTTGCGAACTCTCGTCCGTCACATCTCATGATTATGAGCTTTTAATTTTATATCATTTCAGTCAATTTTTATCCACTCTCCCCCATTAATTTGGCACATCCATTTTTTTCTCTTATTTTTTCCATAATAATTTAATTTGAACCCCTTCACTTATTACTTGGGTATTAATATTATTTCAATTACTTAGTCAATATATCCACAATTATCTCCTTTGTTACACTCCCCCTAGCGGTTACATGTCTGCACGTTATAAATTTAGTTATTGTTTTATGACCTAGTTGTGTGCCTATAAATTCCTCCACCATTTCCATTGCATTCTCCCAACATTTGCTCCTCTCTCCCTATCTCTCTCCATTGAGTGCATGAAACATTCTTTTGGTAAGGTAAGATGGGATCTGACTTTGAGCCTTATGTAATTGCTATATTTCTAACATGATAGTAAACATAAGGCTCATATTTAATCCCATCCTTCTTGCTCAAAAGAGAGAAAAAATTGATGCATTATTAACTTATTACATTATATTTGGAAAAAAAAAGATTGCTATTGTAACTTTTTTTATGAGACACGTAGCTCTTAATTTCTTTGCACAAGGCTATTAGATCTTTCTTTGTGTGCATGTTTGGTTCTTTTCTTCCATAGATATTGGATCCACTTCTTGTTTTCTATTGGCTCACTGCAATATTTTTGGTCCTGAAAGTAAATGTTTTAATGTACCTTGAATCTAACATTTTTTTTTCATCTTTTAACGAGGGAGATGAAGGATCTTGTAATCTCAAACTTAATGTGCAGTTTTTTTTTTTTTGGACCTGTGCGAAGAGATTTTGCAAGGGTGGCACTTCTTGAGGTCGTTTGTCCATTTAAGAAATCAGAAATGTCTCCTAAAATCAAACCCTCGATTAGAAAGGTAGTTTCAGTGAAATGGAATCATATATGTTTAAAAACTTACTTGAAACATTTGTGAAAAAAATCATTTGGCTCAAATTTACTCTAAATTTATTAGGGGTGTTCACCAGTCGGATCGGACAGTGTGAGTTAGCCGACCACCTAATTTTTATTTTTTTCTTACTATTTTTATATTTATTTAATATAAAAATGTTAATTAATATTTATTTTAAAGCACAAAATAAGTTTTCTAACTATTTAAATATTATTTCTGTATTTTAAATATTTTATTTTATTTTTTAAAATTTTAAAATAAATATAAGCCTAAGTTTAAATAAAAATTAGAAAAAAAATTTAAAACTTTTTAAAAATTAGATCACCGGATCGGATCGGCTCGACTTGAATTAAAAAAATCGACCCGGGTCAAATTGGGTCTTCTGGTTCGCCAGGCGAACACCCCTAAAATTTATCATGAATTTGTCAATTATTCGGCATTTCATCTATTTTTGTTCTGATCTTATGCCGTGATCGATTTTGATTTCATTTCTTATTACTTTTTTTTACAAGTATGCAAAAGTTCATGAACGTCAGTTAATTTTTTTTTATTTTAATTACTTAATTGCGCTACTCTAAGAAAGAAACTCCATTTAATAAACAATTTAAAATGAATTATTGCACTTTTTTCATAGAGCATTACAGCATTTGATCTCATCATTTTATGTTTTATTTTTCTTCATATTAAATAATATTGAGCATCTACGAAATGGTCTAATCAATTAACTCAAAATTAGTAATATATGATTAATTCGGTGCTATAAAATGTTACTGCTTCAATCTTCCTTAGTTAAACCCATGCGGCTCACCCCGGTTCAATAATCCGAATCCACTTAGCATAAATACTTGTTCTAAAGTTTAACCGATCAACTTAGCAAAATATAGCTTTATTTATGTGAGTGCGAAAATCAAGTAATTTTTTTTCAAATATATCTTTAAGAACTAACAAATAACCAGTGATAATATTCAAATATCTAATACACCGAAATAGTAATAACAACTTACTAATAACTCAATAATAAATAAAGAATATATCAATTGATCATATCAAGATGGGAATATTTTTATCTAACAAGTAATAAATAAATAATATATATCACCCTCAAAACAGGGTTTTTTTTAATCATAACAAGTAATAAGTAAGAATTATGCATTTAAAAAAATTGAAATTATTAGAAAGAGCAACATCAATAATTTTATATTTTTAATATTCTTTCTCATGAGTTGTTGATAATTTTAATTTAGGTCAATTCATCACGTGAATAATAAAGAAAAAAAATATTTAGTAAAAATTTAACGAAGTTTGAGTCTCTCTAATATCATGTTAAAATTAATGTACTAATAATTTTTAAAAAAACTAAAGCTATTAAAAAAATTTACCTTCTTAACAGAACTAAATGTTGTTCTTTTTCTACTTTTTGATGCGTAAGTTTTATTTTACAATTGTCCAAATGTAAAGATTTAACAGGAAAGTGAACTTTTGGATAAATAGTTTTTTTTAATGAAAAATAGTTTTCAACCAACCATTTAGTTCCAATTTCTAAATGGGAGAGTTACTTTGCTCCTTTTTTGCCAAAAAAAAAAGGGGCCTGAGTTTGTTTTGGTAGTTAACATTGTTTGTGTGCATAAATGTGCGATATGATAAAATTTTAGGATAAATTTTGTTTGAAAAAAAATAGTTATAATAAAAAATAATTTTTTGATAATTTTTTTAAATACAATGGATATGAAAAGACATTCCATTATAAATCTTAAAATTGCCAAAATTAATTATAATAATGATAAATAAAAATCTTTAAAAAACCATTGCAATTATTAAATATTAAAATAAGGTCAAGGTCATGAGGGTTTCTTGATTGCATGCATGTGATATGTAGATTGAAAATAAGAATATATGTATCGCAATTTAATACATTTTTGTTATATAAAAGATAATTGTCTATTTAATTATTTATCTTAAATCTAAAACTTTAGTAGAATGATGCTAAACTGATGATATTGAATTGAAAAGCTAAAAGTAAGAAATTAAAACAAATAATTACAATTAAGCTCAATCACAAATATAGCAATAATTACATAACACTCAATGTTATTAAGATAATTTTTTGATATGCTAATAATTATATAAAATATATTTACTGCATAATAAATTAACTTATCCAAGTTTTACTATTATGTACATTATTAAACAAAATTAAATAATTCATTTATGAAAAATATTACCTGAACATTTAGGATAAATTACACGAATGATCCCCCAACTTTGAGACGATCGATTGCCAACTGGCCCTCCAATTTTAATTTATAATCAGAACGTTCATCATTTTTTTATTTTCTTGCACGATTAGTCCTCTTGACCAATGATAGTGGATTTTTCGGTTACCTTGCATATGTGACTGACAAGTGAGCCGTTTCTCTCTCATCCACGTTGTTTAATGCTCCAAACCAGGTAAATTACACGGATCGTCCCCCCAACTTTGAGTCAATTTCTACAGTCCCTCAACTTTGACATTACTGCATGATTCATCCACTTGACCGATAAAAAATAATCTCCTAATTATTTTGTGACGTGACATAATAAAATATAATAAAAAAATTTTAACTAGTTCATCACATAATAAAAATATTATAAAAATTTAAGAACACGGACGAGCTGGCAGAGCGGGGTGTCGCCCCCCCGGCCCCCTTCTCCAAGCTCGCCCATTGGCGAGTTTCGCACAAGAAGCGTCAATGCTTTCTCGCGAGCTTGTCGGCGACGAACTCAAAATTGAGATACTATAAAAAATAAAAATTCTAGGAGCGCCGACGAACTCACGAGGGGGCGTTAGCGTCCCCTGTGCGAAGCTCGCCAGTGGAAGAGATTGGAGGGGGGAGGGGGGATGGCGCCCCCTATGCCAACTCGCCAAAGGGCAAATTTGGAGAGGGGAGCCGACACCCCTCCTCTGTTAGCTCGTTCGCGATCTTAAATTTTTATAATATTTTTTATTATGTGATGTCAATTAGTTAAAATTTTTTATTATGCTACGTCAAAGATGATCGGGAGATTGTTTCTTACCGATCAAGTGGATGAATCGTGCAATAATGTCAAAATTGAAAGACTGTTTAGAAATTGACTCAAAGTTGGAGGACGATCCATGTAATTTACTTGCTTTGGAGCGTTAAAGGACGTGGATGAGAGAGAAACGACTCACGTGTCGGCCACATATGCAAGACAATCAGAAAATCCACTATCATCGGTCAAGAAGACTAATCGTGCAAAAAAATAAAAGATGAGGGATGTTCTGACTACAAATTAAAATTAAAAATCGACTCAAAGTTGGGGAACTATTCGTGTAATTTACCCGAACATTTATGTTGTTTTAATCAGGATCAAATAACAGATGAAGTTATGAAATAAAAAAAAATACCATAGTTTATACTGAAACATTAGTTTCACAATACATTATTTTTACATTCAATTGAAATTACATATTTTTTTACAAAATAGTTTATTTAAAAATTATGGTACATTATTATTATTATTTTTTTCTCACTGATGCATGGGGTTTATATAGTGTATTAATAAACAATGTAAAAAATATTTAAAAGTGTGCTTCGAAAACATTTTTGTATTTTTGCTATTCTTTTTTCCAGCACTCGAATAGTTAAAAATCATAAAATGTTTTTCAAATAAAATAATGAAACTAAAATATGAAAATATAAAACAATGTATTAACTTCTTGCGGTTACTAAATAGTTATTAACTTCTTCCAAAAAGAAAACCTTCTTGCGGTTACATGTGTGCACGTTATAAATTTTATTTATTATTTTAAGACTCCTAAGTGGTGTGCTATAAATGCCTCCACCATTTCCATTGCATTCTTCCATCATTTACTCATCTCTCTCTCTCTCTCTCTCTCTCTCTCTCTCTCTCTCTCTCTCTCTCTCTCTCTGCCTCATTCTCTCTCCGTTGAGCGCGTGAAGTGTTCTTTTGATAGGGTAAGATGGGATCGGACTTTGAGCCTTATGTGGTTGCTATACTTTTAAAGTCACGATAGTAAACATGAGGCTCATATTTAATCCCATCCTCCTTACTCAAAAGAGAAAAAAATGATGCATATTGTAAATTTAATGCATTATATTTGAAAAATATATATTTGTTGTAACTTTTTTTTATGAGACAAATGCTCTTATTTTTTTTTGCACATGATTTGTTCTTTTCTTCCATAGATGTTGGACCCACTTCTCCTTCTTTCTTTCTATTGCTTCTCCGGATACTCTTTTTGCCCTGAAAGTATAAAATGCTTTAATATACTTAGATCCTAATACTTTTTTTCATCTAATTTTAATGAGGGAGATTAAGGCCTAAGATTTTGTAATCTCAAACTTAAATGTGTAGATTTATTTCCCCTGTGCGAACCTCATATCGAGGCCGTTTATCCGATTAAGTAATCAGAAATGTTTCCTAAAATCAAACCGAACAATTGATCGATATTCATTTAGAAACGCAAATTTCAGTGAAATTGAATCAGTATGATTAAAATTATAATGAAACATTTGTAAAAAAAACATTTGTCATAATGAAACATTTGTTAAAAAAAACATTTGACTCAAATTTACTCGAAATCTATCATGAATTTGTCATAAATTTTCAGCAATTCATCCTTTTTTTATTCTGATATTCTGCCGTGATGGTCACAGACTTATTTTAAAATATAAATTCTGAAAAAAAAGGGTTAATGGAAACATTCCATTTAAATAATACGAAAAATAAAATTGACAATTATGCAGAAGGTCTTGAACGCTATTTTTTTTTGGTTACTTTCGGTCTTATGATTACTCTGTGAATTACTTTCAAGCAGGTTTAACGAATTACCGCAATTTTTTTGAAGAGGATTAAAAGAAAATTTTATATTTTTATATTTTAATTTCGTTATTTTATTTGAAAAGCATTTCATGATTTTGAACAATTCGAGTGCTGGAAAAAATAACAAAAATACCCATTTATATATTTTTTATATTTAAGGCTCGGTACAATTATTTTCTGGAAAAAAATATCTTTATTTTGCTTTAATCAGGAGTTAATAAATTTAAATTGGTTTAGGCGATTTAAAAAAGGATTCACGAAATAAATAACTTCTCAATATAACCAAACAAAATATTTAATTATAAAGAATCCATTACTCATTGAATTACATTTCCATAACAAAAACAAAATACAAGATCAACATTCGAAAATGTTATTGTTAAGGTACATTTACTTTAACATTTTCGTTCAAATTAAATTAAATTTTATCACACGACAAAATAATTGTAACTACCAAACCAAAACTCTGCCATCTTTTATTTTTCTTTTAATTTTATCACACGACAAAATAATTGTAACTACCAAACCAAAACTCTACCAAACCCAAATAATTGTAATTAAATTTTAATTTGTAGACAGAACGTCCCTCATCTTTTATTTTCTTGCACGATTAGTCCTTTTGACCGGTGATAGTAGATTTTCCGATTACCTTGCATACGTGGCTGATAAGTGAGCCGTTTCTCTCTCATCCACGTCATTGAATGCTTCAAACCAGGTAAATTACACGGAGCATCCCCCAACTTTGAGTCAATTTCTAAACAGTTCCTCAACTTTGACATTATTGCATGATTCATCCACTTGACCGATAAAAAATAGTCTCCTGATTATTTTGTGACATGGCATAATAAAATATAATAAAAAATTTTAACTAGTTGATATCACATAATAAAAATATTATAAAAATTTAAGAACGCGGACGAGTTGGTAGAGCGGGGTGTCGGCCCCCATTTCCAAGCTCGCCCATTGGCAAGTTTCGCACAAGGGGCGTCAATGCTTTCTCGTGAGCTTGTCGGCGACGAACTCAAAATTAAGAGACTATAAAAAAATAAAAATGCTAGGAGCGCCGACGAATTCGTGAAGGGGCGTTAGCGCCCCCTGTGCGAAGCTCGCCAGTGAAAGAGATTGGGAGGGGGGGGAGGGGCGGCGCCCCCTATGCCAACTCGCCAAAGGGCAAGCTTGGAGAGGGGAGCCGACACCCCTCCTCTGTTAGCTCGTTCGCGTTCTCAAATTTTTATAATATTTTTTATTATGTGATGTCAATTAGTTAAAATTTTTTATTATATTTTATTATGCTACGTCGTAAGATAATCGGGAGATTGTTTCTTACCGGTCAAGTGGATGAATCGTGCAATAATGTTAAAATTGAAGGACTGTTTAGAAATTGACTCAAAGTTGGAGGACGATTTATGTAATTTACTTGCTTTGGAGCGTTAAATGACGTGAATGAGAGAGAAACGATTCACGTGTCGGCCACGTATGCAAGACAACCGGAAAATCCACTATCACCGGTCAAGAGGACTAACCGTGCAAGAAAATAAAAGATGAGGGACGTTCTGGCTACAAATTAAAATTGGAAATCGACTCAAAGTTGGAGGATTATTCGTGTAATTTATCCGAACATTTATGTTATTTTAATCAAATAATAGATGAAGTTATGAAATAAAAAAATACCATAGTTTATACTGAAACATTAGTTTCACAATACATTATTTTTACATTCAATTGAAATTACATATTTTTTTACAAAATAGTTTATTTAAAAATTATGGTACATTATTATTATTATTTTTTCTCACTGATGCGTGGGGTTTATACTAGTTTATTAATAAACAATATAAAAAATATTTAAAAGTGTGCTTCGAAAACATTTTTGTATTTTTGCTATTCTTTTTTCCAGCACTCGAATAGTTAAAAATCATAAAATGTTTTTCAAATAAAATAATGAAACTAAAATATGAAAATATAAAACAATGTATTAACTTCTTGCGGTTACTAAATAGTTATTAACTTCTTCCAAAAAGAAAACCTTCTTGCGGTTACATGTGTACACGTTATAAATTTTATTTATTATTTTAAGACTCCTAAGTGGTGTGCTATAAATGCCTCCACCATTTCCATTGCATTCTTCCATCATTTACTCATCTCTCTCTCTCTCTCTCTCTCTCTCTCATAGCCTCATTCTCTCTCCGTGGAGCGCGTGAAGTGTTCTTTTGATAGGGTAAGATGGGATCGGACTTTGAGCCTTATGTGGTTGCTATACTTTTAAAGTCACGATAGTAAACATGAGGCTCATATTTAATCCCATCCTCCTTACTCAAAAGAGAAAAAAATGATGCATATTGTAAATTTATTGCATTATATTTGAAAAATATATATTTGTTGTAACTTTTTTTTATGAGACAAATGCTCTTAATTTTTTTTTGCACATGATTTGTTCTTTTCTTCCATAGATATTGGACCCACTTCTCCTTCTTTCTTTCTATTGCTTCTCCGGATACTCTTTTTGCCCTGAAAGTATAAAATGCTTTAATATACTTAGATCCTAATACTTTTTTTCATCTAATTTTAATGAGGGAGATTAAGGCCTAAGATTTTGTAATCTCAAACTTAAATGTGTAGATTTATTTCCCCTGTGCGAACCTCATATCGAGGCCGTTTATCCAATTAAGAAATCAGAAATGTTTCCTAAAATCAAACCAAACAATTGATCGATATTCATGTAGAAACGCAAATTTCAGTGAAATTGAATCAGTATGATTAAAATTATAATGAAACATTTGTAAAAAAAAACATTTGTCATAATGAAACATTTGTTAAAAAAAACATTTGGCTCAAATTTACTCGAAATCTATCATGAATTTGTCATAAATTTTCAGCAATTCATCCTTTTTTTATTCTGATATTCTGCCGTGATGGTCACAGACTTATTTTAAAATATAAATTCTGAAAAAAAGGGTTAATGGAAACATTCCATTTAAATAATACGAAAAATAAAATTGACAATTATGCAGAAGGTCTTGAACGCTATTTTTTTTTTGTTACTTTCGGTCCTATGATTACTCTGTGAATTACTTTCAAGCAGGTTTAACGAATTACCGCAATTTTTTTGAAGAGGATTAAAAGAAAATTTTATATTTTTATATTTTAGTTTCGTTATTTTATTTGAAAAGCATTTCATGATTTTGAACAATTCGAGTGCTGGAAAAAATAACAAAAATATCCATTTATATATTTTTTTATATTTAAGGCTCGGTACAATTATTTTCTGGAAAAAATGTCTTTATTTTGCTTTAATCAGGAGTTAATAATTTTAAATTGGTTTAGGCGATTTAAAAAAGGATTCACGAAAAAAATAACTTCTCAATATAACCAAACAAAATATTTAATTATAAAGAATCCATTACTCATTGAATTACATTTCCATAACAAAAACAAAATACAAGATCAACATTCGAAAATGTTATTGTTAAGGTACATTTACTTTAACATTTTCGTTCAAATTAAATTAAATTTTATCACACGACAAAATAATTGTAACTACCAAACCAAAACTCTGCCAATAAGAAATTGGAATTAAATGGCTGGTTAAAATCTATTCTTTTATTAAAAAAAATATTTATCCACTACTAAATCTTTACTATTTGGACAATTGGAAAATAAATCTCGCACATTCAAAAAGTAGAAAAAGAACAACACAGTTCTCCGATGATATGAGATTGGGCATATTAAAAAGTATAATTTTTTATTTATTACTCTAAGTATCGTGTAAATAATTTTTGTACAATTAATATGTAACCAATAAATTAGAATTGAAATTCAACCTCATTTGAATTTAATACCAATTTGTTAGATTTAATCACAACCATATAAATAACATTATATGCGTGTGTGAAGTAAGGGTGTAAGAAAAGTCCGACCAACTCGAAAAACTTATCTAATCCGAAAAAATTAAATAAAAAAATAAAAAATTAGGAGTCCGAATATTATTTAGGATGAATAAATTAAAATTCATTCGTTAAAATTAGGGCCACACTCAAAAAATCGTAAATGCCACGGAACCTATTTTTTTATTTATGAATTTTTATTTATACAATTAATACATATGTTATTAATTCTTTTATTATAGATAAATATTTTTTGTATAAAATTTCATATTTTTCTATCACATTATCAAACTCTAACTTAATAAATTTAAAATTTTAGTAGTATATTTTATATTTAAGAAAAAAATTACATATTTTTATATTAATTTTAATTTATTATATATTTTTAAATTATAATTATATAAAATAAAGATTCCAAAAACACTATCCAAAAAAATCGATCCGCTGGAGGGTGATTTTTAATTCCAAAAATTTATTATAAAATATGATAAAATAGTGACAGAATTGTGAGGAATCAAACTTTTTGAAATGTGAATGTCAAATTTGTGATGGAAATATGGTCATAAAATGTTTGATTTGTCACAAAAAAATTTTGTGGCTTAATCAATTGTGACCAATCGATTTTATTACAAATTTGACACAAATCATTATTAGTGATGGATTTTTATTATTTTGTGACAAAACTTTCCGTCGCAGTAGCTCAATTTTCTTGTAGTGAATTTCTTTGCTACGACCCCAGTCCTAACCCGGAACCCACCGGGTATTGTAGTTACCGGACCCGGACTGGTACGAAACCTATCGGGACCGAGTATTTTTCTCAATTATCCAAGTCGGTGCAATATCCGAGTCGATCCAGACCGTGCTCAGCCCTACTTGTTACTTGATAGTTGATATTTGATAAAGTCTGATTATTTTTATTCAAAATATATATGCAATATCTTATTTATCGTATGTCATAGCTCGTAAAAAATATATTTTTTCTATATTTGAATCATGTAATTAATAGTTAATTCTATCAGATCTGGATAGAGGCGTATGTGACGATAATGATGTATTAGATATTTCACTAGTTATTTGTTAGCTCTTCAAGATATATTAGGGGTCTATTAAACATTTTCAATACTTAATTCTTTTACCCAATCTCCTCATTAATCTGGCCCATCTTTTTTCTTTTCTTTTTCATAATAATTCAATTTCCTCGTCCCTGTCCGCCATTTACTTACTTTTTTATAATTCGCCCTTCACTCGTGCCTCAATATTAATTTTATTTCCATTGCTAAGTCAAGAAATACATAATTAATTATCTCCAAATTTCATCCCATCTCATTTACTTATTTGTTACAAAGCGGTTACACGTCTTCACATTAATTTCAGTTAATACCTATATTCACTTTTAAGTTCGTTTTAAGACCTCGTATTGCCTATAAAAGCCTGCCTCCCCCCATTACCATCACACTGACTTGGCCATTATCTACCCTTCTCTCTCCCTTCCTCCCGTAACCATCACACTAACTTGGCCATTATTTCTTTCTCTCTCTCCTCCATCTCCCTGCAATCAATTTGTGTTCTTTTGGTATGGTAAGATGGGATCGGACTTTGAGCCTTATGTTTCTTTGTTCCTGCTAGGCATGAGGCTCATGTCTTTTTCCATCCTCCTTGCTCAAAAGAGATGAGAAGAATACAATCAAATTGTTACATTATCATGTTTGATAGAATTATTTGATATCACAATTTCTTTTGTTAAAGAGACAAGTCTATATTAGATCTTCCCTATATGCATGCTTTGAATATTTTCCTTTCATAGAGTTTGGATTGTCTTAGGTGTTCATGGATTGCATTTTTTTGACATCCACTTCTCTTCCTTCCTTCTTTTTGGCTTACACGAATCATATTTTTCTTCTCTATTGGTTTACTGTAAGATTTTAAGTCCTCAAAGGAGAAAATGCTTTAATTATTCTCTTGGATTTAACAATTTTCTCTTTTTTTTTCCAACGATCGAGATGAAGGCTAGTGATTAATTCGCACACTTTTTTCTTATTTTCAATAGATCCATTTTTGAAATTTTGCTAGGCTGATAATTCCAGTTTCTTTTTCTTTTGATTGAGTATACTAATTATTGTGCTGGTTGCTGAAAGACATTTAAATGCTCCACCGTTTGTACGGCCCCGTCAATTCCTTTGAGTTTTGTGTGAGTCCCCGTCAATTCTTTTGAGTTTTATTCTTGCGAATGTACTCCCCAATTTCAATTTTCACTATTTTTTCCAGAATCCAAATAATAATATATTCTTCCAAATGAAATGATAAAACTAAAAGATTGGATTTTAGGCCCCTGAACGCTTTTTTCTTTTTGATGAATGAAATAACATAAAATTGATGTGCTCTTAATTGCTTCTTTTATTCATTTTTTTTTCAAAAATAAGAAATAGTTCCGAAGATAAAACCAAGATTAATTGGAATAAATATGTTTGGAAACTTTGAATTTATCGTGAAGCCTTTATGGTAAATCAGGTTAACTGAATGATTAACTAGTTTTTGTTTCTAATTCCATGGCGAGTAAATATAAGGTGGAAATTTTTGTTTGAATTTAGGAGGATTTTGCAAAAAGAATAAGTTGTCTCAACTTTACAGCAAACTAGGGAAATGCTCATGTACGTGTTTTGAACATTATTTTAATAATTCAAGAATATATATAGTAAATTACAAATATGAATTTTAAATTATACTTTTACGATTAACTGAATTTTATTTTATTTTTCTAAAAACAATTATGGATGGAACGAAGAATATTAAAAACATATAAAATATGTAGATAAAAATTGTTGAATTAAAGACTAAAGGCAATAAAAAAGAGTGTAAAGAAAAAATATATACCCAAAATCGTTTTTAAGCATTAAACTATATTCATACACAAGATGCATAATGTATAAAATTGAACACATACATACACACATAATTAAATAAGTAAATAGCATATTGCATAATAAGCCGAAAAGATTTGAGAGGTTGATATGTAAGAGAATGAAATATTAAATAAGAAAATAATAATGTGATTTTAATATGGAATTATTTGATAAAAAGTAAAAGGATGGAAGATGATAAAGAGAAATATATGAGCAAACGGGTGCGAGAGTTTGATTGGGATTAACCAATAAAAAATAAATAAATAATGATAAAAATAAGACGAGCAAGAAATTATTCTTAGGCATTAGAATTATGTGTGTGTGTGCATGTGTGTTAATAATACATATTATACATTAAAAGTGGATTGACACTCTAGTTTCCTAGACCAATGTCAAGCTCCTACGAAAAAAAGATAAGGACGATAGAGATTAAAGATTTTGTATTTTTTTTCCAATATAGAATTGTTAATAGAGATCGTGAGAATTATTAAATACCTATAATTTCATATTCATTAAGAAAATCGATACATAAAAAGTTGAAATGGTAAAACATAGAAATATGTTATGGGTAACTACAGAAATATTATAAGATTTAAATCCTAAAGTTATGAAAAAACTACGAAAAATAACAATAGTATATTCTAAAGTTTTAAAATTACACTTAAAAATATCTTGTGGTTTAAGATTGATTCTAAAGTCTTAAAGCTATAATAAAAAAAATAAATACGATAAGCTGTTAAAGTGAAAAAAAACCTATTTATATAGATGAAAAACTACACTTCATGCCATGGTATAAATATCATGATGTTAACATTTAATATACATTAATTATAGTTACATTTATATATCATTTTTTTTATCATGAACAACAAATATAATGAAATATAAAAAAGTTAATATGCAATTTGTGAAAAAAAAAGTCATGACGTTGAAACCTTAATACACAATAAAGAGAATAAAATGGCGTTGAGATAATAATGAAAAATATGAATTAAAAATAATCACGATGATTAGAGGAATGGTGAAAGAAGAATAATACTTTATGTTTAATCTTTAATATATGTATAAGAAATAAAATAAAACTATATAAACATGAAAATATAATGAATTTAAAGATTGAACATGTAATTTATGAAGATTTAATTATGATAAAAATCTTATACATTAATTAAAAATTTATTTATGTATGGTTATGTGTCTTTACAAATAAAACTTATAATGGAATACAAAGAGTTAGTGTGTAATCTATGAAAAATTAATCATGTTGTCAAAATTTTACTACACATAAAGTCACATTTGTAGAAAAAAATTAGGATTAAAAAACGTAATGAAATATAAAGAGACAATATGTAGTTTATGAAAATTTAATCGTGATGTTAAATTTAATACACATTAATTAATAATATATTCATATATAATTATTTGTTATTATAAATAAAAATGTAATGGAATATAAAGAGTCAATATATAGTTTATGAACCTTTAATCATAATGCTAAAATTTTAATATACAAATTAATAATGAGAATTCCAAGTGTTAATACAAATAATTAAATGATGTAATTAATTAATATAATATTTAATAATGAGAATACATCTGACAATACAAATAATTAAATGATACAATAAATTGCTATGATATTTAAATAATAATTATAGATATTCTAAATTAAAAATTACGAAAAGATAAAAATAATAGTGAAAGGAGAAGAAGGCTTATGCCTAAAATTATATATATATATATATATATAAGATTATACCAGCACGAAAAATATAACATAATTTAAAAGAGTTAATGAATAATTAACATTTAATTCTTCTATTAAAATTAATGCACACTAATTAAAAATATATTATATATGATTATTTTTATTAGGATTAAAAAATATAATTAAATATAAAGAGACATTTAATAATAATTAAAAAATATCATTATGTTAAAACTTGAATACACGTTAATTAAAGATGCATTGTCATTTGATATTACAAATAAGAAATATAATGCAATATAAAGAGTAAATATGTAACTTTTAATTATGGTGTTTACATTTGAGTACACATAAAGATGCATTTATAAATGATTACTTTCAGATGAAAAATTATAATGAAATATAAAGAGCCAACCTATAATTTATGAAATTTTAATTATGATGATAAATTTAATATACATTAATTAAGGTTGTAATTATATATTGTTATTTTTTATTATAAATTACAATTTTAGTATAATATAAAGAGTTAATACGTAACATTTAATTATGATACTAAATTTTATTCCTCAAATTAATAATGAGAATGAAAAGTGTTAATACAAAATGATGCAATTAATCAACATGATATTTAATAATGACAATATAAAGTGACAATAGAAAGAAGTAAATGACGTAATAAATTCATATGAAATCAAGATAAGAATATACACACATTAATAATAAGAATAGTAGGTGTTGATACAAAGAATTAAATGATGTAATTAATTAATTTGATATTTAATAACGAGAACAAAAATGACAATATGAAAATTCAAATGATGCAATAAATTAGTATGACAAGGAGATAATGTTTACAAATATTAAAAATTAAAAATTATGAAAATATAAAAAGAATAATGAAAGGAGAAGAGGACTTGATGCCTAGAATGTAATGTATATGATTATTTTTTTTATCAGGCTTAGAACATATAATGGAATACAAGAGTTTATGAAAATTTAATCATGATGTTAAAATTATAATACTCATTAATTAAGGATGAATTCATATATTATTATTTGTCATTGCAAAGACAAAATATAATGAAATATAAAGTTTAAATATATAATTTTTAAAAATCTAATCTTGATGTTAAAATTTTAATATACAGAAAGATGCATTGAATATGATTATTTTCTAGGATTTAAAAATATAATTGAATATAAAGATTAAACTTGCAAATTGTAAAAATGTAATCATGACGGTAAATTTAGTACACATTAATTAAGATTACATTTATGTATGATTCTTGGTTATTACATAAATTAATAACATGAATACCAATTGTTAATACAAATAAATAAATGATGCAGTTAATTAATATGATATTCAATAATGAGAATGCCAAGTGACAATATAAAGAATTAAATCATGCAATAAATTAATATGATTTTGAGATAATAATTATAAAAAATATATTGAAAGCACACAAAAAGAAGAGTGCTAGATATAATTATATATGAAAATTATGTTATTACAAATAAATTTTGTAAAACTACAAAGAGTAAATGCGTAATTTGTGAAAATATAATTATAGTGTTAACATTTTAATAATGGTATATATATATATATATATATATTTGATAATAAAAAAATAATGGAACATAAAGATTCAACTTGCAAATTGTAAAAATTTAAAGAAATAGTGAAACATAAACATATATAAAAATACACAAAAGAGAAAAAAATAAAAACCAATATTTTTCCCAAACGAAATTGTACAATTTAGAAATCCACTCTTAAGTAAACCAACTGATGTGAATATACTATTCTAAATATTTGAAATAACAAGTTGAATTTGTTCAATAGAGCTAATGGGTTGATAATTAGATTTAATAGACCTGCTACCCACTTATACACCCACAACTTTAGGATGTAAGATCAAAGGACAGAACTAAGAAAAATGTGGTTCACTATAGCAAGGCACACGGTTCAACACTATTCACGGTTGGTTCGTTGTACTCTCCTTTTCCCTAGGCGAAGCCCTTACCTTGGCCTAACCTCTTGAAGCCTGCCCTAGCCGAAGCATCACCTTGCTGCCTCGTTGCCTTGCAACGAGATGGTTCAAAGACGACAACAAGATGATTTGGGGTTGGCGGTTCAACAAAGGGGTGGCGAGGCGAGTGCTTCAACTTCGCCGCAATGGCAAGATGTTTAGTCACGGGGCGACAAGGCGAGTGCATCGACTTTCACGACAGTGGCGACGAGGAGACTTCAGTGGTGAGAAAACTTCAACGTTGTTACGAAAAGGGGAGAGAAGGATCGCACAAACAAAAAAACGCGAAGAGGAAAAAAATGACGGCGGCTCTTTGTTATGAAATAACGATAATTATCAAGATTGGGTCTTTATCTAGACCCCTAAAGAATTTATATAAGCACTCTCTTTAAATTTTACTGTCTAGACCTCTAGCGAGACCTCGTAGAGAAATTCTGCTGAAGCGTCTGACTATGTAGGGGACTAATTGGGTTCAGATTCAAGGCATTATTAACAAACGTCAAGGCAGCAACGAGGCGACTTCAGTAGGGAACCGTGAAGAGAGATATTGCACGAGTTTACTCTTTGCTGAACCGATCGTTGAACTACGTTGAATCAAACATTTTTCAATAGTGAACTGCACATTTTTCACCCATTGTAGATCCTATATATATATGATGACTGCAAATGTAGGGAGAAACATGCTATCAGCTATGCCCATTAAAAATTTGATAATTTTATTATTTATATTGTATGCAAAAAGAAATGTAGAAAAATGATGGGTACAAGACAAATTCCAATGATGTATAGCCAGTGAGCCATGTGACGAAAATTTACAATTTAAATTCTTGATTATGAAAGATTTAGTGATTAGTACATACAAAAGAAAATTCAATGAAATAAAACATTGTGACACTTGGAGGATCATATATTTCACGAATTCTAGTAACATCAAAAGGACTAAAAGATATTTTTCTAATAATAAATGTAAAGAAACAATGCATCAAACATTACACAACAACACACATTAATGGTTTGATGGTGAGGGTTCCTCATAAATGATGTAGTTAGAAGTTGTTGGGTGAGATTTCTGATCCTTCGTATTAAAATTGTGGTCCTCCCAAGGACAAGCATTCTTCATCCAAAATCATATCTGAAATCATGATTTATGTTTTTCCAACATTATAAATGAATATCACGCATATAAAAAATTGCATTTCAAGTATCACATACTTTCTCTCAATATTTTCGTTCAACCCAAATTGCTATGAGCAATTCAAGTAATTAGACATGTATATAGACCCAAAAGATAATATATTGTATAAAGGATCCTTAATCTCTACGAAGACCTTTTAGCATGAAATTATAAAGTTCAGCCAATCACCATCCACTGCTCGGTGTAACTTATAACTCACAAGATTTGAAATATTCCATCATGATTCATTTTATACGCTACTCATATGCATAATTCATATATGATATGGACTCAGCATCAACAAAATAATTCATGATACACTTATATACATATGTATATATCAAAATTATGAGTAATTGTAAATATACTTAGTTAATTTACTCAAGTAAGTTAAAAGTTTATTTACGCGAATATACCCATATTATATGGCGAAAATAAAAGAGAATTATCTTTTAATATGCGTATGATGTTGTAATTGTGTAATATTACAACATTACATTTATCTCTCGAGCTCTTTGTTTTCTCATATGAAAAAATACCCTACCAATGCATTCAAACTATATTCATTTATTTATTTAAAGAGAAAATCAATTTTTTTAAAAAATAGTACTTTCTGTCAATATTATTAAAATCAAATCGATCGGATCAATGGTTCAATATTCAATGTCGAGATAGGAATTGACTTTGAACCAACAAAAAAACTAGTCAACCGAAGAACCAACTCAAAAAAATGGTTCAAGTTTTAAAAAAATAAAAAATCCAAAATATAATGTGGAAATAAGGCTAAAAAAAGTAAAAATTAAAAAGGAAAGTAAAAAATGGAAACAGATTTTAATGGAAAAATGATGAAACTAAAATTAAAAATGATAGTAAAAAAGGAAATAGATATGAGAAAATTTATTAGGAATGAAAAATTAATGGAAATAGAAAAAGGAAAACATAGTAAAAGAAATAGGAGTAATCTATGGTAAAAGAATTTATTACTTTATCAAGTAAAGTACAAAAGTAAAAAAAATGAATGCAAAATGACATCAATTTAATGAAAATAGTATTGAGAGGAAAGTAGATATTAGAAAATTAACATGGAAAAATTAGTTAATGAACGTATAAAAAAGGTTAAAGATAAAAATATTAAAATTAAAGGGATAAAACAAAATTAATATTAATATGCCAATATCAAATTTGAGAGTCAATTTAGGAATATTATTTTTCAAGTAATATCTTTATGTTATTATATCATTAATAGCAGGTTATTATTATATTTTTATGAATTGTATAATAGTAATTTATATTATAAATTTAAAATTATTATAAATAACATTATTTAATAAACTTTAGTTTAATCCGATGGAACGTATTGAATCAATTGATCCGACCTCTTATCTGGTTCTAAAAATATTGTGTTCTATCATATTTGGTCATGTATCGAAAATACTTAAAAATATGAATAAGCTAATACTTAATGTATCATATGTGAGACTATATATCGTAGAACCAATTCTTTCAATTAGATGGTATTTTTTTAAGATACAAAAATTTTGGTCGTGGAGTATAAAGAAATAAATTACTCGCTTTCTCAGGTTCGATCAGCTTTTTGGTTTTAAAAAATTAATCGTTATTTTTTGAATCAATTTTTAAAATTAAAAAACTATTTTAAAATTATTTTACAAAAATAAAAACCACCCTCTAACGAATTAATTTTTTCGGATCATTTTTTCGAGACCCTACTTTTTTATAATTATATTTTATAAATATATAATACTTTAAAATTAATATAAAATATTTAATTTTATATTAAATATAAAATATATTACAAAATTTTGAAGTTATTAAATTAGAGTTTGATAATGTGATATAAAAGTATGAAATTTTATAAAAAATATTATATCTATAATAAAAGAATTGATAAAATATGTATTAATTATATAAATAAAAAATTATAAATAAAAAATGGGCTCATTTAATTTTAGTGAGTGAATTTTAATTTTTCAAAAATTATCTTAAATCATATTCGAACTCTTAATTTTTTTATTTTTTTATTCGACTTTTTTGAATCCAATAATTTTTTTTGGGTTAATCAGGTTTTTCTTACACTCCTATCTAATACAAATAAAAGGAAACCACACACAATTTTCATGCACCATGTGTCCCATTTTATTTCATTTTGTTATTTATTTATTTTTAAATGTTGTGAGCCAGTTGTCTCATTAATTAATTAATTGGTGTAGACCCGTGGAAAGGCCTGCGCCTTGGCTCCTCTCTCCCACAAAAGCGCTGCGCGCAGTCAGTAGTGGTACACCATCACCTCGCAGAAGAACCGAACTGTGGAGAAGAGGGACAAGGAGGAGGGAGGGGAAAGAGGAGATGTGGCCGTTCAGTCGCAAGGGGCCGTCCGGGTTCTCGTGGTCTTCCACCGCCGAGGAGGTCACTCGGGGAGTGGACGGCGCCGGTCTCACCGCAATCGTAACTGGTAAAAATTCCTCGCTTTCGAGTTGCAAAAGATAAGCTTCTATGGATCCGATCGGTGCAGAGCTTACTTGTCTCTTAGCTTCTGTTCCGGGAGAGAACGAATAAGCGACTGAAGGCATCGCATTGGGCATCTCCTACTTCGTCGCGATTCTTTCTACTTGCAGTAAATTTCTCGCTGAAAAAAAAAAAAGGTTTCTTGATGCCTTGTTTGAACTGAAAAAAGAACAGGAAAGGTGTCTTCTTTTAAATTATATTGTGGAGAAATGCTTGTTACGTTGTCTCCATATGAGATTTTTTTGGTTCGTCTTATCTGACGGCACTTCTATTCATGGAAGAAAAGATACCATTCGACTCTGATCTGAAAATTTCATCAAAATCCTCAAAATGGTGGAAGAAGGGAAAATCCTGTTCTTATATGTCTAACCTTATGGATGATTATCCATACGAGGGGGTAATTGTTTTGTTTGCTGCAGTTTTTTACGTATTAAATTGAGCCAAAACATGCTTACTATATTTATAACAGTAGTTCAGCAATGCTATTTGACCAGGAACATGACTTGAATATCCAGGAATCTCGTTTAACCCATGGAGAAGTAAAAGAAATAATATTTGTTGTTGCAGGAGCATCAAGCGGGATTGGTGCTGAGACAGCTCGCATTTTAGCATTGCGTGGTGTTCATGTAGTCATGGCAGTCAGGAACACCGTGTCTGGTGATGCCATCAAAGATAAGATTTTGAAGGAAACACCCAATGCAAAAGTTGATGTTATGGAGTTGGACCTTACCTCAAAGGAGTCGGTGAGAAAATTTGCTGCTGAATTCAATTCATTAAATCTTCCACTCAACATCCTTGTGTAAGCATCCTTACGAATGATCTCCAATATCAAAACTTCAGCCAATGTGTGACTAACTTCTGGAACTTTATTTTTGCATTATCTCAAGTAACAATGCAGGAGTTATGGCAACTCCCTTTTCACTTTCAAAGGATGGCATAGAGCTGCAATTTGCAACTAACCATGTAGGTATGAACTAAATCACCATCTTATTGTTTTGAGGTGGAAAGCTTGTCTATGCCGAACTAGGTTCTCATTGTAATAAAAAAAAAACTATGGCGAGCTAAGATCCCTGTACTAAACATCTGCACCAACCTTACCATTGTTGCAATATTATTTTCTGTCGTTCTAAGATACGAATAATATAACAAGATAATACAATGGACTGAACCAGAGTTACCATGTAAACTCTTTGAAATACTACATTATTGAGTAATATTATTTCCTATTATTAAACAATATTTGTTGAATTCATTGTTTCAAAAAAAATTTGTTGAATTCATGTGAACTAGTTGCAAGTTGTTTTATGATACCAAAATTCTGGCATCATTACTTTTTAAATCAATAATCAGTGATTATGTATATAGGTACAATGAGTATGTATAGATTTTAAAATGTTTACACACATTGAATAATCATTCTATCTTTGTTAAAGATTCGTTGGTGGTTCTCAATCTAGAAGAAAATCTATCAATTTAATTTGAGATGTCATCTAAAGTATTTGGTCAATTACTCAAAAAAGTTGTTTGGTCATCATCCATAAGTAAATTTTGATCTAATGATGGAGCCACATGTGTAATTTCTTAAAAGTACACCCATCCAATACACATATATGTCAAACTTTTAGCTTTTCAGATTCATCATTTACCTATCCAAGTGCATCTATTATATCTAACCACCTTGTGTTAGATTATTGCATTATATTTTCAGTGGCAACTAGGTCGAGCATATATAAGTATAACTAACATGGGAACAATTATTATTGACACCAGATCGTCAGGAAGAATACTACATGCATATATTGAAACTTACTCTTGACTTACATAATCTATATCGGCTGGCTTGACACCGGTTTGGATGAGGTGGATTACGGGAGAAACACGGCAAGAAGAAATTAACTTTGGCAATTTCTTACAACAGAGAAAGTTTTCCTTGGCAAATGTGCAATTCAGATCTGGTCATCACTTAAATGTGTCAATATAAGTACCCTTTCAAAAAAAAGTGTCAATATAAGTAAAAACATTTATAGAAATATAATTTATTCTAACTAATCAGGTCCCCTTATCTTAATATCTAGTATTTCATAGGTATAACATGTAATAAAATGGATAATCCATACAACATACCAATGTCTGATGTGACACTAATAGACCAATACTCAAACGTCATGGATCCTCTAAACGAAAGACTCCATGGATGGTCATGGTAATGGTTGCCAAGTTAGTGAGCTTTTCGTTAATTCCATTAGAAGATAACAGTTGTTTTATGTGCTAGAGTGTACTGAACCTTTTTTTTTTTGAGGAGAGAGTGAACTTTTGATCCTTTGACAATGAGACACACATCTTTTTGTAGTTTGTGACTTGGTGTATTTAATTCTTCATAATGCAATAGTCAAGGTCCAGACTTTTCACAATAAACTTGATCAGGATGTCGTATGTTCAGAATTTCATGTGTTTTGCAGGTCACTTTCTTTTGACACATCTTCTGTTAGATAATATGAAACATGCTTCCCGTACTTCGAAGATAGAAGGCAGAATTGTTAATGTTTCATCAGAGGGACATAGGTTTGCATACAGAGAGGGGATTCGTTTTAATAAGATCAATGATGAGTCAGGGTATGATGCAAAAAGTTATTATGTTTCATTTATTGATGCATAGTTTTATTTTTTTATTTAATATAAGATTTTCTTATAGCTTATTTTTCCTTTTTGTTCGGATCAGTTATCATTTTGATTTTTGAAGACGAAGCAGGAAGTAAGATCCTAACTTTCTCCTTATTCTTGACAGATATAGCACTATTGGTGCTTATGGTCAATCAAAGCTCTCTAACATATTGCATGCAAATGAACTTACAAGGCGCTTTAAGGTATTATAATGACAACTCCTCTGTGTGTGTGTGTGCATGCAAGAGTGGGTGCATGGGTGCAATCAAAATTAGGTTTGCACCTTAGTCTGAATGCATCTTGCTTTTCTTCATATATATAACACATTTTTATGTGTGTGTGTATATATAAAGAGAGATTATATGATGTAAGCTTTTTATTTTGCATTTCACTTAATATATGAACGTGTAGTTTCTGTAATTCATCATGTGGGATTTTTGAAGATTTTATAATTCTACTATATTAATAGGTTCAACAGTTATACAACTCTTGATTAGATGATAAATTGGAACAACAACAACAACAACAAAGCCTTATCCCACTAGGTGGGGTCGGCTACCTGGATTACGACGCCATTCCGAGATGATAAATTGGAAAACATAATAAAAAAGTATGGCGTATTTTTATATGAATTTTTAGGAAAGATAGGAAGGCAAACAAATTTCAGCCATCCAATTTATTGATATGATTTAAACGATGTAGCTATTTTCAAGTATCGGTATGCAATAAAAATCACAAGTCACCCTGATCATTAATCGTTCTTCTCGCCAATTGCACTTATGGTATATGCATTCTCTCATCGTGGAAAGTGCAGTTTCTCTGTTGTCTCTAAATGGCCCACAAAAAGCTTATTGATGCTGCGCTCATTCGCCCGGAAACTAAGTATGAGTCTCCACAACATGCAATAGTGGACCTCTGTGGCGAGGCTGATGCGGTTACTGCTCCACCTCTTCTTTGCTTGCTGTCATGACACAACAGGTCCGGACGGTGGCAGACATCAAGTGGATTGACACCTCATCGGATGTAGCTTTTTGGCGAACTTTCTGCAAGAGCAAGAGAAGGCTGCAGGGTCGAGTTTGTAGATCCAGGGGACAGAGGGTCCTTCCATGGCATACATCTGGGCTATTTGGCTGCAATGAAATGACACCCTATTTCATGGGGAGGGAAGGGGGGGCATGCTTTATGCTGAGAACATCAGGACCCATGTGAGTGCCATATTTGGGGAGTGGAAAATGTGCTGATAGCATGGGTTGTCACCTCTGTTGCAGGGTTTTTTGGTGCGGGGTTTTACCAGATTTGTCTATCAGTTCTCTGTAACAAAACCCTGGATGACTACCACCTTGTTGTTCGTCCTTTCTTGTTTAAAAAAAATAGTGGACCTGGCCCAAAAATTAGGGTGGAGGCATATGGTATAATTGATTGTATTTTTATTTTTATTTCAAATTTCTATATAATAAGTAAACTAGAATTGTGGGGGGCGGTTGTTGGAGGTTATAGTCCCTCTACTGATGACATCACATGTTCACATTGTTAGTTGTATCTGTGGACTATAACCACATTTGGAAGCTAAGATATATTGTGTGTACATGCATGCATAAGACTTGTAGATCTGCAAAAATGTTGCATTTCACTTTGCCAAATGCATTTGATATCACAAGAAATACATCTCTGTTTCAAGTGTAGCCAGATTGTGCATCAAGCATAATCCGTGCCTTCTGAGATGTAGTTCTAGTTAGCAGTTTTCTGTTCCTTTACATAATGAACGTCTGGGACCACTTTACTCATAATATAAATATAATTCGTTAACGAAATTGTTTGACATTGAATAAATCTGCTTTAAAAAAACATGGAAGTAAATCAAGTTCATAGAGACAAGTGTCAAACAAATTTCTTAGTTATGGATGTTAATGTAACATGTTATGAGCATCTTAGCTATCTGTGGATTTTGTTTGCTTAATAGACCAAGAGGACTAATTGAGTCTGTATATGGCTTTGTGTGTAAAAAATGATTGCATTAATTTTTATAATTTTCTAGATTTTCAAGCACATGCAGAATTAGTAAAGAGCAATCCACAAATCTTAAAAACCCTTAGGAAGATTTGCATTGTATTTTCCCTATTATCTTTACATGCATGTTTCTGCCAATATACATGCATAAAGATTTTGCTTTTCTCCTTGATTTGCCCGATCAGGAAGAGGGGGCTGAGATAACTGCAAATTCTCTTCATCCAGGATCAATTATCACGAATCTTCTTCGATATCACAGTTTCATAGATGGTAAATTCATTTCTTCTTACCATTATTTAATAATTTAAATGTAGTGCATTGGCCAGCAGTGTTATATGGTAGTGAATGTTGGGCTATGAAGGGACAACATGAACGTAAAGTGGGGGTAGCCGAAATGAGGATGTTGAGATGGATGTGTGGTCATACAAGATTAGATAAGATTAGGAATGACCATATACGTGAACGAGTCGGAGTGGCTCCTATTAGTGAGAAAATGGTAGAGAATCGTTTGAGATGGTTTGATCATGTTCAGAGAAGACCATTAGATGCGCCAGTAAGAAGAGTAGATCAAATAATCTGGAGTCCGATTAAAAGAGGGAGAGGGAGGCCAAGGCGGACACTTGGCGAACTAATAGAGCAAGATCTATTGGTGAATAATATACCGAAAGGTTTGGTTACTAATAGAGCGGAATGACGTCGTATGATCCATGTAGCCGACCCCACCTAGTGGGATAAGGCTTTGTTGTTGTTGTTAAATGTAGTGCATTGTGCCTGCACTTTGAGCTTGGATTTTCTGATAATGAGTTACTAAGAAGATGCTCATGATTATTGACATGCTAACATTCTGACACGTACTTTTGTAATGGGTATATGCTTCAATTTGGAGAAAATTTATGCAAGTTGTGGTTCTAATAATTCAATTCTATATATTGACACTTGATTTGATTAATGTCAAATAAAAATCTCTTTTGAGCTTGCAATATGTTGCATCACTGTGCATTAATTTGGAACCTTCATTCTTTGATATTCTGTATATTTGAACAATTTGGCACTAACAATTCATATCTTTTGATTGAACACAGCAATATCTCGTACACTGGGGAAATTAGTGTTAAAGAATGCTGAGCAGGTAAGTTTGTCTTTATTCTTACTGTGGTTAATGGTTACTTCCCATGGGATGGATTCTTGTCATCTATTTACAGTTGAACCATTTTTCCTGCGCTATTTCATTTTCCTTGCAGATTACATGTATAACATGACATTCTTCTGTTATTGTAATTTTTCTATATAACGACATAAGTGGCATCTTATTGTCGTACATATTCTGTTGTAAGGTGTCAAATCCTCGAGTCATTCAGTAATTGATTACTAGCTTTGCTTAAACCTCAAAACCCACACATGCAATAAATGAAATTCTAAATCCTATATGTAAGTTAAATTCTTAATCTAGATCTATCATTAGGCATGTTAATGCTTTAGTGGTATCAATTATAATGGCTTCAATGTCAAGACAACTGCATGCTAGGTTAGCTCCCTTTTTATTACGCAGATTAAATCCTTCTCTACGAAAACACACCTGATAATGTTATCTGCATGTGCTTGCGCTAATCTTCGGGAGCGACTAACACTTCCTGAGTCTACATGGCATCATCATCCTTCATCCTTTAAATAGAAAGATGGTTTCATGTTACATGAAGTGTCCAGGTACAAATTTATCATTTTGTAAGATGCTATGTTTCCTTTGATAGGGGGCAGCAACTACCTGTTATGTGGCTTTGCATCCTCAAGTCAAAGGTGTAAGCGGAAAATACTTCTGCGACAGCAATTTGTATGATCCGAGCGCCAAAGCGAAGGACGCAGACTTGGCAAAGAAATTGTGGGATTTTAGCATGGACCTGATCAAGTGATTTATAGGTAGCATTCCCCTCTATTAAGTAATCCAATGTGTAAATTTGTTCGAGGGGATTTGTGAATGCTCTTCATACTGAAGATTGTTTGTTTGATTAAACTAAATTGATGCTGTATTTGCAATGTGAAGAGGCCTTTTATTTTAGACTCCTATGGAAATCCCATTTGACAATGTAACGAAGATGCCTTTGGGATGTTGTGTTTTTTAGTTTAATAATATTGTCAAGCACTTTTGGTGTATCTTTTTTATTGTTTATTTATACTTTCTGTTGTAATTTAGGATGCCATCGGTGACACCCAATAAATAGTATTACAAAGTATTGAATTATTCAAAATAATTATATATATATTTTTACAAAGACTAATGTTTAAATGTAGAAGTGACAAATGTAAATATCATGGTGATTTGAATTAATTCTTGAAACATCGAAGTTGGAAAGATGTCTAAAGAAAAGAATGCCGAAGTTGTAGTGACTTCTTGTCCCATTTGGTTGGTTTACAAAGGGCTTGTTACATGAAAAGCAAAGACTACAAGTAAAGAAGCACTAGGTGCTACTGATGATAATCAAACTCGATATCACTTGATCCACAAGCGAGGGACGAGTCAATGCCCACGCATATCATATTTAAATAAAATAAAAACTCAACATTAAAAAAAAAAGTAATTCCTGAACTTAAAAAAAAAATCGACGTGACGTGTGCATATGTCTATATGTAATTTAATAGTTTTTAAAATTCATCATAGATAATTAATTTGCAAAAGTAAAATCACCAAACAGTGCATGGATAAAAATAGAAGGTGGAACTTAAACACAACAATTATTACGTTGACTCCTAGAAAGTGGAACTTAAACACAAAAAATAGAAAGATGTGACATGTTATAAAATATTTGTGAGAATAATTTATATATGTTTAGTTTCAACTATAACATGGCACTCGTTTATAAATTGCATAATCATTCATCTTTTTTTTTTTTATAATCCATCACACTCTATAAGTACACCTATCAATCCAACACACGTTAAAATGTAAATAATTCAAAATTTATACATCAAATTATTAAAACATGTAAATTTAAACATAAAGTATTTTTAATTATTAAATTATGAATGTTCAATGTTATTTTCATTTTAATTTTAACCTCAAATTTTAATTAAATGTCAAACTCCGCCTATGTTTATAGCTGGTCCCAAGTCCGGATAAAAGAGGAGGGTTGTGTTAGGCCTCGACAGCCAGCGTAAAACCCTGTCGAATCTTATGAACATGGATCAACGAATGACGCCGTATGATCCATGTAGTCGATCTCACCTAGTGAGATAAGGTTTTATTGTTGTTATTGTTGTCCAACTTTCACATATGATGATTTTACCTTAGACTCGACCGACTTCGTCTGAGTTTACTTGAGTCCACAGAAGTTTACTCAAGTTTAGTAATAAGTCCGATTCCTCGTCAACTTAACTCGATTTTATAATTAAATTCGTTAGAGTTTACATCTCAATGATATGAATCATGAGAAGCGAAAAAAAAAAGAACCGAAATCTCACAAGTTTATACGCCTTATAAGCGTCACCTGTCTCTAAGACTATCAAACTCCAAAGTTATCAATATCAGCTCATACTAAAAATCCAAATAAAATAACAATGTCATAAAATCAATTAACACGCTCATTCTTGAGCTCGTTTGCATTTTTTTTATTTGATAACAAGCAAACAAGTAAACTTTCATTCATTATCTACAAATGTAACATAAGAGGACAGACATTAACGAGCTCCGTGAGTAAATAAAAATTCATAACATTTGAAAATTTCGAAAATTAATATCTTTTCATATGTCATAATACGATTCCAATAAAAATAATGCACATGAATGATATACATGTAAGAAATTATTTCCCATGTTCTATAATTTTACACGAACTTAATTCATGAGGTTATTTACGTGTGCCAGACTCCTATGAAATTAAATAGATATGTTCTTAATAGGCCGTGAAACAATTAAGAAATTAGCTCTTAACGTACCCTATTTCTAATCAAAAGTAGCATCCTTAGGAGAGTTGTGCCCTGGTGAATTGCTGGAAGTTAGTAATCATAAGTTTCAATTTTGAAATTATCACTTGACATTTTGCTATTTATTCCGACTTTGAATTAATCAGATACTAATAATTTTAAATATCGAAAACTCCGAATGAGTATAAAAAAGTGATATCCTAAGTCTTCTTTTATAACAAACGTTCAACATCTCGAGTAGTGATCAGACACTTTGAAATATAATGCACGTGAATGGGTTGTATGCAATTTGTCAAGTAATTAGATCCAAATTATTATTCTTATTGTCCACATGGTTTTACAATCAATTCACAAATTTAAGTTCGATATTATCAATATTAAGCTATAAATTTCAAAAAGTATTTAAGAAAACATTACATGCCGACATTAAAAACATACAAAGATACATTGCTTTCTGGTCTGACAAATTGATTTGTCCAATCAACTTCTCATTAAATGACCTTTTTTTTCAAGCCAGCCCTTGAGTCTTAGAAAATTCCGTCCATTCAATTCACACGACGTTAAAAAATATATCGTGACAATGATAAATAATTTTTTTTTTGCTGGGACTCCAACTTCCCATGAAATGTCTTTCATGCGCTAATTTCGGATCTGCAAACGTAAAAAAAAAATTCTTGTGATAATTTACAGATGTGCTTGGGGCCATATGTCACCCAAAGCTGTTAATTTCAGCCTGGAAGAAACACCACAATAAAACTAGAGGACCAATCATTAAATTCATGTGGTAATTTACAGATGTAAGGGGGCCATGTGTCCCATGGTTGAGTTCATTGCACCGGGTGCCTACTATTTAACTATAAACACATAGAAGATGATGAAGCAGAACAAATATATGATTACTTGTGAGATCCACAAAAGCATGCCATATCATTATTATTATATTAAAGAAAGTTCATATTATAATTTTAACACCCAATGTCTTCAAGATTATTATATTAAAGAAAGTTCATTATTATTATTATATTATATGTACGATGGGGCATTGACTAGGGTTAGGACACCCGGAGGTGAGACAAATGAATTTCCTATAGGAATTGGCCTACATCAAGGATCAGCTTTAAGCCCGTATCTATTTAACTTAGTTATCGATGCTATAACCGAGAGTATCACAGAGGAGGTACCTAAGTGCATGCTATTTGCGGATGATATAGTACTTTTAGCGGATTCAAGAGAAGAGATTAATACAAAATTGGAAATATGGAGAAATACGTTGGAGTCAAAGGGTTTTCGTTTAAGTAGGAATAAAACAGAATATATGCATAGCAATTTCACAAATAAACAACTTAGAAACGATTTGAAAGTTAGGTTAGGGGAGGATATAATTTCTCAAGTGACAAAGTTTAAATATTTAGGATCAATTGTAAGACAAGATGGTGAGATTGATGACAATGTTAATCATAGAATTCAAGCTGGTTGGTGTAAGTGGAGGAAAGCCACTGGAGTTCTTTGTGATAGAAAAGTACCCAATAAAGTTAAAGGAAAATTCTATCGTACTGCTATAAGGCCAGCAGTGTTATATGGTAGTGAATGTTGGGCTATGAAGGGACAACATGAACGTAAAGTGGGGGTGGCCGAAATGAGGATGTTGAGATGGATGTGTGGTCATACAAGATTAGATAAGATTAGGAATGACCATATACGTGAACGAGTCGTAGTGGCTCCTATTAGTGAGAAAATGGTAGAGAATCGTTTGAGATGGTTTGGTCATGTTCAGAGAAGACCACTAGATGCGCCAGTAAGAAGAGTAGATCAAATAATCTGGAGTCCGATTAAAAGAGGGAGAGGGAGGCCAAGGCGGACACTTGACGAACTAATAGAGCAAGATCTATTGGTGAATAATATACCGAAAGGTTTGGTTACTAATAGAGCGGAATGACGTCGTATGATCCATGTAGCCGACCCCACCTAGTGGGATAAGGCTTTGTTGTTGTTGTTGTTGTTGTGTCTTCAAGATTAAATTAATCAATGGCCCAAAAGAAAAAAAAAATAAAGAAGAAAAAGTAGCACAAAAGGATAAGAAGACGTCTCGTTGTCCATTCCAAGTGTAACTATCTCCTTTGTTGGACATTTTTCATAGAATTATTTACTTATATATTATATATTAATATATATATATATATATTTCTTATCGGTGACCCATTTATATCATTGGATGCTTGATCTCCATAGGTAAACTAATTTACACGCATCAGGTGTGCAACTTTATAATTGTGAGTGGGGTGTCGGCGTACTTTGTGCAAATTTATAGTGCTTCATAAAGTGACGCCAAAAGCAATATTTATCATAGAAACACAAAATAAATAATGAAACAAAAACGAAAGATGCCATGAATTGGTCCAATTTGTTGCCGACGATTATGCATGTGATCAAACTAAATCACATTCACTTAAAATAAAAACATATATACATAATTATTTATATATATATTAGTAATAGCAAACAAATATCATGTCTATATTATAATAAAAATTAACAATATATTTTCAGATTCTACGTTTGTAGTCTAATAATCAAAGTATCCTAATCCTAAATTAAATATATAATTTATTAATAATCTAAATATATGATATGATTTACTAATAATCGAGTTTCACTTTATTTTCGATCTTTAGTCCAAAGACCTCTTTTGCAACCGAAAAAAACTATCACATGATTTATAATTTTAAAAAATGATTCAATTTTGGTGTTTCCTATCCTATCTTATTTTCTATTTTTTATATCATCAAATCTTGGTCAAATAGTTTATCAGATGAATATATGATGGTAAAAAAAAATAAAGAATAAGGTGAAGTAACGAACATCTTAATTTTATTCATAAAAAAATAATAAAATAGTGGATAATTATTGGAAACGTTGGATCCAAAAAATGCTATACAATGAAAAAATTTAGATGCTGAACGAATGATGCAGTAATCATCGAATTGTGCGATGATTCCAATTTTATCTTCCTTTTATTTGAAGTTTGAAAATTCAAATATTAACATAAGCTAAGTTTCAAGTGAAAGAAGCATAAAAATTAGCACTCATCTTAGCTTCATTAATAAATGGATAAAAATTTGTGTCATGGGAATTTTTTTAGATAATAAAATACATAATCAAAACTAAACTATTGACCTACTTAAAAAGGTATTTAAGGTGGTAAAATACAGATAAAAAACATTGTATACATTCCTAAATCGTTTTTTATTTACTTAATTGATTTTGTCTGCTAAATTAAAGATTAAATTGATAAATTCAAGATTTAAATGCTTATGTTTTACCTTTTCGTCCATTATGACCCTTAGTAACATTATGTTAAACTAATATATCCGTCGATTCCAAACTAATAGTGAAATTAAATAAATAATAGTGAAATTAAGTAAATAATAGACCAAAATAGATAACTAATACACCAAAGTCTTAAATAAATTTGTCATTATAATAGTGAAATTTGATCATTGTTAATAAATAATCACAGTCAACTTTTCATTTTTTTACCAAGTGGCACGTTTTACTACAAGTTGAACACTTTCAAATTGACCTAAAAATCAATGACTAAATAAGATTCGTACTTATTATAAGTATTCATTATTCTTTAAGACTTTAACTAATATATCATAATTATGTTATTATGTTATAATAATACGCGTTCGGCTCCGTTATTTAACCTCACCATAACACAGGACCCAAAAAAAGAGAGAAGTCAACGTTTTGGTCAACCTAAAATCCTTGAAAAAGTTAGAAAAATTACTTCTCACCCGATCCCATTTTGACTTATCTTGTCTTTTTTTATTAATCTCTTTTATTTATTTTCTTGCCTTTCCATTTATTTTTTGTGTTATTGTAATCACTAATTAATCCCACGATTATTTCTTTCTTTCTTTCTTTCTTTCTTTCTTCCTTCTCTTCCTTGTTCCCTTCTTGCACGCCATCGTGACCCAAGACGCCCACCGCCATTAGGGTTCCAATCGTTCCCATCCATGTCCTCCTCTTAGGCTTCGAAGCCGATCCATGGCCGATTTCCGGCACAAGGACGTCGATCTCGAGTTCCGACGGGGGCTCGAGGAGCTCGTCCGCGGCCACTTCGACGGCTGCTTGCTATCCCCCTCCTCCTCCGCCTGCGCCGCCGAAGACGAGGAGGAGGAGGAGGAGGATGCCGACGTAGGTCCATCTGCCTCCGCCGCTGCCGCCGAGCCGATCGGGCCCCGGCGTCGGAGGTCCGATCTCGAGGGCGGGGACGGGCTCGCCGAGCCGTCCGCCGTCACCCGGCGCAATTCCCGAGCCCTCAGCCGGTGGGTCGCCCGCCAGGCTGAGGAGATGATCACCACCATCGAGCGCCGCAATCGCGAGTCCGAGCTCATGGCCCTCGCCGGCCTCCATACCGTCTCGACGCTCGATTCCTCCTTCCTCCGCGAGTCGCGGAGGTCGCCGACCTCGCAGGTGGAGCGCCCCGTGGCGGCGAGGGCGCAGTCGATTCTACAGATGTGGAGGGAGCTTGAGGAAATGACGGTGTCTAGGAGGGAGAGGAGGAGCGCGGGCGCGCCTGTCACTGCGGCCGGCAATAGGAGCCGGGATGAGCGTGGCGATGGAAGCTCTGTAGCTGCAAGCGAGAGTGAGTACGATACGTATCACTTGTCCAACAGAAATATCCATATGGAGTCTCAGAGACCGGGCGAGGAGGGTGACAGTCATACATTGAGCACGGAGCAGCAACCCGAAATAGGAGATGCAGAGAGGGAGACAGTACGGCAGATAGTTCGGGAATTGACAACAGAGAGTTTGATACAGGAATCAGAAACAAGAATCTCGTCCATAAATGAACATGAGAACGATAACCACAGCCAGAATCAGAACCAGAGAGCTGAATGGCTCGGGGAAACTGAAAGGGAGAGAGTGCGGCTTGTGAGGGAGTGGGTGCAGATGACAAGTCGACAGCAGAGAGATGCCCATGCTGGCAGGACAGAAGAGAGGGATAGGGAAACTGATCGGGAGGGGTCAGTCACAGATCATGAAGATGGACAGCCAGAGCATGTCAGAAGGGAGTTACTAAGGCTTCGAGGCAGGCAGGCTCGCCTTGAGTTAGTCATGAGGATGGCAAATGAGAGGCAGAGGGAGCTGGAATTCCTGTCACAGCATAGGGCAGTGTCAGAATTTTCTCACCGCAATCGCATTCAGGTAGTAATATCCTTTGCATAAGCTTACTTCTATAGACATAACCTCATGTTACCAGTACTGAAAACACTGTTAATTCGTCAAACAAAGAGCAGCAGCCGAATGACATAATGTCAAAATGTTAATGGGGAATATCATATACTGTTGAGATTTAAGAATCGTACTGTCCAAACTTCAAACAGAGACTATCTTTGTTTATTTTGATACATGTAAATGTAAAACACTAAATTATGATTGCTGCTGAAGTAAAAGCTTTTCAGCAAAAAGAAAAAAAAATGTAGAGTTTCATGTGTGGTTGATATATAAAGAAAACCTCTCTCAAACAAATATATTATATACATAAAACCTACTTTTGCATATAACAACCAGCATGTTTTTGCATTCTTGTATTAGTTACATCTATGAGCTGAAACAACATAATCAATTCATAAGATAGCTTGAGGTGATTTTTATCCAGCACACTGTTAATCTTCTCTTTAACTGATCTCATGAGTATAGTCATCAACGTGTGTAATATTTTCCATGTGAATCTAGTAACTGTTTTGTTTCCTGCTAGTTTATTATCTTTTAGCTAACTAGTCTTTCCTTTCTAGGCCCTACTTAGGGGACGATTCTTGAGAAATGGTGGACCACCTGAGGATGATAGAGAACGACCACCTTCAATGGCAGTACGAGAATTGGGCCAGCTGCGGCATCGTCATTGTGTTTCTGGTCTAAGGTATTATCCATCTGTACTCTATAATATTAAATATTATGGTTTTCATGAAAGTGCCTTTGGCTTTATTTTTTGTATATCTAATCTGATATTTACGAATGTTCTTATAAAAAAATGTTTTCTTTTACGACGATTTCAAATCAAAATTTGTCTAACATCCACCTGGAGAGTCTGAAGCCCTCAAAATGAAATTCTACATCTTTTTTTTGTGGTAATTTGACTATTTAATCTTGCATTTGGTTGTTTTCGTATTTGTTTTCTACTGTTTTATATTAACTTCTTTGTAATTCCATGGCCCCTTATATTTTCTTCTCAGCTTAACAATCAATTGTTATTTCTCTACTCACTTGACTAACAACAACAGATTTTTTCCTAAGGAAAAAGTAAAAGAGAAAACAACAAGAGACACTCACAATCTTTCTCTCGGGTACCTTAGTCATAGTTGAGGTTTCCAGCAAGTAATGAGACAGCAATGTTAAATGTACATGATAATATTGCATTTTTGCCATGTCTTTTCAAAGTCTTATTAGTGTCAACCTCTAGTGGGAAGCAAAGTTGTGAAGATTGGAAACTTATATAGGATAAGAATAGACCGTAGAGTAAATTTTACGTACAACCATCGAAGTTTTGGATCTTCTCAAAATGGTCATCAAACTTTAATTTGTCACTATAGGGTCATCCAACTTTCAGAAACATTTCAGTCGTGTGTTGTGACAGGTGATCCAAGATTTACCGATTAAAATATTGACGTGACATCCCGTTAGCATGTTCTTTCTCCTTCACGTCGCATTTGTAATAATAATAAAAATAAAGTGAAAAAATAAAAAGAAAGCATCCTCAACGCCACATTTAAAATAAAAAACTAAACAATAAAAAAGGGTCTGGCAACAGGAAGGGGGCGCTGCCGTTTCCTCCTTTCTTCCCCAACAGCGGCACTGGAGAAGACAAGGGGTTTGCACAGACCTCGCAGAGACGCGTCAAAGTCCCAAGACACGAACAGCAACAACTCCAACCAGTAGAGAATGGACAGATCTAGAGTTGGAAAGAGAACCAGAAAGCGAACACCATCCACCACATCACCCACCTCCACCCCTTGCAGCTGGTCGACCTGTGCAAAATGCCCGCAGCAGGTAATGGCATGGCAGAGTCGGCACATGGCTGCCAACAGGCATGGCAGGTGGTGGCAATCCTATTCCCACTCCTCAAAACCTTTCGCCAGATAAAGCAGCTACCAGATCATCAGGTTCGATCACATATTAGATGAACCACCATTGAAGGTGACTCGGCGATTAGGTTTCTTATCAGCACATTGGAAGTATAGAAGAGGCTAAAATCAATGATCCTGCATCATCAGATGGTTTTTTTATTAGCTTTCCATAGCTGGAATTCGAGTTCTTCCTTCTGTGACATCATCGAAAAGAGGCGCTGGCTTCCCTCATTGTCCAACTGATTAGGCTTCATCCTCTTGTTCCCAATCCCACCAAACACTGAGTTCCCAGCTTGAAGCCTCTGCATAAACCACCAGTCCTCCTTGGACAGAAGTGGAGGTGGCAGTTGGGGGTTCAGATTGGCGTGGATCGGATCGGAGTTCCTCCTTCGATATGAAGTTATCAATTGTCTTGGCTCTCGAAGCATTTTGCAATCCACCATTGCCACTGTCCCCATGGAGCCCTCCCATGGTGCCCCCTCTCTTTTCTCTCTCTCCCTCTCTCGGGTCTTTGCAAGAGGGGGCCCTATCTTCTCTCTTTGTGTGCAAGAGGGGGGCTGCTGCCCCCTCCCCCTCTCTTCTTTGGCTATCAGATATCAATTCAAAGATTACAATAGCACTTCATAGAGAACGCTGCGCCAACATTTGCTCCCTCCTCTATGTCACAAAATAATAATAATAAAAAAAAAAGAAGCATCCTCCACATCACATTTAAAATTAATAAATAAACAGGGCTGGTGATGGGTAGTGATGGGTAGGGGCCGCTGTCCCCTCCCCCTCTCTTCTCCGGCACCGGCTTCTTTTTTATTTTTTTATTTTATTATTATTTTGTGACATAAACTCCGCCTATGTTTTATAGCCGGTCCCAAGCCCGGATAAAGGAGGAGGGTTGTGTTAGGCCCCGACAGCCAGCGTAAAACCCTGTCGAATCGCATGAACATGGATCAACGAAGTGTCGTATGATCCATGTAGCCGACCCCACCTAGTGGGATAAGGCCTTGTTGTTGTTGTTGTTGTATTATTTTGTGACATAGAGGAGGGAGCAAATGTTGGCGCGGCATTCTCTATGAAGTACTATTGTAATCTTTGAATTGATATCTGATACTCAATAAAGGTTTTGGATGATTAGCATTCTGGTTAATCATCCTTTTTCCACTCAAAAAAAAAAAATGTTGGCGCGGTGCCACATCAACTTTTTAACAGATAAACCTTTAATCATCAATCATTGAAAGTTGGATGATCATGCGATTTCAACTTGAAGTCAGATGACCGTTTTGAGAAAATCCCTAAAGTTGATCGTGCACGAAAGTTACGTATAATCGGATTATAAATATTTTAGAACATAAAATTTTAAGAAATGTATCTTTTATGAATCTATAATGATATAGATTAGAAATAATATTAAATTTAATTACACAACATATATGCATACACACACCATAATTATAATTTAATTTGAATCAACCCAAAAATAGACAATTGGAACAACATTGTAAGATAAATAGGTTTTCATTATTTAGATCTCAACACTAATACATTCTTATAAAATCAATCTCATATTTGTGATTGCACACCATAGTTAAGATCGTAATAGATCAAGATCCCCATCTTGACAATCTTATTGGGAAGTACGATTGATTGAGGCCACATGTTTCTATTCAAGTTGAAGAAATACGAGCGCACAGTTCATAGATCTTGTTTCTTTCTAAACCAGTTCAGGAATGCTTCATCTATGGATTTCTCCTACCCCTCAAAATGAAAATAATGGATTCCTTGTTCATTTTGTATTTACTAATTGCCAACTGTTCTTTTTTTTGAGAAAATACTAATTGCCAACTATTGCTTTTCATCCTATGCATTCTGGTTTGATTTCTCTTTTAAAAAGCAGTTTTGAAATAATCCTTTCTGGAGTTTAACCATGACTAATCCTTGATTGGGTATTTGAAGTTGTCTTTTGTTAGATATACTTCTTAAGTTTCTAAAGTTGTTGAAAGCTTTTCTCTCTCTTAATAGGGAGGGGTTCCGGTTCAGATTAGAGAATATTGTTCGTGGTCAAGCAATCAATAACTCTGACACTTCAGCCAGTCAAAGCATCAATACATCTACAGTTGGTCAGTCTCAAGAAACCACAATGATTGAGACACTTAGCAATAACAATGAACAGTTCCAGTCTAGTGGACAGACTCAATCTAATGATGAGGCTCAATCTAGTGGTGAGGGTCTAAACATTGAACAAGAAACGGACATGCAAGTTGTACCTGAACCAGAAAGTGAGACTGTTAACATGAACGTCGACATACAAGAATCTGCTGATGAAATGGAAAGTTGGCAAGAAGATGATGCGAGACAAGGTAGAGAAGAATGGGAACCAAACACAGAGGTTGGTTTTACTGATTGGCACGAGGTTACTAGAGAAGAATTTGATTCAAACTGGCAAGAGAGCATCGAACAGGATTGGGCAAATGAAGGAGGTGATGAAGATGAAGAAGATAATCATTCACCTGAAGCGCAAGAAGACTGGAATGAATATGAATCTCATCATACTGCAGTAACTCTTTTTGGAGAGGATCCTACTGGAGAAACTTGGCAGGAGGGACAGGGTAGTCCAGAAAACCAAAGGTCTACCCCAACCCGAAGAGTTAACAGATTTATTCCACCAGAAGATGAAAATGTGTACAGCGTAGAACTCAGGGAACTGCTAAGCAGGTAACTGTTGGGTAAACAAATGAAAACTTGAGACCGTAATGCATTTCTTTTGGCTTTTTCATTTATCTCAGTATCTCTTTGCAGGAGGAGTGTGTCTAATCTTCTTCATAGTGGGTTTCGTGAAAGTCTAGATCAATTAATACAATCATATGTCCAACGACAAGGTAGGACTCCATTTGACTGGGATCTGCAAGGACCATTGCTTACCCCGAACTCTCAAGATGAAGATCAGGATAACCAAGAACATGAACAAAATCAGGATGCTCAGGATAGTGTTGTTAGGCCTAATATGTTTCCCCCTCCACCTTTGCCGCCTCGGCAACCAATATGGCGCTCAGGCCTGCATCATAGGAATTGGAACAGGCAAAACATTCGTCGTTCAGAAATGGTGCATTATCCTCCAATAATATATTTCTTTGTCATTTATGTCCTTCATTCTTTAGATTTTACTGTAGTCAATAGACCTGAAAAATTAATCCAGAGCTTCTTGTTACTAAATTGGCACGTATATTGTTTATTGTGCTGAGTGGACTGCTATTGCATAGTTTTTTTTTTCTTGAAGCCAATAGGTCTGAAATATTAATCCATATTTTTGTTTTTAAGATCACATGTCCGCCTATGTTTTATAGCCGGTCCCAAGCCCGGATAAAGGAGGAGGGTTGTGTTAGGCCCCGACAGTCAGCGTAAAATCTTGTCGAATCGCATGAATATGGATCAACGAATAGCGTCGTATGATCCATGTAGCCGACCCCACCTAGTGGGATAAGGCTTTGTTGTTGTTGTTGTTGTATGTACATTGTTTATTGTGCTCAATGGATTGCTATTGCATGGTGGACATTTACCTTGAAAGCGGAGGCCTTTTTCTTTGCAAACATGAGCTCTATGTGTTGCAAGTTTCTCATAATCTTATCATAAATAAGCTGAAATGAGTTAAATATTTGCTCACTACTTACTAGAATCAAATTATGTTACCATCTCTTTGATCTGAAAGTTGGCCTTTAAATTCTGAATCTTGCTTGATTTCTAAAATATTTTCTTAGTATATTAATTCTTTGATACTGCTTCCATAACAGATTTTGTTCGAAAACTCAACTATCAATGAACTCATGCAGGAATGGGATGCTATTAATGATTTGAGGGCTGATATGGCTAGGATTCAGGAGGGAATGGCTAACATGCAGAGAGCATTGGAGGCCTGCATGGATTTGCAACTAGAATTGCAACGTTCTGTTAGACAAGAAGTTGCAGCAGCTTTGAACCGCTCTGTTGGAAATCATGGTTAGTGTTCTGTTTGGAATCTAATGCTCATATTCAGTCAGAGTGTGAAAGTCTTTTTTTTATTTTTTTGAGGGGAAAAAGTGTGAAAAATCTTAGCCTAGTATCATCCATTAGCATGCTTTTTCTTTTGTGCATCTCATGTATACATTTCCAATAGTTTATTATTAAACTTCATATGACTTTGGGTGCACACAAACGGGAACAGCAGCTATTAGTTGTCACCCTTCCAAAGTCATGATTGTTTGCAATATTACTTTATCTGATGGGAAAAAAACTAGAGAAAAATGTATATGTAGAGCATTTGACGTAGAACGGGTGTAGAGAACTCACTTTACTTATTATATTAATAAAATAAATAAATATTAATTTAAAGTATATATTGAATAGTAAACATGATTAAGATCAAGATCATCGGATTATCCGATGGTCATGATCAAACTATTTTAACATATATGACTAATTCAACGGCTATAATTTATTTAGCCTTAAATGATACTTTTTTATTATCAAATTATCTCAATAAATATATAATACTTCATCTAAGAAGTATATGATTAATTTAATCATAAATTATAATAATAAAATTATTTAAATAATGAGAAATAAGCGCTCTACACCAAGATGGAAAGCGAGATGCTTTACATACTCATTAGCCTCAAAAAGAGAAAAATGTATATGTAGAGCATTTGACGTAGAACGGGTGTAGAGAACTCATTTTACTTATTATATTAATAAAATAAATAAATATTAATTTAAAGTATATATTGAATAGTAAACATGATTAAGATCAAGATCATCGGATTATCCGATGGTCATGATCAAACTATTTTAACATATATGACTAATTCAACGGCTATAATTTATTTAGCCTTAAATGATACTTTTTTATTATCAAATTATCTCAATAAATATATAATACTTCATCTAAGAAGTATATGATTAATTTAATCATAAATTATAATAATAAAATAATGAGAAATAATGAGAAATAAGCGCTCTACACCACTTATTGATGGAACCCAGTTGGCCTTTACAAATTGTTCCAAAAAAAATAAGCTGTTTCAAAAAAAAAATTGTTCCAGAAAGTCATGTCTATTTATTGTAGGTTACTATTTCAACCAAAACTATCAATATGACTACACCCTTCTTTTTGTTTTCTTTAGCTTTGCTTTTATTTACTGTATGCTATGGCATTCTCATGAGACCTTATGTAGCTAGAGCCGTACTTGTGACTTGAATTATCAAGTTGGTTCATCACTGTGGATGGTTCTCTTATGCTACTGTCCTAGCACAACTTTGCATTGTAAATCAGCCACTTCAAATATAAATATAAATATAAATATATATATATATATATATTGCAATATACTTGTGCATGATTTCATTTTTTTAGAACGAGCCTCGGTGTAATTGTTATGTTGCTCCTATAATTTTTCTGAAGACATGTTGCTCCTATAGTTACCAACACGAGGAGTTGTGCATGCATGTGCTGATCCCCTGCCACTATCACTCGTGAAGCACTTTGGGTTTTTTTGACGAAATATCTTCCTTTCTTAATTTCCATGAAGGGTCTCACAGCTCTAGTTATTCTTTGGGTATGATGTGTCTCTTTGGTTGAAAGCTGACATGAGAACATCTCTATTTCAGGTCTGGACGAGGAGCCATTTCATGATGGGTCCAAATGGAGCCAAGTGAGGAAAGGAACCTGTTGCATATGTTGCGACAGTCATATTGATTCCCTTCTGTACAGGTCAGTTTATATTGTTTGATGTGGAAGAACTAGAGCATACATCTATGTCTCGTACACTTATATTTTCTTTCCCTTAGATGCGGGCACATGTGTACATGTTCAAAATGCGCTAATGAGCTAGTCCGAACGGGAGGCAAGTGCCCCTTGTGTCGCGCACCCATCCTTGAGGTGATTCGAGCCTACTCTATACTATGAAGTACAGGAAATTCGTGGTGGAAAAAGATGTCACTAGTCGCGTGGAGTTACGGATTTGTGGATGATCTCTTGTTCATAGTTTTTTTGGGTCATTATGTGTTCATAGTCCATTGTTTTGTGCCTGGTGTTGTTCTTGGCATTCTTGGAGCTTCAAGATGGCACTTCATTATTTTCTTTTTTCCTTTTGATTCCGTGGAAATATATCAAATATAATTCTTGTGTTCTTGTACGTAGTAAAATGGTTATAAATATTAACTTGCCATACTTTTGGGCGCTATATGGAAGCACTATATCAGTTACACTTTGTGTCTTAATGTCTTAATATATATGATTTCGTTCTGCACTGTTGGACCGTGCATTCCTCTTCATGTTAAACCATTGTCACTACTGGGTACGAGGCCTCCAGTTTTAGCTTCATTCTCATGCTCATTGATAGCAAAGCACGTCTGTTGCGTAGATGCGATTTGGCAGCACTTGCAGGAGGAAAAAATTATATGATTTGCTTTTATTAATAAAAAGTAAATTGCATGATCAAAACTAAATTCTGAGCTGATCAAAATAATAAAAAAAAAATAAAACTGCACCTTCATATCTCATGTCAAATAAAATATTTAATTATGTTCTCAATTACTTTTTCCTGTATGGTCAACCGCATAAAAAAGGTATAGGCTTCCACAATTGTTTTATTATTGATATATTCCGAAAGGGAGTAAATCTTTAACATTTTAAGCCCTCAAAACTGAGTAATCATTTGAAAAAAAAAATAATCAAACCCTATTTCCTTTTGATCTAAAATGTTAATTGATCGTAAGATTTCGAAAATGATTAATGATTTTTTTATGAGCATAAAATATAAGTAAAATGCCTATCAAAACAATTGGTACGTTCAGTGGTTCCTAAACATCCATCTTTGTCATGGGCTGGCCCTACTTACGGCAGCTCAATTCAACACAATTAGATCAATTTCCGTCGAGTCGGATCGAGCTTATTTTGATGCTCGAATCCCCTTCACATAAAAGTTCTTTAATATTCTTTTTAAATCACAAAAAAAAGTTTTTCAAATAATAGTTTTTGAGTTTTAAATTAAACGTAAGTTCGAAATTAAATAAAGAATATTAGAATTTCAAAGAAATAAATAATTTGGTCGCCTATCGAGTCAGGTTCATTAATATCCCACTGTGACTAAGTAGTCAAGCCAGACTTGACCTAATATAAGTTAAATACTGAGATCAAAACATGGAATCCATCAAAGAGGTACGATAATAAGATTTTCTAAATACACCGTGCATACAAAAGTACAACAAATGGGCCCTCCTGCCATATGGGCCCATGTGAACTTTACAAGGGACAAGAATAAAGACGATATATTCAGAAAATCTCCAATGCATCTTACTTTTACTTTAATTTAATGAATAAATCAACTTATGTACTCATGAAAATGTTCAAACAATCTACATTAGATTTTGCTTTTTCTTTGCAGAATAAATAGCTTTGCTTTCGATTAAAACCAGCACTTGTGTTAAGTTTGCTCTAAATAAATATTTTTGCTTCCGATTAAAATCAGTACTTGTATTAAGTTTGCTCTCGACCGCTAAATATAGAAATATAAATATTATATAGTGGGACATTGCTTTTACTGTTTTTAGCAATAAAACACTACTTCCTTTGTCCGAAAAGAAAAGTCGCAACTTTCCTTCATTTTCGTGATCACGTCTTATTCACACGGCATGAAAATTACTATTCTAACCGTCTGATTTAAATTTACAATTTTAAAATTATGCTCAATTTAATTGATATAAAAAATATTCAACTTTCTTTTATAAATATAAGTTGTCTTAAAAGAATTAAATCAACATTTTCTTTAATCCGAAATTATATACTTGGATTGGACGGTTAGAATTAAGGTTTACACCAGTGAATAAAATATACATTCACACAATTTTTTTAAAAAAAATTGGAAAAAAAGGACAGACAACACAAGCGATTTAATTGCATGCTTAACACACACACACAAAATCTCCACTAGATATAATATGATCAAATTAACATCAGCCATTTAGTATAATAAGAAGTCAGAAGATCAAATTCCCTAAACACTGTCATTCAGAGATGCTTATCTCTAATGATATCCTCTCGATTAAAATAATTAAATGTAAATTAATATTAACATTGCATAATATTTTAACATTATGTTGAACGATCGTCAAAAAGATCAATCTCACGATGATGATGGATTAAGCGCATATACAAAAGTCAATCGAATTGAACGGACAACAAATTATGATTAAATTAGGTTCCAATCAAAGTTGCCTAAGAAAGAAGCATCTTCCCATGCATCATCACTATATATAGTGACGGTTTTCACCTCCATGAATAAGACAGATGTGCATTTCTTGCCCCCCTTTTGTTGTCTCTTTTTTATATGAGGTAAACTTGCAACCAAAAGGCGACAACTTTGGCATCAATGCTGCTGAGACCCACGTCAGCTGCCGCAGAGGAGAGAGAAAGAGAGTGAAGCAGCATGCACTAAAAGGAAAAGGAGATAGATATAATTGGAGGATCGGTGGCGACATATGATTCTTTCTGCTTAACTACGGGTCCAATCCAATTAATGGAGGATGCAACGAATGGAGTGCAAAAGACAAAGATTGTTTTAGAGTCATCTTTATGTACACATCCCCATCAAAGGCGAGAGAGAGAGAGAGAGGAGAGAGAGAGAGAGAGAGAGAGAGAGAGAGTACTGTTCTTCCCCCATTACCTCGGGGGTCCATCCTCCATCTTCCACTTTTATTGGAAGAAATCGACTCGTGAGTCACCGTCCTCGCATGCATGCATTCCCATGGCTGGGATCAGTCCTCTCCCAAGGACAAGGAACAACCCCTTTCTGCCATGCATGCATGAATGCATGGTCCAAGGAGCTCACCACATTTTTTTCGTGAGACAAAGAAACACAAACACACACACAACCAATCAATGCATCAACTACCAACAAACCTCTTGCAGATCGATCGAACTCAGCAAGAAATTAACACAAGATCTTTTTTTTCACACAGAGTACAAATCCAAAATCTTATCATGTATTCAGAAGTACCAATCCAAAATCACTATGGGCTATTTGATTGGAGGTAATATGTGTTAGAAGAATGATGTCCGGTACAATCCTTTTTATTGATATATACCGAGAGATGTTTGATTATTGTTTGGATGATATGAAAATAAAAAGTAATAACTATAAGTAAGAAAAATAAAAATCTTCATATATATAGTAATTTTTTAATTACTCTTAGATTCTTTTTGTATTGAAACATATTAATATATCAAAATAAAATACAATAAATTATAATAGATTTTGCTCATTCAAAGTTAAAACAAATTAAGTAATATGGAAATAAAGAAAAATAATTCTGAGATAATGTTATATATATATACGAAAATATATAATCACTAAGCTGCATGTAACAATATAGTATTAATTATTTGCTTCCTTATTTAGTTATTAAAAATATTAAAAACAAAAAGAGATTAGAGCATCCATGTCCTTGTTTGTATGCAGGAATTTATATTATTCGGCCAACAAAAAATAGGGGACTTTATCTTGCTTTTGTTCATGTTCACTCACCAAGCATGAGAACAAATTACATTAGTTTTACTTTTTTATTTTTGTATCAAACGAGCAAGAATTATCATAGAGTTTTGTCGCATTCATCACATCACATTCCATCCAATGGAGGCATCAAGATTTTTTTTCAAGTAAGAGAAAAAAAAAAGAATAGCGAAGAGCACGCAACATATGATAAGACTTGTCTCTTTCCTGACCAGAAGAAAAAGGGGCAAGAAAGTAACATACATTTGCTACTCCTACAGAAATGTGTCACAAGTTCATTGTATGTGACCCCCCCTGGAAATTAAAGGTAAGGAACAAGCAACAGTGAGTTAATTGAAGGCTACGTCCTATACGTGCATTGTTTCCCTTTTACATTTTTGTCTTCTCTTTCATATGTATGTACATATAGTTGCTACTTAATTAATTTATAACTTGCAATGAGAGGGACAGATAAGGTGGTGGGGTTCCTAATTTATTCTTGATGTGTTGCTTTGGATCATGATTGGGGCCTCTCCTGATTAATTTCGTGTCTATGTTTTAATACGAATAAATCGTCCTTAGACAGGGGTAGGTGCACTTGATATATTTCGTTTATAGATGTAATTATTTTGTTTTTTGTCGGCATGTAAATGTAGATAGATATGTTTGTTTAATTATTGCTCAACAAATGACATGAAGAAAAAAGTGAACTGTGATGTCATTAGAGTTGTCCTTTTGGATGCCCTATTGAATTCGAAAGCGTCCATAAAATTAGTTGAAATTTTTATAGCTTTGTCCTTGTCCCTCTTTTGTTGGATACTTAATTAATTAATATCAAATCACATGAGTTGAAAATGTTTCAAGGGAAATGAATTCTCAATTTTTTTTTACTTGAAAAAGCAAAATGGGCATTTGTAATTAGATTTGATGGATAGGTTCTTTCGATAATGAATATTTGAATGACTTTTTTAACAGTTCAATATTTATATATATAGCTAGCCATGTAATTTATATACTCATGATATCAAGTAAATGTAACTTGACACAAATACTATTTTGTTATTTATAATATACGTGTATAATCATGCAAACACCACAAACTACAAATTAATGTAAACACTGAGTTCGTTCTTCTCACCTCTTTCCCTCGTTATTTCCACAAGTCCAACATATTAAAATATCTGATGTACGTGAAAAAAAAATCGCATTGCACGCAAACAAAAAGGTCATTTTATCGATTGGTCAAAGAATTAATTGATATATATATATATATATATATATATATATATATATATATATATATATATATATATATATATATATATATATATGCAAAGAGTACTTAAACACGTCCTATTCTATTCACCTTAAACGTTTGGTTTGGAAGCAGTCAGCAGTTCGAATCCTGCAAAGTTCCACATTCGGACGGATCGAACAAGAAATGCCAACAACCTTCAAATCAAAGTAACATAAAATATATATATATATATATATATATATATATATATATATATATATATATGTCGCATATTGCATCGGAACAGAAGCTCGCATCAACCACACGTTAACGTTGATCACGCCGGGTGCATATATACGACTTTTAAATAAACTTATAGCTTTAAAAAGTAATGACATCCATATATAAATTGTCGTATTTATGATTGCATATTCATCACAAAACTGGACTATTTTTGCTTAGTGTGTCTATATACGGCAAAACAAGTGATCAAATTAACGATTTCAGTTAGTGATGTAGTTTTCCTAGTCAATATTGCTAATGGATATTTTTTTCATCAGTAGGTACAATTAAGGGTTGCAGTTTTTTTTTTTGTATAGATGACACCAAACTTAGAGAGTTACAGTATACATAAGGAAAAAGAAATCATATGTAAGACAGTTTATTTAGTTTGATGTGGAGAAAAGCATAAATTTCTAAGTGTTTATCATCCAACTTTCAAAAAAAAAAAACGTTCGACTTTAAATATTCAAATTACTCCACTAATGTACAATTAAGGATACTCACAAATGTAACTGAAAAGAAAAATTAAGTACAGTGTACACTGACACAACATAACAATGTTATTGTCTTATCAATTATATAATATCTTGTTATATCAAAACTACTGTTTGAACCCTCATAAAACAAAAGTTTTTTTCCCTGTGGATGGTGGTAAAAATATAATATTTATGAGTAAAATGGACCTTTTTCTCAACTGACATGATGTGGATATTCGTTTCTTTCTAGAGTCGTTTCATCTAGCAGGAATTAGAAATTAGGGACCTCAAATAATTGACTTCATTTTTTGTGGAAGTCTATTCGAGCATTCCAAGTTAAATATTACATAATTACCTTAATTCGGATATTCTTAAATGTAACTTGTTTTCTTTGATCAATAATAAAAAAAAATATGCCAAAATTTAGTAGCTACCTACCTATCTATCTATGAACTAAATTTTGATACAAGGAAATAAAGCTTGATCACTTTTGAGTACTAATCATTCCAATTCGATTGTTGGAGTCCCTAGCTAGTTATTAAAAAATAACACCCTACGAGAGTTTTAGACGTCTATATCGAACTAATTCAGCTTATATTGAATTTAGAGCTAGGCCTTAGGATTATCTTCAAATAAAGTAGACAATGGCTACTAGACACGTCGGCACGAAAAGAAAAAAAAAAGGAAAAGATAAAGACGAACAAAAGATAAAGGCTCCTTACCGAAAACAAAAAAAAAAAAAAGGATAAAGGCTAGTGAGTGCATGTTCCCGGCGGCCCCCATGTAATTGTAGAGGGATGCATGATATGGACTGCATTCTTGATTCCCATTAATCGTATTCTCGACCATGCCGAATCAATCCCTTCTGGCTTCATCAATATAATTAATATGTCAGTACATACACACATATATATACATTATTTATTTTGGGCATTAATTCCACCACTATTAATTCTTCTTGCCCAACTCAATATCACCATACATAAGATGTCAAGATATTCCAAGTGGCTAATCTACACATATAGACCAAAAGATATTAAAGAACAAAGACAAAGAAAATAATAGAATTATGGGAGAACATATTATAAGAATAAGTGTATAATGTTATTGCAGGAACACGGCAGCATTCTTACTGATTTAATGAATTTGGGACCATGCATGCATGCATGGCTGCTGTTTGGCCAGTGATGCCCATTACTGCCACGGGACCCCCCCTCTGAGAGCACACTTGGAAGCCTGAGGACTGTGGAAAAGAACCATAATACACAAATGCCAAGCCTCATACATAATTTTGGGCAAGATCGAATAGAAAATTAAATTGTTTATTCAACATTATATATATTGTAACACCCCGAGACCCAAGTGACTTTCACGTGCTCAGAGCCGTCCTAGAGGCGCTACTCAATTTTCTATAAAATATTTTTACGGAATAAAATTTATAAAGTGCAAAATATAAAACATAAATGCGAAAGACTTTTCAAAAATAATAACTAATAATCCATAATAATCGAAATGCTAAAACATCCATGAGTTTACAATTATAATAAGTGCAGAAATAATAAAACTAAATCACTAGATCTAATGCCATGTGCAACATCTGTCTGTCACTGAGCGTAGCCACCTGCAGGACCATCATCTATAGCTCTCTCACTTGCACGGATCCAGGTACAGGAAAATATCCATGAGTATAAAAATACTCAGTACGTAGGGTCTAAAAAATAATCAATATGCTCAATCGAAAATAAGATAAAATCAATAATGAGTCGATTGAGCAGTCAATACAATTAATCAATATGAATAATATATCAGGCTATGGTCAACAGACCAATGTAAATCAATAACAAATTTTTTTAATTAATAATTATCAATTGCCTGATTAATAGATCAATATTCAATTAACAATTTCCAATTCGATAATCAATAGTCATTGGCCAATAACAATTCAATTCAATAGGACAATAATAATTGCCAACTCCATACCAATATATCCAAATGACCATGATTTAATTCCATTCACTTCAATTCCAATTTCAATTCAATTCGATTCGATTTTCAATGTTCGGAGTTATCCAATTCAATGAGGAGCGCTCAGTCAATTAAGGGTCACCATGCTAATTTCATGCAGACCAGTGGGAGATCAGTGTCACGGCAAGTCCGATACGATTCAATAGGTTCGTGTATGGTGGGGGACGAGTGGCCATACACAGGACAGCCATAGCTTTTACACTATCTGCCACATTCAATTCAATTCAATTCAATTGGTCCCGGCTTAATGGCAATCAGTGAACATGGACCCAATAGCTTTCGGCTTTTATCTTATTTATTTAAAATGTCTATCTTTGTTAAATTATTAATTAGGTTAGACAAGACCTAGACAAAAAACTAAATAGGCCAATCAATACAATCATCAACAAAATCAAAGATTATAATAATATAATCAAAAAAATAAATAATTAATATAATCAATAATTCATCACAAGACAATAAATAATTAAAATTACTAATCATAAGTGATCTCGATTTCTATCTATAGGTATATGTTTATATTTGCTGACGGAGAAATCTAAAAATTGATTTTCCTTGTCGAAAAAATCATAAATAACAAAAAGACAGCCACACATTTTTTTTCTTTCCTAATCGCAAAAGAGATTTCCTCTCTCCAAATCTTCCTTCCTGTTCATTGCGGCCGTAACATCAATTCCCCTTTTTTTTATAAATCTCTCTCTATTTTTTTCTCTCCATCTTCTCTGATTTGGCGGCCGTAAATTCTCTTCTTTTTTTTTTTCTACATCTTTCTCTCTCCAGATTTACCCCCTATCCGTTACGGCCGTAAACTCCATCCTTTTTTTTTACCCTTTCTCTCTCTACATCTCTATTCCATTACTCCCGTAAATCCTAACTCTTCCTTTTTTTTCTCTCACTATTTTCTCCTTTCTCTCTCTAATACTCTCTCTACCAACTTCTCGGTCGTAATATGCAGATGATTCCTCTTTCTCTCTAATTCTCTCTCTCCTAACTTCTCGGCCGTAAACACTCTTTCTTTTTTTTATTTTATTTCTTCTCAACCCCTCTTCTCGGCCGTAAAACCCTTCTATCTAACTTTTCTCCCTTTTTTTTACGGCCAATCCGTTTTCCCCTCTCATTCTTTTTTTTCTTGCTTTTACTGCTTTCCATCTGTACGTGAATCTCGCCCTCTCGTTACGCCCCTTTTTTTCTCTACGAGCGTAAACGCTCTTTCTCTTTTTACCTCCTTTACTACCGTAAACAACGTCGTAATAGCAAACAAAAATTGCACCGTAAAATAGCACGACACAATAGAAAACGGAATCCCCCTACGTACCTGCGCGCCTTGTTCTGTGACGTCGCCGAAGACGAAGCCGAAAATAACGAAGACGAAGCCAAAACGTTCGTACCCCCTATTCTTATTTATAGTGTTTATAGATTTTTAATTATTCTCTAACCATATTATCTAATCTCATTCAAATTTAATCCTCTAATTTATCCCTTTAACCACTCCCTATTTATTCTAATATTTGATTAGATAAATCACGAAATTAATTGAATAATCCTATCACTAATCAAACTCCTCTCAATTTTATTTTATTTTCGGAATTATTAAATATAGTAATATTAATAACAATATTTTTCAAAATAAAATAATAAAATATCCATTTATTAAATCCTGAAAAATCAGGGTCGTTATATCATAACCTCCTTAAAAATAAATTCGTCATCGAATTGAATAAAAGAAATTATATTATTTTATCTAAATAATTCTGGAAAATCTCTTCTCATTTCTTCTTCCAGTTCCCAGGTGGCATTTTCATCTCTATGATGTGTCCAAGCCACCCTCACCATGGGTACCATTTTATTCTTCATATGTTTAGTTTGGTACTCTAAGACTTCTATAGGCTGCTCAGCATATGTCAGATCTACATTCAAATTTGGTTCCTCCATATTCACCACATTAGCATCATCATGTTGGTACTTGCGCAACATTGACACGTGAAAGACATTATGCACGTGTCCATATGATGGAGGCAACGCCAACCTGCAAGCTCCATCTCCGATCAATGCAAGTACTTCGAAGGGGCCAACATATCTTGAACTCAACTTACCCTTCTTGCTGAATCTCATTACCCTTTTCATTGGAGAAACTTTTAACATAACTCGATCTCCCACTTTAAAAATTTGTTCTCTTCTCTTCTTATCAGCATATGCTTTCTGTCTTCTGAATGCTATTTTCAACCTCTCTCTAATAAGGCGAACTTTTTCAGCATCTTCCTTGGTTTGCTTCATTAACTCATCTGATAAGAATTGTCGTCCTCCTACCTCACTCCAACAGATGGGGGAGCGACAAGGCCTTCCATACATGGCTGCAAATGGTGCCATGCCTATGCTGGAGTGGTAACTATTATTGTATGCGAACTCGATCAGTGGGAGGTGCGTGTCCCAACTGCCACTCCAGTCCAATGCACATGCACGGAGCATGTCTTCTAATGTCTGAATCGTCTGTTCAGATTGCCGTCTGTCTGAGGATGGAACGCAGTACTGAAATTTAATTTTGTTCCAAAAGCACTCTGGATGCTCCGCCAAAATTTGGCCGTAAATCGTGGATCTCTATCCGACACAATGGAGACTGACACTCCATGTCGTCGGACAACCTCCTTAATATAAATGTCCATCAGACTTTCGACAGACTATTTCCATTTGATGGGGATGAAATGAGCTGCCTTGCTAAACCGGTCCACCACCACCCATATTGCATCATGGCCTTGTTGAGTTCTTGGAAGCCCAGTGACGAAATCCATAGTCACCTTTTTCCATTTCCATTGTGAGATTTCAAATTCTTGTAGTACACCGTAAGGTCTCTGATGTTCCACTTTCACTTGTTGGCATACTAGGCATCTTGCAACGTACTCAGCCACATCCTTCTTCATATTATTCCACCAGAAGGTCCGTTGCAAGTCTTTGAACATCTTCGTGCTTCTAGGATGAGTGGCGAATTCTGACTTGTGTCACTCATCCAACACTTGTCTTCTCAATGCTTCATACTCAGGGACCCACAATCGTCCCCTATATCTGATCACTCCATCTGTGACCGAAAAATCTGTAGGAATCTTTTCGCACAACTTGAGTAGGTGGTTGTACTCGTTATCGTTTGGTTGTGCTTTGCCTATCTTCAATAGTAGCTCGGGTTGCATGCCGATGTGTGCCATAATTCGTATACCGTCATTGTTGGTCACTGGACTGACCTGGATAATGCAGTCAATCATGTTCCAACGGCTCACTCTCAGGCATGCGAGTGATCCTTCCCATTTTCTACTAAGTGCGTTAGCAACTGAGTTTGTCTTCCCTGGATGATAGCTGATAGCAAACTCATAATCCTTCAAAAACTCAATCCACCTCCGCTGACGCATATTCAAGTCTTTTTGAGAGAAGATGTATTTCAAGCTCTTGTGGTCCGTGAAGATTTCAAACTCTTCACCATATAAATAATGTCGCCAAATTTTGAGGGCGAAGACCACAGCTGCTAATTCGAGATCATGTGTCGGATAATTCTTCTCATGCTTCTTTAATTGTCTTGATGCATATGCAATGACCTTCCCGTGTTGCATTAAGACGCATCCCAAACCAGTGCCGCATGCGTCGCTATATATGACATAACCCTCTTGGCCTGAAGGTATGGTTAGAATGGGCGCCGTTGTCAGTCTCTTCTTTAACTCTTGAAAGCTATCTTCACACCTCTTTGACCATTCGTACTTGATGCCTTTCTTAGTGAGGTTTGTTAGTGGCGATGCAATTTTGGAAAAGTCTTGAATGAATCTCCTGTAATATCCAGCAAGTTCAAGAAAGCTTCTAATCTCTGACGCATTTTTCGGTTGTACCCAGTTGGCAACTGCTTCCACCTTTGCAGGATCTACCAATATTCCATTTTCACTTATAATATGCCCGAGGAACATAATCTCTTTCAACCAAAACTCACATTTTGAGAATTTGGCGTACAATTTGTGCTCCCGTAAGGTCTGTAACACAACTCTTAGATGTTTCTCGTGTTCTTCTGGGCTCGACGAATATATAAGAATGTCATCGACGAAGACGATTACGAACTTGTCCAAGTATGGCATGAACACTCTATTCATCAAGTCCATGAAAGCTACGGGGGCATTGGTCAGTCCAAATGGCATTACTAAGAACTCATAATGCCCGTATCTTGTTCTGAAAGCGGTCTTCGACACATCATCATCAGTGATTCGTAGCTGATGATAGCCACTTCTCAGATCAATCTTCGAGAATACCTTTGCCGAAGACAATTGGTCGAACAGGTCATCGATTCTTGGTAGTGGATACTTGTTCTTGATTGTGACCTTGTTCAACATCCGATAGTATATGCACAGCCTCATCGACCCGTCCTTCTTCTTTACAAATAATACCGGAGCGCCCATGGAGAAACGCTCGGTCGAATGAATCCCTTATCCAGCAACTCCTGGATTTGGGTCTTCAATTCTAGCATTTCCGCTGGAGCCATTCGATAAGGAGCCTTTGATATAGGTGCCATGCCCGGCACCAAGTCAATGCGAAAGTCAATCTCTCGTCGTGGTGGCAATCATGAAACGTCATCTGGAAAGACGTCTGAAAACTCCTTCACCACAGTAATGCTATCTCGATCTACTTCAACTCTGTCTGTCTTGATCACACTTGCCAGGAAACCCCGACATCCTTTCTTCAGCATCTTTTGTGCCTTTAAAGCTGACACTAGGATCTTGCCCCTTTCTAGTGGTGTGCCCCTTTCTAGTGGTGTACCCCTGTCCCGACAATGTAGGTAGGCGTCATGGTAGGACAACCAGTCCATACTCAACATCACATCGTAGTCCCTGATCGAAATGATGATAAGATTTGCGGAGAAGTTCTTGCCTTTCACTTCGATCGGCACCATGGGGATGTACTTCTGGGTAACGGTGGACCCCAGAGGTGTGCCAATGTCAAGTGGAAAACTAGTCGCTTGTGGCTTTATGCTCAATAACGGAGCGAATTGCTCCGAAATGAACGAATGTGTAGCACCTGAATCAAAGAGAATATTAGCATGAACACCATCAATTTTTAGCGTACCTTGGATGGTGTCATTCGCCTTTGCTCGTCTGCGGGCTTCACGTTGTATACTCGGCCTTGCACCATTCTAGGTGGTCCGTCGTTACGTTGCGGAGGAGGTCCAGCACGCCTCGGCTCTTTGCATTCTCTAGCGAAATGGCCCATCTTACCATAGTTCAGGCACGCTCCAGTTCTCCGGTAGCACTCACCGGGATGCATTCTGTGGCAGTAGTTGCACGGTGCTCTAGGCGGTTGAGGCTCATTCCTCGCTGGATATGGTCTTCCCCGATTGCGATCATCTCTGCGGCGGGGATCTCGCCTAGCATGCCTTCTATCTATGTTTCCATATCTGTTCTGATACTGATTGGCCGGTGCTTGGCTTTGTTCTTGTCAACTATCTTATCACCATCTTCTAGATAAATGACGAATTCTTCAACAAATTGGAGGGTCTGGCAGTTACCCCCCTTCACTCTTTCTCTGAGGTTGGGTTTCAAGCCATCCACCCAACGCTTCACTCGATCAAGTTCCGACTACTATAAGGTGGAGTACTTCTCTAGGCTTAGAAACTTGGAAAGATACTGCTTTATAGTCATAGTACCCTGTTGGAGTGTCAGGTACTCCTTTTGCTTCCTGCCCCTTTCATAGGCAGGTATGTAGCGATTCTCAAACGCCTTCTTGAATTCTCCCCAGGTGATGTGGTCCTGGCCGGAGAACGTAGTGAGCTTGGTGGCCTTCCACCAATCTCTGGCATCTGCCGTCAGTTTTCTTGTGGCGTAGATCATCTTGTGGTCCTCGCCGCAATCCATCTCAAGGAATATCTGTTCTATCTACTAAATTCATTCCTCTGCATCCTCAAAGTCACCCTTCCCGTTGAACCGAGGGGACTGCAACCTGAGGAACCTCTCAATGGTGTCTTTACGATCATGATGTGGTGGCACATTGGGACTCGAGTACTCAGTGTGCACAGAGTGGAACTCCGATGGTAGTAGTCCCTATCTCAATTGCTCCTCTCGGTACCCATTAGTCTGGGCCTGATTCACTTGGAAGCCATGTACTTATTGTCTACTCATTTCTTGGCTCAGAGCACGTTGATTATTAGGTTGAGAACCTTGGGCCTCCTGACCGGCCCGCTGTGACCTACTTCTGGGAGCTCGTGGTATCTGATTCGGAAATACCATCTTAGGAGGAATCTGTTCTCACACAACAATAACAATAAAATTCATAAGTGTCAGCTCAATAATATATAGCACAATTCAATACTTACTTGACCCTACTGGATGGCTGCGGTGGTTGCTCGTGACAGTTGCACATGGACTCAATTCTACCTATTTAGAGACAGATAAGAAGTGCCTCTCCTTAGGCTCTGATACCTTTCTGTAACACCTCGAGACCCACGTGACTTTCACGTGCTCAGAGTCGTCCCAGATGCGTTACTCAATTTTCTATAAAATATTTTTACGGAATAAAATCTATAAAGTGCAAAATATAAAACATAAATGCGGAAGACTTTTCAAAAATAATAACTAATAATCCATAATAATCGAAATGCTAAAACATCCATGAGTTTACAATTCTAATAAGTGCGGAAATAATAAAACAAAATCACTAGATCTAATGCCATGTGCAACATCTGTCTGTCACTGAGCGTAGCCACCTGCAGGACCATCATCTATAGCTCTCTCACCTGCACGGATCCAGGAACATGGAAATATCCATGAGTATAAAAATACTCAGTACGTAGGGTCTAAAAGACAATCAATATGCTCAATCGAAAATAAGATAACATCAATAAAGAGTCGATTGAGCAGTCAATACAATTAATCAATATGAATAATATATCAGGCTATGGTCAACAGACCAATGTAAATCAATAACAATTTTTTTTAATTAATAATTATCAATTGCCTGATTAATAGATCAATATTCAATTAACAATTTTCAATTCGATAATCAATGGTCATTGGTCAATAATAATTCAATTCAATAGGGCAATAATAATTGCCAACTCCATGCCAATATATCCAAATGACCATGATTTAATTCCATTCACTTCAATTCCAATTTCAATTCAATTCGATTCGATTTTTAATGTTCGGAGTTATCCAATTTAATGAGGAGCGCTCAGTCAATTAAGGGACACCATGCCACTTTCATACAGGTCAGTGGGGGATCAGTGCCACGGCAAACCCGATACAATTCAATGGGTTCGTGTATGGTGGGGGACGAGTGGCCATACACAGAACAACCATAGCTTTTACACTATCTGTCCCATTCAATTCAATTCAATTCAATTGATGCCGGCTTAGTGACAATCAGTGAACATGAGCCCAGTAGCTTTCGACTTTTATCTTGTTTATCTAAAATGTCTATCTTTGTTAAATTATTAATTAGGTTAGACAAGACCTAGACAAAAAACTAAATAGGCCAATCAATACAATCATCAACAAAATCAAAGATTATAATAATATAATCAAAAAAATAAATAATTAATATAATCAATAATTCATCACAAGACAATAAATAATTAAAATTACTAATCATAAGTGATCTCGATTTCTATCTATAGGTATATGTTTATATTTGCTGACGGAGAAATCTAAAAATTGATTTTCCTTGTCGAAAAAATCATAAATACCAAAAAGACAGCCACACATTTTTTTTCTTTCCTAATCGCAAAAGAGATTTCCTCTCTCCAAATCTTCCTTCCTGTTCATTGCGGCCGTAACATCAATTCCCCTTTTTTTTATAAATCTCTCTCTATTTTTTTCTCTCCATCTTCTCTGATTTGGCGGCCGTAAATTCTCTTCTTTTTTTTCTACATCTTTCTCTCTCCAGATTTACCCCTTATCCGTTACGACAGTAAACTCCATCCTTTTTTTTTATCCTTTCTCTCTCTACATTTCTATTCCATTACGCCCGTAAATCCTAACTCTTCCTTTTTTTTTCTCTCATTGTTTTCTCCTTTCTCTCTCTAATACTCTCTCTACCAACTTCTCGGCCGTAATATGCAGATGATTCCTCTTTCTCTCTAATTCTCTCTCTCATAACTTCTCGACCGTAAACACTCTTTCTTTTTTTTTTTTATTTCTTCTCAACTCCTCTTCTCGGCCGTAAAACCCTTCTATCTAACTTTTCTCCCTTTTTTTTACGGCCAATCCGTTTTCCCCTCTCATTCTTTTTTTTCTTACTTTTACTGCTTTCCATCTGTACGTGAATCTCGCCCTCTCGTTACGCCCCCTTTTTTTTCTCTACGGACGTAAACGCTCTTTCTCTTTTTACCTCCTTTACTATCGTAAATAACGTCGCAATAGCAAAAAAAATTGCACCGTAAAATATCACGACACAATAGAAAACGGAATCCCCTCTACGTACCTGCGCACCTTGTTCTGTGACGTCGCCGAAGACGAAGCCGAAAATAACGAAGACGAAGCCAAAACGTTTGTACCCCCTATTCTTATTTATAGTGTTTATAGATTTTTAATTATTCTCTAACCATATTATCTAATCTCATTCAAATTTAATCCTCTAATTTATCCCTTTAACCACTCCCTATTTATTCTAATATTTGATTAGATAAATTACGAAATTAATTGAATAATCCTATCACTAATCAAACTCCTCTCAATTTTATTTTATTTTCGGAATTATTAAATATAGTAATATTAATAACAATATTTTTCAAAATAAAATAATAAAATATTCATTTATTAAATCCTGAAAAATCAGGGTCGTTACATATATTCTAGCAGCAAAATAATGAGATTTTCTGATGCAGTTGGCCGTGAGCAACTAATGTTCAAACTATGTGCATTATTCTTTTTCCAAGATATAACGTAGCTATCTCATCCTTCAACCCAGTGGAGGAGTTCCACAAGTTTTAATAATGAGATTTTGAATCTTGGAGACTGAAATGGTCTATCAAAACCCCGAATCAGTCCAAGGAACTGGTTGTTGTGTTGCTTTGATGTGTACGTGCATGTGAGGCATTGAAGCCTTTGGTGCGTCGAGTTCAAGACGTAGGCCCTTGGTGATGCATGTGAACCTTAATCGAAACATGCTTCGTGCATTCTTCTCTTTTAAAAATCAGTGATTCACATTCCACCACCAACAAAAATTCATGCATGGTGATTGATACCACTAACAATGGCACTCAGTTTTATCAGAACACACCACATTTAATTATTATCTCATTTTCATATATATATATATATATATATATATATAACAACATTTTTTTGTACTTGTGCATTAAAAATATTAACTCGTCACTCATTTTTATCTTTAATTAGATGGCATGCAAAATTTAAGAGTACAAAGGTATAGGTTGTGATGTAAAATCAACCAAAACATCGATCATAATGTCACAACCACATATCGAATAACAATAGAAAATCATACCTTGGTACCTATACAAACTCATAACATTAAAAATAGAAGTAAACTAATATAAACACAGAAAGTCCATTCTAAACATAATATTGCCATTCTACATATAACTATTCAAACTTTCACTAAAGGAATGATCTATTTTTCTAATATCAATCTTATTTTAAAAACTGATTTAATCATGACACCTTATAAATGATCAAATAATATAAACTTATCATAATTCCTTTAGTTGACATAAGAGGATGATAATACCGACGAATAAATTTACTACAGTTCTTAATATTTATATCACAAAAATTTCTTTTATGAAATAAGAAATTATTTTCATATACGTAACTCCCACCATGGTTTTGTGCTGTGATACTTAGCTTTGCATTTCACTTCATTATACCTTATCTCGTTTTTCTATAAAAAAAAGTACATCAAATTGATGAATTGAACTCTAGAAATGATGTGGTGATTTCTCATTCCAACTATTATTCATACAAATGCATGATAAAAGTATATGCAGATTAATCACATATAATTTCATTCACATCTATCGATGAGTCATATCATTTATTTATTAAAATGATATTGGATTGTATCTCGTCACATCAATCCAGAACATATAACATATATTTTTCAAAGGCATAAGCAAAATGTCCAATTATTCAAACACATTTACCACAGCACATTGTAAAAGACATGTTCGACATATGAAATAATCATAGGGCATCGAATCTAAAAGTGATAAATACATCTAGTAAAATAAATCGACTTAACTCATGAATGATAACAAAAAATTCTCTTTATTTTTCTTAACTTACTTCTTTAATAATAATAATAATAATAATAATAATAATAATAATAATAATAATAATAATAATAATAATAATAATAATAATAATAATAATAATAATAATAATAATAATAATAATAATAATAATAATAATAATAATAATAATAATAATAATAATAATAATAATATGACCTTCATGTCATATATAGAAATAATTAATTACAAAGATTATACATCATTTATACATTCAATCTTGTAAGTTAGCCAGTTCAACTCATCATAATTATTCGTCTTGTATCATAACCAATTGTATATTTAGTGAAAGAAATTTTCTAATTTCTAACATTTAGACCTAAATCACATTATTTTAAATTTATTAGAATAAACATTTCTCCAAGATTTGATAGTAAAATTTTACTTCATCATATTCTTTTCTAGGAAAAATGAACATTCTTATATAAGTTCTAGGTTAATCTGCAATATTATAGATTGAGTACCATCAATATGTACAATCGGTATCAACTAGAAAATAACTCCTCATTAGTTACTTCAAAATTGTACTGAGATTACACTTCTAGTAGTTGAACTCATAAAATACTTAGAATTTCTATAATTCTTGAATTATCATAATAAATTTAATATAAAGAATTCATGTTTGGTCATGTTCTTTATTTCTCATAGATAGAGTGAGGTACATGATTAATTATTAACTTTTCGTAAACCCAACATCCATAGTTGATTGCAATTGGAAAAGAATCCTAACTTTAGTATCTGTCTGGCCCTCAATTTTCATTTATTCATGTGTAATATCATATTTAATAAATAATTTATAATTCAACTAACAAACTATGGACAACATGATAGACCTTCAAAACATGAACTCATAACTTTTTCTATGTTACATTTGATTAACATGATTCCAAGACAAACTCAATATAATTGCTTTCATAATTTTTAGACCTCCCAAAGGAATTCAAATAGTTAATTAATATTTAAATTATAAATTTATTTTATCTCAGATTTGTTCTTCACAAAAAGATATTAAGGTTTGGTTTAGCTCTCAATTAATTTGAGATTATATGATGGACAAAATCACAATGAATAAGAAAAATCCTAAATTACCCAAATCATACAGATCTGATATACAAAATAATAGTGAAACACTTACCTAAAATCTAAGTAAATGCTATATAAGTAAATGGTTCTACCTTTATCCTTTTTTTATTATTTGTTCATTTATTTAATAGACTACATATAAATAAAAAATACCCTTCAGTTGGATTCAAATCAAAATTTAAATTTTAGTTAGAAGAACAAAAACATCAATTGTTCATATTTTTACGTTTTTGCATATCATTTAACCTAAACAAGACCTCATTTAGAATTGATTAGAAATCTCTTTGAGTGTAATTTGATGTAGAAGAATAATTATTGAACCTTTATTTTATTTTAAAATTTTAACTTTAAAAAATATATATTGTTTCATGTATGAAATAAAATTGCATCACTTTTTACGCTCCAACCAATAAAGTTTACACATAACTCATATATTATAATGCGTAATATTAGCACATGTAATCATTCATGAATTAAATTAAGAGTGTACTCTCTCTCTCTCTCTATATATATATATACACAGGTAAAATGATATACTGCATTGAATGGTAGATCGATCGACCTATATTTTTATGAACAGTAATAGGTCAATCGACCTATTATAGATCATGCATTATATCTAGTGCCCCCCCCCCCCCCCCCCCCCCCCCCCCCCCCCTCTCTCTATATATATATGAAATATTAGGATCAAAATTATTTAACATAAATATTTTAATAGAGGCAGCAACCAAATCCGGGAGTTAAAAGTACTGTCCAACCATATGCACATAAATTTCTTATTCTAATCGAATTCGAGAGGCAATTGGTTGATCGCCAGAGACAATAGTATAACAATTAAGGCTCACAAGCTGCAATTGGAACATGTCATTAATTAGTAAGAACAGCTAGCATTGAGTCCACATAAATTTGCATGCACACACATAAAAAAATAGTTGGAGCCTAAAGATGTGATGGAGTATGTTGCTTGTATATGCAGCTAGCTAGGTCTATGGTTATTCCACATGAACGGATGGCATGTGCATGGCTAAATTTTGATGGTTACGACAAATATTAATGGCTTGAGAGCCATACTTTGGATTTGAGATATAGTGGCTACTTTTGTAGCCAATGACCAATGTATGATTGCATGTCCTATACAAGTTAATATTAAATAACCCGTAAGCATGGGGCCTCTTGTTGACTAGTCACAGCTTTTTTTGTGGAAGCAAATTGCATCTCCAAGTTTTATATGTACTTGGGGCAACACCAAGTGCACGGCGCACAGAGCTCCACGCAGCGGAAACTGGTTAATTCTATATACGCAAAAACTGCTGGCACCTAATATGTGTTCATCTTAGCTGACATAGTGATATTTGTACATAATATATATAGTTCCAACTTTTTTTTTCTCAAAATTGAAATAGTTGTAAGGTCAATTTTCTTTTTTTTTTTGTATTTTGCCAGTAAAGAATGGACAATCATTGATGTAGAGCATTCAATGCGAAAAGGTAAGAGATTCATTATATATATATATATATATATATATATATATATATAATATTATATACATCATATGTGTATGTACATTATCTTCCAAGGGAGTGGACTGTTGAAAAGCAACAAACATATATAGTTAATACGTTGGAGTGTCACATATACAGTATAGACATGCAAACTATTGCTCAAACACACCCCTCCCTTCCAATAGTATGATGTATGAGAATTAATGATGATCGAAAAGAATTAAAAATTATAGGAGGTGTTTGGCTATGGAATAACTAACATAATATCACGATATTTTTGAAATGTAATCAAACATCACGTAAAAACAAGTATAAAATGATCAAACTTGAATTTTACAAAAATCATCTTAAAAAATGTAAAATTATTTATTATTCTTAATTCACGAACGAGAATACATGTATTCTTTCATAAAAGAATATAAATATTCTCTTATTTTAATATTATTTCAATTGTTATTTTATTTTTTTATTATAATAATACATATCAACTATTCGTAATAAAATATTTTAATATAAATTATAATATTTTTAAATTATATTTCTTTCGAACCAAATACAAACGAGAATAAAATAATGATCTTTTTCAAGAATACGATATTTCATTATTTTATTCCATTAAAACATATCCTTCAACTAAACGCCCTAAGCACCCAATCGAGAACTTCTCTTAAAGAAAAAAAAATATTATATATATTTTCTTTCATCATATGATTGGATAATCTCACTAATCATTAAATTATATCCATTTATGTATGCTGGGACTTGAATGGTATATAGTAACTGCGTACAAATAGGAAAACGTGCATATAGATATAGAGATACATGGTAGCAGCTTCCTGCATGCACAAACGATTGTGTTCTTCCCTTATATAAACTATTAATTTCCAAGGAACTGTTTTGCTAGCTTTATCTGATCAATTCAATGCTGACTCAGCTTAAAATTTAAAACAAAAGACACATATACTTTAGGTAATAAGATACAATAGATATAGAACAGTCATTTTCTGTAATTAATATGATACATCAAAGTCAACTTTGTTGTATATAGATTTATATACATTATATGTACATATAATGATGAGCTCCCTATAAATCTAATGCGTGGAACGAACCTTATTGTGTGCGTATATATATTAATGTATTGTAGATCTAATGTGTGGAAAGATCCTTATTGTCTGTGTATGTAGAAGTCCAGACTTAGTCTACCTACATACAAAATAAAATCCAGGTCAAATCTACTGTATCCGCCAGCTAGACAAGAAGGAACCATTAAAAGAGCAGGGAGTCAATGCAGATTCTCTAACAAGAACCATAACGTGTTTTTTTTCCATTAGGTGAAATTCCATAAGGAGCTTTAGATTTTGAAGTATGTAAAATATTTTTATTAGAAATCTCACCTCTATAAACAATGACTCGGAGCAACATAGATTAAGATGGCAATAGAAAGAAAAGAAAGAAACATCCAGTGTTTCTTACATGCATGAAAAGTAGTTAGAAATAAAGCACATATAACTTTGTTAATGAAAATCGACTGTTTATGTTACTAATCAAATTATTTCGTCAGTGGGACATCTAATGTTTGTTTCGAACGATGCATGGTCTAAAATTAACTAATTAATTAAACCATACACAAACGCGTGTATCCATTACAAAGAAGAAAAAAAATGCACAAAACATAGTTTCTTGACAAAAATGTTTGCTGGAACGTATTAATTCGCTCTGGACTTGTATTGAATTCGCGTGGTATGAAACTTCCGAATAATTATATATGTTTTTCTTTTGTGATTTTTTTTCCTGCCTTTTCTCCGTGACTAAAATCATGGAAACTTCGCTGCGATTGGAACTTGCGGATTTATTTAGTTGGTCAAACGGCTTGCTTCCTTTGGTTAATAATATTAATTATATGTATACCCGTGGTCTGACTCGGTAATGGGTCAACGTATCCACCACGTACCCCGGGCAATTTGTTCCACCACTTACCCCCCCCCCCCCCCCCCCCCCCCCCCCTCTCTCTCTCTCTCTGTGTGTGTGTGTGTGTCACTATATATAGACACGTTACACACCAGAGTCATAGACACAGCCACTCCATACGTTTGTGTGCTCAAGGTCTTTTCGATCCCTACAACTCACAAAGGCCATACTCGAATCTCCATGCCTTCCCAAGACGCGAGGGAAATGGCAGCCGACGGCGACGGCCTGGAGACCAAGAGCTGGGATGAGAAGAACAGCGACAAGTACATGAAGGGGGTGAGACGCCTCTGCGAAGACGGCGTCACCAAGGTGCCCACCAAGTACATCTTGCCCCTCTCGGACCGTCCCAATGCGGCCACCGCCGGCCGCAGGAACCTCAAGCTGCCTGTCATCGACCTCGGCATGCTGCTGAGCGCCGGGGGACGCGCCCGCGCCCTCGGCGAATTGGACCGGGCTTGCCGGGAGTACGGCTTCTTCCAGGTAACCTGCTACTTTAAACATGTTGACCAGCACCATAGTCCATATATATATATATATATATATATATATATATATATATATATATATTATGTACTGAGAAGTGAGAAGCATGCGTTGTTGCAGGTGGTGAACCATGGCATTGGGTTGGAGGCTCTGCAAGGGATGACCGAGGTGGGGAAGCGATTCTTCGAGCTGCCTTTCGAGGAGAGAGCGAAGTACATGTCGACCAACGTCAGGGATCCGGTGAGGTACGGGACGAGCTTCAACCAGATGAACGATGGCATCTTCTACTGGAGGGACTTCCTCAAGATCAACTGCCAACCCCTGGCTGCTGTGCTTCCGTTCTGGCCCTCCTCTCCAGCAAACCTGAGGTAACACCTACTAGAGATCCTGATTCAGCAATTTAAGATATATGAAAAGTTGAAGCATTAACCAAACTTAGTTGTACCTCTTAGAACAAGCTTTTCAGCGTCAACTAGAGCTACTTTATTACCTAACTAGCCCTGAGGAATTCTGTTGACAATACAACAAAAGCTAGTGGATGTAAGCCAGGGCCTTTCTAGCCTTCTCTTCTTAGAGTTCCATCCGAATTATCTGCACAAGGGTCAGACGTAATACTTTCACGGCATGGCCTATATATATGCATGCATGATTGCTCTTATTGTATTCAGTTAAAGCTGAATAGATCTTTGATTAATTCAGTAACTCGTTTTTTTTTTCGTTTCCAGCCTTCAAAAATCTATTTTAATTTACATAAATTTAAGCTACTTTCTTTTTCTGAAAGCAGACTTAAACTTCTTTGTTTGTTTAATTCAAGAACTTATTCTAGCTTGGCTTGGAATAGCTTTTTATTCTAGCTTGTCATGAAACCTTAGTCAAGGATCATCTACACCCTCTTGCACTGTGGTCATGGTTGTTTTGTGATTCATGCCTCTGAGGTCGAATAATTGCCAGAGCACATAACACCAAATATATATAATAAGATATATACCTATACAAGTAGTAACTACTGTGCCAGTATTAAAAAAGTTGCAACTTGCTTTTACTTATACATCTCTAGAGATATTTCTCTCTCTCGCTCTCTCTCTCTCTCTCTCCATCTCTATCTCTCCCAGTGGCACTTCAGAGACCTTTCTGGTGGAAGTCTCTAGAATCGATTAGTCAAAACCCAGGAACCCGCATCATTAAGTCTGTCTAACTCAAATCCATCCATCCTTTGCCAAATTCGTAAAGCACTCGGAAATAGCTCACAAATATATATATATATATATATATATATTATAATGTACGAATAGGTACACAGAAGATAATACTATAATCGAAAGTTCACTAGTTCACTGTGTATCATTTGTCCTTAGCCCTGTTTGTGTAAGGCATTGATATTTATTATTTTAATAAAAGAAAAAAAAGGAAATATGCACTTAACGCATACATCTTTCTCACAAGGTAACAAGTTGCCAGCATCTAATAAAGGAGACCAATTTGTTTTTCCTCCTTGCTTCTTATTTTGTTCTGATGCATTTTTGGCATGCGGCCAACTTGTGGTGTCTATAGGGAGGAGGCCGTGGCGTACGCGAAGCAGGTCCAGTCGCTTTTCCTGGTGCTCATGTCGGCGGTCCTCGACGCCCTCGGCCTCGACACGGCCGGGGAGCTCAAGGAGTTCGACCAGGGGACGCACCTCATCATCGTGAACTACTACCCGGAGTGCCCGGAGCCGGAGCTGACGCTGGGCATGCCGCCTCACTCCGACTACGGCTTCCTCACCCTCCTCCTCCAGGACGACGTCGAGGGCCTCCAGATCCAGTGCGGCCACGACTGGGTCACCGTCGACCCCATCCCTGGCTCCTTCGTCGTCAACGTCGGCGATCACCTCGAGGTATATATGCATTTCACGCACGCCTTCTTCGGTCGACTCGTGCGCTACTAACAACTGACTGGTTCTCGTGTCAGATATTTAGCAACGGGAACTACAAGAGCGCGCTGCACCGCGTGCTGGTGAACTCCTCGAGGCCGCGCGTGTCGGTGGCGTCGCTGCACAGCCTGCCGTACGAGACGGTGGTGAGGCCAGCGCCGGAGCTCGTCGACGACGACGCCGGCAAGCCCAAGCGGTATAAGGACACCGACTTCGCCGCGTTCCTCGACTACATCTCCTCCAAGGAGCTCAAGAACAAGAACTTCCTCGACTCCAGGAAGCTGCCCACTGCGCCGTTGACCGGATCGGAGTAGGAGAAACGACGTCGAAGGGAGGAGTTGACTTCGGTTTTTTTGTTTTTCTTTTCTTTTCTTTTTTCTTTTTACGGCCGTAGAACGAAAAAGTCAATCTGTTGACAAAGTTTGATGGCGAGATCGATCGGACGCAAGGACGAGGACGAAGTCGATCGAAGGACGCGTGCCTTTGCAGCATTTGTCATGCCGTGACCGGGAAAGATTGATTTGAGATGTGATGGAGAAGAAAGGAAGGGGGGAGAGAGAGAGAGATAAGATGTTATATTGATCTAGTAAAAAATTATGTCATCAACAAAGGGATAACATAAGTATGTAAAAATTCACCGCCCCTTTCTTTAGGCGCCACTTATTTTATGTATCAACTACGTACATGGAAAGTTGGAGCCTTGTGTTGTGATTTTAAAAATATTGTTATTATTATATTATCGAAATTATATTACATGCCTCCACTTAGGAAAAATAACATTTTTTTCTCTCTCACACCTCAAAAATCAAAAGTAAAGATCAATGATAGGCCACTTGTAAAGTTACTCACTCTCTTCAATGCAGGCTTCAGCTCATGCTTTATTTGTTTCGCGGGCTATTTGTCGGGCGCTGTGTGCAAACTCAATTCTACATATTTCCTTGGACTTAATAAAGTTAAAGTATGATTTAGGTATCTTATTGAAACATAAAACTGCCCATTATTTTTTCCACTTTTTTTTGTTGACTTTTCCATTTTTTTATTTTTAAAAGAGTCTATTTACCAGTAGAAGAAGAAATTAGCAAACGTCCAAGATATGGTATCTCAATACGTTAAAAACTCCGGGTGTTGGGATTTTAATGCATATATATTTGTTACACTCAAAGCCCAGCCCAGAGAAATGGCAGCCCACTTACACAAGCGCCGAGCAGCTTTTGGGGAATAATATAAAGGACTGCTAGGGATTTGGCGTTAACCTCCTTTGGCTTCTCCTGCAACTTGAGTAATTCCTAGGGTTTGCTTCCTTACTTTTTAAACTAATTAGAATTTTGATAAATTCTAACTACTTATCCTACATTGCAGCTTTTGGGATTAATTTGATGAGTTTTAGATTCATCAGATCGATAATATTCTTCATTGTGTGAGTTAATAAATTGCCTGAGTTTAAGCTATAATTTATAAATGCATGCTTAGAGACATATCAATCTTAATATTACCATTTTCTCTCACATACTCAATTTTTTTATTGTTTGCTTATTTTGAAAGATCATGTTGGAAGATCGATGACCCACATAATACTTGTTGGCATCCCAAAAGACTTCGAGGGAAATAGAAGAACTTAATTATTCTGGGTGTAAGATTTACAAATATATACCTTAATCCACACCTAACACTGCCTTGAAGGAAGTGTTCCCAGTATCCTTGTATTAAATATTATAAGGCCTACATATTAAAAACTAAGAATCAGCTGATTAAGCTTCGATAATCATCATTTCAAACACTTTTGGAACTACTGTTGAGGAAAATGGTATTCAATTCACTTGATGAGTAGATACATCTGCATTTCACTTGTAGTTACTTTTATATGATTTGTCTTTCACTTGTGTAATCCCTGCCATTGTTCCAAACATATCTGGCATGGGGTGGATGCCTCGGAAACGGCCCCCCTGCAGAGTGCGGACACGATTTTTTTTTTATCCGATTAGGTGCAGACATAAAATCCCGGATAGAGGAAAAAAATCTTCAAAGCAGAGTGTGCTGCATGCATTCAGCAAGGCAGAGAGTGATCAGAGGCTAAACCTGGCAATTGATGCTGTGCATGCATCATGCATCTTTATGATTCAGCTCCTCAATTCCCTCTCTGAGAACTGGAGCAAGGCATCCTATGTGGGGGTCACAGGTGCTGCTGCTGCATCTTTCTTTGATTGCACCTCACCTTTCTGCCCTCTGGAGATTTAATACTTTGCTTCTTATTAATGCCCCCATGAGGTGGTATCCTATGAAGCCCCTCTCACTTCTGTGATATGCATACAGTTCACCAGTGTTTGTCCAATTGTCCCTCCCCTTGAGCTGCTGCTGCTGCTGCCACCCTTGGGATTCTTCACATCTGTTTTTCTAATTTTAATGATCAAAGTTTTTATTCTCACAGCTTTTTTTTTACTGTGCTAAGATGTACTTTATTACAACTTCCATAACTTCTATAAATATTTCTGGCTGGTGGTGCTCATATATGGATAAATGTAACCCTGCCATTTTTACACAGAAACAGAAATGAAGGTTTCTTTGTTTTTTTAAAAAGGAAACCCAAAAGAAAAGGAGAGAAGAGAAGATAAGGCACCTTCTAAGGGGTCCATCCAAGGTGAAAAGTTTTGGAGATCATCTTGAGAGAAAGGCATTTGGGAGAGAATATATATATATAAGAGAGAGAGAAAGTATCCAACTACTCTTCTTCAAGTCCCTTGTAAACCAAGCCTCATCTCATCTCATTGTCTTGAACACCACATATGCTGTGCATATGTCATATGTGACCCCCATACTTGAATCATTTCTCTCCTTGTGGACCTGATAGCCCGCGCATATAATGTCGGCGCCCTCACCGGAGGAACCCTCACCCGCGACGCCAGAGTTCGTGATCAACGCAATCTCCACTCGGCGGGCGTCAATGGAAGGCCAAGAAGGAGGAGGAGAAGGCTGCCGCACTCCGACGGCCGCAGAGAGCAAACTGCCGTCTTCTCCTGGCAGCTGTCCGCCGGCGCCGAGGAAGCCGCCGAGGGTGCTCTCGTGCAAGAGGCGGCTGCAGTGCTCGGACATGGATCGTCGACTCATCGTCGTCGGTGCCAAAGAGATGGAGGAGATGTTCCAGCACGTTGCGAAGAAGAGGAGGAGGTCCCTGCAGAGCAGTGCGGCCAAGTGATTTCATGCATGGATCATTGAAAAGTTATGTCGAAGCTTTTCCTTCTCTCTCTCTCTCTCTCCCTCCCTCCCTCCCTCCCTCCATTCCCTCTCTCTGTGTAATTAATATCACATAATTTACCTGTTTCTCCTCTTTACCTCCCTGAATTTTGCTGCACACAACTAATTAAGATGGATATTTCAGACAGTTCGAAACATATTCGTGTTGTAGATTATGCATGAATTAATCTACGTATGGTGAAGATTCATGATGGTGTTTGGTTTGTGAATTGTATGATAGAGACGCTATATATATAGCTATTTTCAGTGAATATATCCAGATATCATATAACATTAATGAATATATCCTCGCATAATTAAGTTATTGTCATCTCATGTGTACTAATGTCAATGAAGCAGTTTATACAATTTTGTGCATCTTTTTTTTTCGATTATAATAATTGTGCGTAGTTGTTTAGTGAACTTGTTATGAGAAAAAAAAAGGAGAAAAACCAGTTTTCAGGGAGCTGCTTAATTAATTTTGTACTTTCTTAATTTAGGAGGAAGAAATATTGCGCAAATAAATTAGCAATAATGCGAAGTTTCTATCAATCCTTGCTGGTAATGATGTGGAACATTGTTTGGCTGCATGCTACGTGGTCTCCTCATCTTGTACTTCCACATTTATTAAGCGTAGAAGTTTGTAACTTCAACTTCGCCATTTCACATATTATAATTATTCTTCCAATTTTCTCTTTTTTTTAATTAAATGGCATCAAACGGTGTAAATTGAGTTATTAGGGCATTCATTTATTTCCCATTAAATTTGTTGAAAGGAAATATTCCATGATGTCCATGATCGACGAAATAAATATGCCCTTACAATTAATTCTCTGATTTTTTTAATCCACATGACGATTGTGTTCACGTGCCTGCCATTGGCGTTAATGTTGGATAAAAAGATAAAATGGGTAAAAAAAGTAATCATTTTGATTTTTCTTTTGTTGCTCCTATTGATTAGTTTAACATATTTTTTTCCCAATTTCAACAAATATTTCAGTAATAATAACTAAATTTCAAAATTTTCAATTTCACGAGTGGGGAACACCCTCGTCAAATTAATTAAAACAATTATACATAAAAAAATTCTTTTTTATTTCCTTTCGTAAGTAAAAATTCGGGAATGCCTCGGTGAAAGTAATTTGGGAGCAGGTTGATTAGATTCGAATTCCGAACACGGCACAGCGCAGGGTCTTCCAATCACATCGTGACTCGTAAGCATTTAGGTCTGATTTCGATAGCCACGTGGGGCCCGGCATCCTTGTACTCTCGCGACGGGAAACGACAGAGACACGTGCGTCGGTTCCGATAAAAGAATTGAAATATATCACCGTCAAAAGGGAATCCAAGGAACAAGAGCGTGTCAACTTTCACATTTCAAGATTGTTATTATATTATTTTTACTTCATATTTATGTTTTTTTTTTACTTTTTCCGGTCACATGCATCTTACTTTTGAAAAAAAAACTATTATTTCAATCGTCTTGGAAATATTAATTAAGCTCTCTGTTATATAACAATTATAAAATAAAATAGAATAGAATTAAAAGTCCATGCTTAGAAGATGGATCGCATGAGAATAAAATGTTTTATTCTCCAAACAGATGAAAATTTTAACTGAGATTAATTATTCAGCCAAAGCAATTATTACACATTGAAATATTAAAATTTAAAGTTTAACTATTCTTCTTACATCAACTTTTTTTAATAATACAACCAGCTGAATAGTTAATCTTCCAAATGAGTGGAGTATATTATTAGTACTTTTTTAAAATATACCAACTATTTGTCAATATTCGACAGTATTTATTTGTATATTATTTTTCATCTTTCATAATTCAAGACGTGTGCATCAATTATATATATATATATATATATATATATATATATATATAGGCGTGTGTAGGTAATTAATCAAAGAGCTAGGCCTTCTATTTTATATTTGTAGGCTGATGACACAAGTAATAATTAGGTTGGTAGGTTTTCAACAATAAGGCCAATGAATTAATTCTCAACGGGCACTCATTAGATATTAATTGATAAGTGAGAATTACATAACATGGTTTACACTAGTTTATGTTTTCTAATAACATACATTACACTATCATCAATTTAATTACACTACTTGTTAACCTAATTCAGAAGCAATCTTATCATGCATTATTAAAGATGCGTTGCTTTTGTCTGGAATTTGCGTCAGTGGGAATTGGCAATATATATATATATATATATATATATATATATATATATATATATAGATAGAGAGAGAGAGAGAGTTGGCCATGGTTCTTAACTTCTTATATATGCTCCAAAAGCTTTCTCCAATTCATAGACCTAATTGATTAAGCTCATCTCTTGCACACGCACAAAAAGAATAAAAAAAACATATATAATTGAGTGGCTCCACACTCGAATAACTAAAGCGAGCTCAACAATTTGGAAAGGAATCCGTAGGCATATTTGACACAGCACCATGGAAAAGTGGAAGGCGGCAAATAAGTACGCAAATGAAAGCAGTCCACGGAGGAATCAAGTAACTCTAAAGCTTAAAAGTGACAGGGTTCATTGAACACACACACACTCTCTCTCTCTCTCTCGCCGTCTCCACTTTAATTCTCAGCTTAAAGTTCAAAAGTGCAAGGCGATTGGACAGCTCACTTTTGACTCGGATTAATACCAGAATTAAATAATAATTTTCACATTCGAATCAAACAAATATTTGTGTGTACAACCGAAATGGAAAAAGTGAGGTGAATATGTGTTGTACTACTTATAATTAGTACATCTAGCTTTTGCTTAAATGACAAATTCCGGTCATGTCAAGATTCCGCCCTAAGGCATTAGGTGGGGAAAGGAATGGAAGGTGATAAAAGCATAAGAAGCTTGCAGCTGCCATGCAACACTGCAACTTTTGGCTCGTCTTCTTTCTTCGTCCCACCTATATATAAACCAAGTTATATGGCATACCTTTGCTTTGTCCTTCCTCCATTAAAGAGATGCACTCATTACCGAAAAAAAAAAGATGCACTTAAGCAAATAAATTGAATAATACAGAGAAATATAGTCTGCATGTAGCTATGAAGAGAAATTATTGCATAATTTGGCGTTTATTGTTTTGATATTTTGGAAAGGGGAAGGAATTATTAATGAAAAGAAATTGTTGTCGGTCGAACTCAAACGTACGTTATTATATGGACCTTATTCAACGTCAAACAAAAGATTATGAAACATGGCTGTCACTAAAGCTCAGCCCATTTCTTATACCGACGCTGATGGGCTTAGCAACGTGAGTATGGTGGCAATTGGCAACTGCACTTGTTCCCAATTTTTTGAGTCAATTCATATGTTCATTTACAAAGATAAATATCCTGCAAATCTTTTTTTCTTTGGTAAGAGCATACTGTCCACAGGTTGAAAGTCGGCCCACCATCGAGTCTAACTAATTCGATAAGATCGCTTCAGATCGCGTATCTGATAATGACAGGTGAGACTCCCAACAAAACTTTTTTGCATTCACAAGACTCGAATTCGAGACATTGCTTAATTGAGGAGGAGGAGGAGCCGCTTATCACTCCACCTCAATCCTTGTTGATAATGTCCTACAAATCTTTACTAATTCTATTTTAGCATTTTCTTCATACTGACGATTGAAAAAAAAATCATTTGCTTAAAATTTTCCTTACACACACAAACACGCACATATATATGTATGCATGTATAAGTATAAGAGAAAAATTAGGGTGAGATCAAATCTAAAATCTTTTAATCATGGCCCTTATAACTCAACCTACATTGGTTCAATAGTCAAGATCGTGCAAATGCTAAATCCTACCTTAATCGGTCAAATGCCAAAAAAAAGGCTTCGACACAGCTAATCTCCCCCCTCCTTTTCCTTTCTCACCTAAGCCCTATCCCGATTTCCCCCTTTTTTTCTCTTTCCCCTGTGGCAGAACTCCAATCGCTCCCTCCATCTGCACGTGGCATCCCTCCCCTTCTCTGATCTCTCCATCCTTCCGAACGTGGCGGTCCCTCCCCTTTTCTAATCCCTCCTCATTTCGAGCGTGATGCGTTCCTACCCTTCTCTAATCCCTCCCTCCTTCTGTGTGTGGTGTCCCTTCCTCCTAATCATGAGGTCGTAACAAACTCCGATGAAGATCCACAAAGGCAAGACAAAAGGTTAGATCAATGATCATTTATGCACTCTCTCCCTTTCTTTTGCATCCTCCCTCTCACCTTTAATGGTCGCAATTGCCAATGTTGGTAGATTTTTCTAACCTAAGTGGCGGTCTCATGGAAGACACACAGTGCGCGAAATGTTAGATCCTTTAAAACAACCTATTGCTTAAATTATATTACACTAATATATGCTTTGAACTACATCATCTTGCTTTTTCTGAAATTATATCTTCTAATTGAACACCTGGTTGTGCCACTATATTGCCGTCTTTCTTCACACGCATTGTTGTCTCTCATTTGCATGATGTATGCCTATTATGATGTTAAAAAAAAACTTTATACCGAAATGTTAATACTCAATTTTTTTATCTCACCTTATTTTACACTAAAATGCCATCTAAGTCTAAATATCATTTTTTCTTAAAATTTGCATTCTTCCTTTTGGATGCTTGATCCATTGTATGAACACGTTGATTTCATCATAGATTTTGAGATCTTATCTTCTTTGAATATCAAAATCTCATCTTTTATTTATGGAGGAAACACAACATGCTTTCTCTTTGCTTGAAGAACTGCAACAATTCTTTTTCTTGGCGATCCTTGTTTAAGATGAGTTGAAATTATGTAAATTGATTAGCTGAGATAAAATTATCTTTGTTTAAGAAGAATCTTGCAGTAATATCTTTTGAACTTAGATGGTTTTTCCAACCATCTTTTACTTCTAATGTTGCTCAAATTTTACGCAAGATGAAGCACACAGTGAGATGTTACTGTCAAGATGAAGCCATCGTTAGGGCATCTTATCTCAAGCTAACCCCGGTTGATATTAATAGTTATGTTGATATTAATATTGTATCTATTGATGAAGTGATTTGCGTCAATAGAGTAACTCATTTTGTATTCTGATGGCATGTTCTATGACTCGGCATGTATGTTTTGTATTAACACTTCCTCTGGTTCCATGTTCTATGATACCAATACATTATTTTTTCACAAGCAACTCTTTTAAATGAATGAATTTTAACTTATTCATTTTCGGGATCATTTATATAAGACAAGTATGAATTGTACCATGATACATGCATCTCAAAAAAGGAAAAAGTTTGGTGAACACTAGCATGCATGTGCTAGGGGTGGTTTTGATGGTGGCAAGGGCATCGAAGTTGACGGGGGATTTTGGAGGTCGTGGAGGTGCTAGCGGACTCAAGGAAATGACAATCCTTACACGGTTTACACTATTAGCCATTGTGTGATCAGTAGATCGACACTAGAGGAGGCGCACAATTGTTGTAGCAGTAGAGTTCTGCCATCCATATTAATGTGAACAAAACATGGAACCAAGTGGAATCTTGATGCAGAGTTAACATTTCTGTTAGTGCTCTTTATCTTTCTGATGGTGATTTCTATTAGTGCTCTTTATCTTTATTTTGTTTTAGTTACGTTGGATAGGAGTGGTATGGTGTTGGAGTCATGTAGACTTATATAAACTTTCAATTTGGCATCAATGAAGCATAGCTTTTGATTCCAACTTTTACTTTGTGAGATCTTGAAATCTGGCAAGTCGTCGTGCTGTTCCTGTTCAGCACACATTGAAGAGTCCTTGAGCCACAGAGTCATTCCTCTGTTGCTGCCAGGACTCATGATAGGCCATTCCCTATCACTGCACCTCTTTTTATTTGTTTAGTCTTCCAACTATTCTATCCTTCGCTGCGTCAAATCTTGCAACAACAAATAATATAAACAAGGTACAGAATTGAGATAATGTAAACATTGCATGAGAGCCAGGGGCAACTCCATTGTACACATTTGGATAAATGGAACTTTTAAAGCTCTCTGTCAATATGTAATCATCAAATTTAGAATAAGATTAGAAAATAATATGTTTAAAACATTAAGATTGGAAATAAATAACATTTTTTATGTCACCCAGCTGCAAGATTGCAAATAACCACATTGCCAAGCTGCATTGACCATGTTAATGCATCCTGCATATCATGAAATCAATCATAATAATTAGCAAGTTATAAAGATTATCTAAACATCATGTGCTCATATGGAAAGAAAATTTTGGACTAACAATAGTAATTAGTCTTCGTAATCATCATTTTTGTGATTGTCGTCCATTTTCTCCTTGTTCCTTTTACCACAATTTGCCTTAATTTAAATGAGAAGAGAAATAAGTGTAAATAAGTGTAGTAATCAAGGTATAAGTAATGATAATATAAGGGTTTAAAGTTATTCTCACCATTTTCACCTTGGCTTTTGGACAAATAGTTTTGTAATGACCTAACATGCCCACTCGCCACATCTTCTCTTTTTAACTTCAATTTGTGACTTAGAAATTTTAATTACAACTTTAATCCTTTGAATTTTCTTAAATCTTCCTTTGGACTTTACATAGTGACTCGCATAAAGTGTTATAAATCATCTACACTATTACTACGAGTACCACAAGTATACGACATGTTATTATAGTGCTTGAAGGTCGATCCACATAGACAAAATTGAAATATTCACACTTAATCAAAACTATTTGAAGGAAAATTTAAGTCTATACATGTTGTTCAAAATAAGAAAGTGAAATGCTATAAATTAGAAATCACAACAAATAAGACTACTTGAATTTTTATGAATTTTTAATGCCAAAGTATACAGAGATCAGTGTAGCTAAACACTAGGGATGGAGGAATATTTTCACTTGGAACTTACGTTCTCTAACTTTATTTAGGATAAAAATGTCCGAATGCCCTTTAACGTGTATTAGGGTAACATCGTGATAAGGATCACTCGACTTGTCCGTGACACTCTCATGCTCGCGGTAAGTCCAATTTATACACGTAAAGGGATTAATATGTTTAGCTCCACCATCACTATCGTGCACAGTGACTGAGCATATGAATCAACCCTTTCTCTTTGGATTGAGATAACCCTTCATGTCACCCTGGCACCTGGACGTTCTTAAAGAAATAAACTGAGAACAAGACAGCTACGGTCGGCTTACATCCGCCTCAGAGTAATAAGGATAACCCTCCCGGTTAGAATGCAGGGAGCTAATATGTCGCGAAGAGTGTTTAAACGATTTAGGAGAGAAATCGATTTGAAAATAAAGCTTAGAATTACTAAGAGCCATTTAATCATAACTCGGTTGTCGTGTGCCATCTCGGGTCGCCAACAACGATGGAGGAGTAAGATCTTCCCTCTCATGTAGGAGTTATTAGAATCAAAAGAAAATCGGAGATAACAATGGGGAAGTAAAACGGAGAATGGAAAGAATCCTACACGCACTTCAAGCCTGTCTAAGATAGTCTGAGTTCCAACTCATTACAGTTATATATTGTCAGAGCCTCAGAATATGCACGTCCCTCTAAGGCCTCAGGCTAGATAATGCATGATATCAAAATCAAACAACAGAGAACTACCATTGCCGATACGACACAAAATCCAAACTAGGAATCACTATTGTCGTGCTCGATGTCTCTGCGTTCGATCACACAACGCCTAGAATATCCCTATGGTTAGGGGTGCAAGGCGATGGTGATTCAAAACCTCAACTAACTTTAGCTACAAGGAAGTGAAGTAACAAAGCAGAGAATCATTTTGTCAGTGTTTGATGTCTCTACGTACGATCCCACGGAGCCTAAAATATCCCTATGATACGAGGGCGAGACGAATATAATTCAAAACCTTAATCAAATCATAGCTGCAAGGAAGCAAAAGAAACCAAGTAAGGAACCACTTCGCCGACGCTGGGAGGTTGCGAGGCGAAAGTGATTCAAAATCTCAATCCAAACACAACGGCCAGAAGACACAAATTCACAACATAACATGAACAAAAAATCAATATCATTAAAATAAAGAAATGTCTCGACATTTGATAATCCATCAAAGAAGAACAAGAACATAATACAAAAGTCACTGGATCAACATCCCCCAACCACTAGTTGGCTGGTTAGATACATAGTACAAAACTAGAAAAGAAGGAAAATAAAAGAGAAAAGGAAGAAGGGAGGTCGCTGGTGTAGCCTCCTCTCCAATCTCCTTCAGCAACAAAAATGATCCAAACTCAACCAAAATTGAAAACCCTTCTTCAATAGTCTTTTTATGTTTTTATAACCCAAGGAATTGTGCCACATGTCCACTACTTTTCCAGCTGCTTTGTCATATCCTTCTTTGGCTTCGGATGTAGAGGAGGAGGCTATTTGGGAAGTGCATGAAGCGAAAGATGATTGAGTTGGATGGGTTTTTCGGGAAGCTACTGAATCTAAGCCGATGGGATGGATTGACAAGTGGTGCCTGGAGTGGATCGGGATATGAGTAGGAAAGCACCTCTTCTTTCCCTAAAAAGCTTAAAATTCAAAACAAGAGAAAAGCAGAAGCGAAAGCTCGAGTCAAAGAGTGGAGGTCGTTCCGTAACTCGAGTCGATGAGCCCCATTCATTCTTATTCAAAATCAGTAGCCTTCAACAACAAAAAAATCCAAACTCAGCTAAAATTGGAACCCTTTCTTCAACGGCCTTCATATGCTTTTATAGTCCACGGGATTGTGGCACATGTCCATCATTTTTTTAGCTGCTTTATCATATTCTTCTTCAGCTTTTCCAGCTAAAGAAGATGCATGTGGTCCCTCCAGCCTCTTGATTTGCCACTTGTCCAGAATCAGCCAACAACAAGAAATCTCTCTTGTGGTCCTTCATAGACGACTCCCTATTAGTTTGCCACCTGTGAACTGTCTCGGCAACTCTTTTGTTGTCCATATTTGTCCATAATGATGTGGAGGAAGCTTTCTTTCTCTTGTGCAATGAAATCTGTTAGGCTAACATGAAAAATCATCATTTTCTTTGGTGTTTGCTGCTTTGGATGACTGTCCTAGTGAACCTGCGCCGTCTGCTTTCAAATTTGTCTAAGTGTTTGGGTTGAGGGTATATGCCTATGTTCCCTCATATTTTGTCGGCTAATATTTCTACGTGAAAAATAATTAAAATAAGTAAAATATCTCAAGATTCATAAGATAGATGTGGAGAAGTCATAAATGTTGCATTTCAATAATAAAGCATGTGTTCGAGCATGAAAATATATCAAAATATGAGATAAATGCATGTTGAACATATATGAAAAGTATATATAATTTCTCCACATCACATATGATGGGTCATTAATCATAATCTCTTATTCTTCTCAATCTTCATCTAAAGTTGATTCCGCATCAAATGCAACGCTTTCATGTGAATCCGCATCTTTAAAATTTTCAATTTTTTTGAGAACTTCATATGTAAAAGACATTCCAAAATTTAAATGATCATCCGAACACAATTCAAAAATTATGAATTCTTCAATATTTGATTGTCAAGTCTATTTCTTTAGATATTGTCTATCTTTAGAATACTTCCTTGATCGTGAACTAAGTGTGCTTTCGAATGCCGAGCATCGATTGTCTAACGATGAATAATATAATGACCTGATCGATGTGTTATCCCTTTTTTTTATTGAGGATATTGAAAATGTGGACGCAAAATATACTTTCTTGTTCAAATTTTTTACAGGAACACTTTACCAAAATCATTCCATGATTACTATATTCCAATATGTACCTTCCTCGATCTTCAATCCCCATTAAGTACACATAGTACACAACTTGATTTGCATCTTTGAAAATTTTTTGTGATCAATAGTCATTCATAATCTTGAACTTCTTTTGAAATGTGTCAAATATATATTGCGTATACACATTTCCCGCATGTTCTTTCAAGAGATGTTTAGAAGACAAGGCAGACATAGTGTTTAGATTTTTAAAATTCTCACATTCCTCAGCTTCATGAGGTAGTGAAGGGCTTGATCATATTGGACCACAAATTTTGTTAAAGAAGTGTGAGAATTTACAAAATCATTAAAAAAAAGAAATTCATACTATATGATCTCTAAGACGAAGATATGCCTATAAAAGATGTCATTAAAATATATAGAGGCACCCGATAATAATGCTTACTAAACATGTTTGCTACCCAGTGGTCCTCTAGGGTATCATATGCTTCCTTCGATGTAGTCCATTTCTCTTCACATTTTTTTACGGATATTGAACCATCTATCCATTTGTTAAAATCTCTCATAAAATTACCAAGTGCACATAAATTGTGTGTGTTAATCAATGCATTTTTTATAATATGCCAAATGCAAAATCCATGCCTTGTATTTGGAAATATTTTATGTATGACGTTTCTCATAACAATATCTTCATATGTAATAATACACATAGGTTGTTTTCCATTCATACAATGTAATCGAAACAACTAGACGAATGTATCCTCTATTTCGTCAGCCAATAATGCACATCCAAATAAAGTAGACTACATATGATGATTAACACTTGTAAAAGGACCAAACGACGTGCGAAATTTGTTAGTTCTATAAGTAGTGTAAAAAACTACTACATTTTTTAAAGTTGAATAGTTATCCCTTGACCTACTATCAGGCCAAAAAATATTTCTCGTGGTGTTACATTCATCCAACACCATTTTAAAACAAAATTCTAAATCATCATTTTTCTTTTGTTAGAAATATGTAATGACATCCATACATTCTTTACCAACATTGTTTGGTCTTCTTGCATTTAAATGATTTATACATTATTGTATTGTGATCTATGGAGCACCTAGGAAATTAGAATCTTAACAATGTTTGAAGGACCAAAACCAACTTCATTTAATATGGTAATGACATTCTTGGAACCATCACAAAACTTAATATGTGATCGCAATTCAAGACTTTTGAAGGAGTGGCCAACATGTGATTATGTTGTTTATGAAATCTTTTTATGATCCACTCTTTTTTTTTCGGTAAGGATTATGATCCACTTTTGATCGCATGAAACACTTTTGGTCACATGTTTCACCAACTAATAAGCGAGCTTCACAACCAATTCGATTTTCTCTTTTTGGTTTGACATAATTTCCAACATTTCGGTTAAGGTCCTTGTAATCTTCCTTGGAACAAGCAAACAATCTATTGGAGAATTTGCTAGTTTCACTTGCCTTAATAATAGAAGTCTTTTAGTGTCACACCCCACTCCATGACTAAGTTCTAATCATAATTATCATTTCTTTTAATTTTATTTAGCAATTTTAAGAATAAAATCGACAAAATCTCCTCCCTTAATTATTTTATGACATTTGCCAATACATATAATAGATGCATATATATACCCATCAAAGTTTAACAAAAAGTTACAAGATATCACATTCACATATTATCACTATCATTTCACAAACCATTTCACATTTAACACTCCACAGGATCAAGTTTTATACAACCTTACAAAACGATTCTAATAAACGCTAGTACAACTCTCGAATTTATCTATTACATGCATGCTTTCAAAAACAAAAGTGAAAGAAAAATAAAAGTGCTCGAGCGATTCGACCTCTTCTATATGCATCGAAAGCAAGCTTCAAGTCGACTTAACACGAGAACTTGGAATTATTTGAAAAATTAAACAAGGGTAATGTGCAACAATCGTTTGCTCAATGAGTAAAATAAAAGTACAACATAGGAGAACAATACAAGTGCATATAACACTTAAATAATCAAATTCTCTATATGAGAAAATATTTAAAACATAACTCATATAACATAAGTTCTCAAATCATATGAACTTTTAATATCTATATAAGTAATTCAAGATATCATCATGTTCATAATTAAACTCCACACATGTGTCATCGCACATACTCATCATGGGTCAATACGTATCCCTCCATGATTGTGTGTCATACAGTTAAGCAGAGCTTCACAATTAAAGAGTCTCATTTATGCAGAGTAAATCATGGGTCAATATGTATTCCTCCATCTGGAATACACAAAGTATATCATGGGTCAATACGTGCATGCAGAGCAGTCCTAAAGGGCAAAGACACCCGATATACGCTCCAAAGACTTCATATATATCGAATGCGATCTCAAAGATCTTTTTCAACTAGTATGCCTAATGAACACATGGAGTTTAATAATATCAAAATATACATGTCATAATCACATATCATTATCAAATAAAACTTATTTTCACTTCACAGGCATTGTTCCCTGAAAATATTTTTGTGTAAGAGGTTACTCCATCTCATATGAAATTCTTGAAACATATCATAAATATTTTTCATAGCTCAAGATATATTTCAATAATAACAATAATAATATTTGCTTGAGGTAATATCATAAATAAAAGAATTAATATATAACATTTTGCTATGATGTAAATTTATTCACTCACCTTGTATTTTATATTTTCAAGGAGGTTTACTAGATTTTCCTTCTTTTACTTATAACTTGTTGGTTTCCTACAAGCAATGATGTCTTTTTATTTTTTCATTACTAGTAAAAATACTATGCAATGCATGCTTATAATGCATGAATAATTATACACCTTAGAATGCATATAATTTCTTCTAAGTATTCATTATTCAATCTCAGGTGTCTATGTCCATAGGCTATTACACACTTCTACTACTTATTACTACCCAATCTCCTAAAGCTTAATTAGGTGTTGTCTCAGAATTTTAGACTGAGTGACTCTCAATACATAATTCATAATTTATTAACCAGATGAGAAATATTATGATTCTGGATAAATTAGAAACTAGACTTACTAAGGTTTTTAGTACTCAAATTTCATTCACTAATTCCAAGTGATCCAGTCATAAAATTCAAGACAATCTGACTTAGAGTTTGTATTCTGACAGACTGTGTATCATTGAAAGATTAATTTATATCTTTAAGAATATTTGATCATTTGATGAAATCCTAATTTTTTTAGAAACTAGACTTCAGTGTTGTTTAGGCATAAAAATTATAGAATTTAACTCCTTGAATGTCCTTATAACAAAATTAATCAATTCACGTCATGTTCTGCTTATTTCCTGAAATCTAACAGAAGAATCACTATGTCCGGGGGGGAGGGGGAATGCATGGGGCATGTTGTGGATTAGTCCCACATGCATAAGTCACGAGAGAAATGTTGAATATATATGGAGCATGGTCTTGACTTGATAGGACGTGTTTTGGTAAAATCGTACGAGCTGAGGTCTAAAGCGGACAATATCCTGCGCAAGTGCAAGGGTGTTACATATGGTATTAGAGACTCTCTGCATGAACCTTTGCGCATGGTAGGATGCGATCACTCAACAAGGACATTGAGTCCCCTAAGAGGGGAAGGATGCATGGGACATGCCTTGAATTAGTCTCATATGCATAAGTCACGGAAGAGATAATGAGTATATATGGGAGCATGACCTTAGCTTGGTAGGAGGCATTTTGGTAAAATCGTGTGGGCTGAGGTCCAAAGCAGACAATATCCTACGCAAATGCAAGGGATATTAGAATCCAATTTCTCTAGCATATACATTATAAAAACTATATGCTTCTTCATGTGAATCAAATGTCATTCCAACACATGATTTGATATTAATGTCTTGAATCACTTGTTGATTTTTGGTGATTTACCTTATGTTGCCAACACAATTCTCATCCACATCACTGTTCACATTGGATGTCATTTGAAACAACTAACTGAAATATAATAATCAAACTAGATCTTATACATTGAAATGAATTCATAAAAGGAAACAACTAACATATCAATGCACAACATTGGAAGCGCTATTATCAGATTCAAATCATTCGAAGAAGGGGAAGAAAGAAGGATCGACCTGTTAGCCTGGCACCCCTCGAGCTCGATTGATCAGTGCTATTGGGTGCTGCTCAAGATGATGGAAAGAAGCTCGATTAGATTAACTCTGCTGACCGATGATTCAACTTTGGTGACCGACGATTGGAAAGACAATCAACAATGGAAATAATTACACAATCAACAATGGAAAGACAAGTCGACAACATAAATAAGATACACAAAAGAAAAAAAAACTCAACAAAATATTCGAAGGAGGGGAGGAAAGAAGAAATCCGATGACCTGTACACACATCCCTCAATTGAGCCTTTGACAAAGTACTCCCTATGCGAATCTCCTTCAGCTTGTTCCTCACCAACGGCCCGACGATTATCAAGATTGCTACCAAGGGGATCAACGGGGGACTATTGACCAGATAAAAGAAGCGAGGAAAAAACTCAACAACATATTTGAAGGAGGGGAGGAAAGAAGAAACCTGACAACCTGCACGCGCACCCCCTCGCCGAGGACGAAGTGCTCCCTATGCGAATCTCCAATCTCCTTTGACTTGTTCCTCAATGACCGTACGCCGATCATGACTTCTTCCAAGGGGATCACCGGCTACTACCAAGGGATTAGAGAAGGAAGGAGGAGAGATCGGCTAGGGGCAATCGACCTGACCAAAAAAGCATCGAACTCGATCTTTTTTGGCATATGACCGATTTAGGTAAAATTTAACATATATGGCCGTTGAACCAATGCATAAAATATTTTAGAGTGAGAACAATTTTTTATCTCACCCTAATTTTCCTCCAAGTATAATATAGATTGATGTTTTCACTACATTACGATTCATATTATTTCAAAATCTATATTAGGAAAACAGTGAACTCGTTAATGTATATTTTTACCAAAAAGCTCTTAATTAAAATAATTCACTTTAAAAGTAATGTAATTTAGTCTGCATTTCGTAAATTAAATAAAAAACTCATATTCTAAATTTACGGACTAATTAGTATATTTTATAGATTTGATAATAATATATCAACAAGTTATTTTACTGAATGGTTGTTATATTACAACAATTAATATCAAAATATTATTTACATGTAAATTAACCATTTATAATTTTAAAATAAATGAATTAGTATATTAATAATAAGATCATAGATAAAAGATTTATTAACAATAATCAGAATTTGTATGATTAATAATAACATTATAATAATATTCATAAATTAATTTGGTAATTTATCTAATAAACTTTATTTTCAGTCTTATAAATAATATTATTTTGTAGACAGGAGTTCCTTGGAATATTCAGATTATTTACAATTAACTCATTATATACCTATACCACCATATCTCACAAGTGAACAAACAAAAGAGCAAAAATAACTTACTACAACACGAGTGAACCGCCCAAAAATAATTTAGTGTGCTTATATTACTTTGCAGCGATTGAATAATGCAATTAGTTAAATAATTTTTCAGAAAATAAAACACAATTAATATACTTACGGCGAAAACTAAACATGGATAGGATTAGATCCATTAGAACTTAGAACTACATCCAAAGTCGTGCTAAAATTTATCTACAAAAGAGGAACGTAACAAGTGCTTCCTCACTTAACCACCCAAGAAAAGACAAAAAAAGGGTGCCCTTCCCCAAAATAGCAACCTTCGTTTTGTTCCCCTGTAAGAAGACATGAAAATAACAAGGGCTAATGGCCGCCGCCGCCTTCTTCCGCCGCCATGTAGTTACTGACTGCCTTCGCTCCCTCGGAGACGGCGTGCTTGCCGAGCTCCCCAGGCAGCACCAGCCGCACCGCCGCCTGAATCTCCCGCGACGTCAGAGTGGCCTTCCCGGTGTACATCGACAGCCTCGCCGCCTCGTCCGCGAGCCGCTCGAACATGTCCCCCATCAGCCCGTCCAGTACTGACATCGCCTTCGACGACACCCCAAGCTCCGGGTGCACCTGCTTCAGGACCTTGAACACGTACCTCTTGTAGCCGCGCCCCACGCCGTCCATCTCCCCGACGCCGCCGCCTCCGGCGCCGGAGAACCTCTTCTTCCTCTTCTTCTTCTTCTTGCGCCCCTGCGCTTCCGGGCCACTCTCCCTTTCCTCGGTCGTTTTCTGATGCGGTTGCTCGGCCTTCTTGGGAGTTCGAGGCTCCACTTCCTTCTCCTTCTCCTCCTCCTCCTCCTCCTCCTCCTCTACGTCCTGCGTTTCCTCGTCGGCAATGGACACCGCCGCCTTCCCCGTGGCGGTCTCTTGCACCTCTGCCTTTCCTACGACGGCTTCCTTATCCCCCTCCTCCGGCCTCTCGCTAGTTTCTCGCTCCTCCCTGCTCTGCTCAACGGAGGCCTCGGCTTTTTCTCCAGCACCAGCTTGCTCTTCCTCCCTTTGCTGTGCTTCCTGAGGCTGCTGCTGCTCTCGCTCTTCTGCTGGTTGCTGATCGCCGCCTTGGCTGTCCGGCAGGGAGCCGGTGACTACTTCGACGGGTACCTCCGATTCCTTCTCCTCCACTACGATCTCCACGACCTTGGTCTCTTTAGGCACGGCCTCGGCGGCGGCGGCGTTCTCCTGGCTGTCGCCGCCCTCGACGAACGAGACCTGGACCGTCTCCTCCACCACCTTCTTGGACTTCCTTATGACGCTTCCGACCACCTTTCTCCCCCGCTTTGGGGCCATTGACGCCTTCGGTAAGTTCCACTTTACTGCTCTTGCATGCAGATCGGTAAGAAGTAACGGAGCAAGAAGTAAATAGGAGTTGGCGGAGACAGCGCAGGACAAGTAGAGAGCCAGCTCTTAGGGGCAGCGGTCTATTCGTCGGACACGTACGTAATAAAGGTACGTGGAGGTGAGGAGCCTCTCACACGTTGCATGGCGCGAAGAGGACACAAGTCCGAGAAACTCCGAGTTGTTTAAATTATTAATTAACATTAATTAATTAAGGTGACCACAGGTTCCACGCTTCCATCAAACCTCATGAATCATCACTCTTCTTACTCTATCTAAAATTAGATAACAAGAAAAAGGATCTGCGCACCAAAAACCAAATCAACTGACTGAAAAATATCGGTATCAATATTTAATAATCATTTTATTTTAATTAACGAAATTATTAAAGAAACGGTAACGCATAGTATTCTATTCTTGATTATATTATTTTTCTAACTATGTTTCTTTACTTTTAGATTTATTTGATTTGTTAAATATTAAAAGTAAAAAAATGTAAAAAAGCAAACTTTCGTGACTCATTTGTCAAGAACTCAAAACCAAAACCCACGTTTTGCCTGCTCCGAATTTGATCTGAAATTAACAAATTGACACGACCCGTTCGAATCTACCTATATCAACATAATAAATATCACTGTAGATAACGGGCTGGGCTTCCACTTTGATTGGGCCCAAGTTTTGGGCTTTTTATCCTCTTCTACTCCATATATGCAGGTCCCACGGACGGGTCCTAAACGATCGAATTCTCTCTGTTCCTGATAAAGAGGTTTAATAAGTTACAATATTACTACTTACGATACAGAGTCTGTTTGACAATTAATTAAAGGAGATGTGAGGCGGAGTGACGAAGTAAAGGATTTTTAAAAAATAGAATGTAGTGAATCATCAACAAGTTCGAACGTGGACATACTTCAATTTTCATCCATGGTTTTGTCCACTTATAACTCTCATTACACACAAAACTCCTTGTTCATACGTTTGTTCCGTTTACGACAAGATCGCATTTGCCAATAACACCTCTTGCAGGCACGTCCATGAAGCAACCAATGAGCTAATACTTTGATGCACATATATATTATATATGTGTATATATATTGGTACAGTCTGTCTGTCCCCCAACTCATATAACTCCACACATGAAACAAGTGAAGGCTGAAATGGCAAAAGAAAATAAGGACTTCCATTTCGTCTCCACAACTGCATTAAATTCCTCTCCCCCAACTTCTCAACCAGTCCTACTGCTACATGCTCTGGAACCGGCGCTCTCTCTCTCTCTCCCCCCTCATTGGTTCTAGTAGCACTGCAGACTTCCGTCTGCCTCCGGTTTCCTATAGTTACAATTGAAAACAGTAGTCTTTCTTCATACCATTCATTCATACCATACTTCTCTGCTGTAACAAATGGAAAAAGCTCTAGTCCTCTCTCTTCTCCTCTTTTCTTCTCTCCTATACGTTAAGTTTGCCTCTGCCGCTGGAACGGACGATGGATCAGAGGAATGGGGCTACGTCGAAGTCCGGCCGAGTAAGTTTTCCTTGCTGTTGCTTTGATTATATTGTTATATCCATGATAAACGAACAGTGAGCATCGAATTCTAACCTGTTTCATAATTTATTTTCTCTGCATTCTTACGGCTGCAGGAGCTCACATGTTCTGGTGGCTCTACCGGAGCCCGCAAAGGGTTGACAGTGGATCCACGCCATGGCCGACAGTGCTATGGTTGCAGGGTGGACCTGTAAGTCTCTCTCATCTAGTTCATGCACACTGTGTTATATTATTATTTTTCTACAGTGTACACCCACCAACAGGACACAGGGCAACTGTACAGACGCCAGCTTGCTTTCAGAATTCTTTGACATTACTTAATTATGGATGTGCACTTGCATGGCTAACAGGGCGGTTCAGGCGTGGCTATTGGCAACTTCCTGGAGATCGGACCCTTGGACTCCAATCTGAAGCCTAGGAATTCTACATGGCTCCAAAAAGCTGATCTCCTTTTTGTGGTATCTTTGCAAATGCCATCCTTTAATGTCCATAGTTGTCTGTGCACGTTGTTATTACTTCTTTAATGGTTAATTCTGTACTGTGTATTAAATGCAAAAATAAAAAATAAAACAAAAATAGGACAACCCCGTTGGAACTGGGTACAGTTTTGTAGAGGATAACAGCCTTGTTGTGAAGAGTGATCTGGATGCTGCCGCTGACTTGACCACCCTCCTGAGAAAGCTCTACAACACGAATGAGCGCATGCAGAAGAGCCCACTGTTCATTGTAGCTGAATCCTATGGAGGTAAGTTTGCTGTCACAGTCGGCTTGTCCATTACCAGAGCAGTCGCAGCTGGAGAGTTGAAGCTTAAACTTGGAGGTAAAATTCTGCCGAATTCTGTTGTTTCGCCACTGGGAAAGAACATAGTTTCCTAATCGAGTCCAATCACTGTATATAGGTATTGCTTTGGGAGATAGCTGGATTTCCCCAGAAGACTTTGTGGTGAGTTCACATAACTTTGTGCTAATTTCTAGTTCAAAGATGCTTTTATGGTTTCAGATTGACGAGTACATTATTCATGATGCAGTTCTCATGGGGACCTCTTCTGTTGGATGTCTCAAGGCTTGACATCCATGATGCTGAGAAATCAAACAGGTATCAGTGTTCTATTCACTCCATCATCATCAGTTCAGAAGGTAAACAGACCCACCTAATATAATTTACTTGAAAATTTTCAGTCTGGCTCTGAGAATTAGACAAGAATTAGAGAAAGGGGAGGATGCCAATGCCACAAACTCCTGGAGCGAGCTGGAGGAATTTATTCTGGCCAGTTCTAATGCTATTGTAAGTGGCCCTGTCCATATTGAAATATTGTGCTGCTGTGCTCGGAAATTCTTGATATCAGATTCAAATAAAGTCTTCAAAAACTTCTGCAGGACTTCTATAACTTTTTGCTGGACTCAGGAAGTGATCCAGTTTCTTTAACTGCAGTTGAACTGGTAGAAAAATCATCCATGAAGAGCTACTCAAAATACTTGGATTCCAAGGCTTCGTCTTCTGGTAGTATTGATGACCTCATGAATGGCATAATCAAGGAAAAGCTAGGGATAATTCCCCAAAATGTAAGGTATGGTTCAACTCTATCATCAAGTATCAGGATGCATGGTATTGTAACAGTAAGAAGTATCATGTGGCAACCTTCTTGTAGAAAGAAAGACCTCTCCAAAATTTGAGGTTCTCTTAATGAAATGATCATGTATTAGGCAGATGAGTCTCGAGTTCTAATACTAACTTTGGCCTCAATTTTCCAATGGCAGCTGGGGAGCACAGTCTGATCTTGTGTTTGAAGCTTTTGTTGCAGATTTCATGAAACCGAGAATTGCCGAGGTAGCGAACACCACCGACTCATGGCATTTTTTTGTTGTTGCAATGTACAATATTTTGTAGCTTGCTATGATGCATGAAGCCTTTCTGTAGAACAAATTAGGATGTATACGCTACATTAATATTAAATGCACTTAATCTGTCAAAATTATTGCAGGTTGATGAGCTGCTTTCCCTGGGAGTCAACGTCACCATATATAATGGACAGGTATGAATCTTGCAATCCATTTTATCTGGTTGCAAATAAAAAAAAAATTATCCAGCCAAAGTGATCTGTATAGACAACCTCACTTATTCATTCATACTTGAGATATTGCTGCCCTGGCCATAATTGATAGGATACATGTGGCAATAGTAAACAGCGACACCATATAAGTTGATGTGGTTGGAAATGGTGTTGTGTGGTCCGACAAAAAGTCCATTTTTTGGGACATGTCCTCCATTTTCGCAAATTTGTTGAACATTTCACATGGTGGAAGACCCCAAATGGATGAAGGGATGATGCATACTTTGAAAGGCAAGCCACTTTAAACGAGCACATCATGTGGCATATGGAAAATAGCAGAGAGGTCAAACTTAAAAAGCAGGCTTTGATTTCATTAATTTACGAGCAGGACATGATAATATGGAGCTGAAAGGAGCATGCTATCAGAATATCTTAATCTTAATGCTCAACTTTAAGGTGTTTTCTTACACAGGCTTCACGTTGCATCTTGCACTCATCTTGGAAACAGTAAAAGGATGTCTTTGAGGTGTCAATTTACCTTAGAATTAGAAAGCATCCAAAGATTGTGGATGGCATTTAAGATATCAAATTTCTGGTTCCATTGTGATAACTAAATGTTAGTATGCTCTATTGAACCAGTCTATGGCTTCTGATGAACACTAAGCTCAATTCTCTGAAAATGGTTAGACATGGAGCCTTATCATGAGAGAGGATGGCGGAAGTTTTCTGACTCAGCAATCACATGCTCTACAGAGTGATGATAGAAACTAAAGCTATAGATACGACATTGCAAAAGGAACTGGACGTTTGACTAATTATGACGTGAGAAGTTGTTGGAAGATTTGCCTTTCATGACACAGCATGGTGCATCTTACTTCCATTGTCACCCTTGGGTGGATCTATTGAGGGCAGTCTGAGTGGATGCTTAGTAGTTTCATGATTTAACTAGGGTCAGCGTTGATGTCTCTCCCAAAGTCTTAGTTGTTGGCTGGATCTGTCTTCCATTTATTCATTATTCCGTTTCTTCCTGTCGTTTTACTTGCAAAAGTGATCAATGATGATTTCTTTTGACTAGCTTTGCAACATTGCTTTTTTATCATTTACAGGTTGATCTTATTTGTGCAACCAAGGGTGCCGAAGCTTGGGTCCAGAAGCTGAAGTGAGCATCTTAGTTACTTCATTATTACAACAACATATAAATGTCAATTAATTATATCAAAGTCAGATAACTCAAGTAAACCATTGAAAAGTTATATTTTATGTACAGTTGTACACAAAATAAATGGTGTGATGCAGAGAAAAGTTCCATATGGCCATCTTTTTAAATATCTTTTGTCCTTCTTTAAACATTTGGAAGTGTGAGGATCAAGATTATCTTTTTTTTTCAAAATTTTCAGATGGGAAGGACTGAAGAACTTCACAAAGACCGAGAGAAAGCCTTTGTACTGTGGCAATGAGGGTACAGGAACTACAAGGGGTTTCTTGAAGTCATATCAGAACTTGCATTTCTACTGGATCCTTGGAGCTGGACATTTTGTAAGTCCTGTTCTGCCATACATGATAACTACTCTCCTCTTAGGATAAAAAAACAAGTTGTTACTCAAATATGGAAGAAACTTTTGCATTGGTCAATATACCCGTGCCTGTTGTTAACATACCATTCAGATGGAAAGCCCATGGAAATGATCGCTAATGATTGTTCCGAGACTAAGCAGGTGAAAGTCTTGAGAACTTTCTTGCATCAATTCGGAGAGCTACTATCCCTGAATCTAGTCATAATCGTCACTTCTGAACATGATTTTTGTTAGACAAGGACTATTTTCTTGGCCAATAAGTCCCCAGTTTTCTCCCTGATTCGGATAAGTACAGGTCTGATAAGTTCAGACTTGTCTCGTCACTGTTCAACTTGTAAGATCAAATAATTATTGAATTCATGTCATTACGACAGAGAACAAGGACATGCACCAGATTTTTATGACTATGTAATCAATGATGCGCTGAGAACTCATTGTTTTTGACAGGCACCAGTGGACCAACCGTGCGTGTCACTCCAGATGATTGCTGACACTACACAATCCCCTGCTGCTGACTCATAGGAAAAAGAAACAGAAACAAAGAGATGACAGAAGACAAGACATGCGTCAATAAAGAAACAGCATTTATGGCTCTAGAGAGAATTGAGCCATCTCGAATTCCGCTTTATTTTATTTTACTTTTTCTCAACTTCATAATTATACACGAATTTCATCTTCAAGGGAAATGCAGAAGATATAGTTGTAATGAGGCAGTGAGTTGGTCTGAGACTACTGTACCTTGGTAAAATATTTATGAGATAATGATATGGCACAAGTTTATGTGTCTTCTTCACCTAATCCAGTTCAATTTTTCATTGGAGTACTAAGAAGAAAGGGGTGTCATACAAAAGAGATGGGCCCTCACCTCAGCAGTAACATAACATAAATATGACTAGAAGCTTGAACCTAATTAAAAAAAATATACACCACCGTAAAGGAGTCCAATAATATGCTTAGGAATTAGGAGGACACACTGAAACTTAAGAGATCTATACAAGAAACATGCTATCATGAACACAAAATAATTGAGCAAGTCAAGAGTTAAATGAATAAAACATCGAGTTCTTTTACCTAAACCCGACTATAAGAAGAAATAAGAACAAAATTCAATTCAAATAGAACATATTATGAGGACGAACATATCATGGCTTGGTTTAAGAATTACTCTAACTTTTGGAGGTCCTTAGAAACTACCTCCATAACTTTCAAGTCAAAATTATCAAAATTGGAAAGCCATTGGCACACTACACTCATTCAGCTTGTCACCTCATAAAGAAATCTTTGACCATCTTAACAACATAATGTATGCCAAAGAATCTTTTAGGGTTGATACTTCACAACTAAGTTAGACATAACAAATTCACAATCATCAATTCATTCATTCATTATACCAAACTGGTGATCTGTCCCCTCCCCTCATTTGACAAAATACCAATGTTATCTTCATACTAAAAAGAATGCTCCTAAGGTTGTCAAATATTGTAGACCAATTTTTTTATACAGACTATTATGCTTAGGAGGACATGTTGAAATTTAGAGGTCTATATAATAAACATCCTGCTTTGCTTAGAAAAATGAATCTAAAATAATTGAGCAAGTCATGAGTTAAATGAATAAAAGACATACACAAAAACACCAAGTTTTTTTTTGAAACACAACTATTGAAAGAAATACAACAACAACAACAACAACAACAAAGCCTTATCCCACTAGGTGAGGTCGGCTACATGAATCATACGACGTCAATTCGTTGATCCATGTTCATAAGATTCAACAGGATTTTATGCTGGCTGTCGGGGCCTAACACAACCCTCCTCCTTTATTCGAGTTTGGAACTGGCTATAAAATATAGGCGGAGTTAACTATTGAAAGAAATAAGAACAAAATTTAATTCAAATAAAACATATTATGACGATGAAGATATCATGATATGTTTTAAGAATTTCTAGTCCAACTTTTGGAGGCCTTTAGAAACTCCCTCCATAACTATCTAGGCTAAAATTATCAAAATTGAAAAGTTAGTATCACACCACACTCACTCAACCTTTGACCTCCAAAATAATCTTGGATTGACTTAACACAATGTATGTTGGAAAAGCTCCTAGAGTTGATGAGTTCACGACTAAGTTCTACATAACATATTGGGATGCTAGTGAAAATCATTAGCGTCAACTCCATCCACTCATTCTACCAAACTAGTGCTTTGCCTCTTTATTTGACAAATACTCATATTATCTTTATACTAAAGAACACTACTCCTAAGAACGTCAAGAAGGACTGAGCTAGGGGTGTTGTGACCAAGATCAATTTTCTTTTACGTACTATTAAATAAACAAATCAAGTCAATCTTCAATTATACCATTACCCAACCTCTAATAGTTAATTAAGGCAAGATTGTTCTGATGGTTAAAAGATTTAGTCATAATCCATAAACAATCAAACGGGATGATGATTGTTAGGTCAAAACTAAAGAGGATGGTGATAAACTAAAAGTTAGTGAGTTAAGAGGAAAATTACATATTTGTTTTAGTTCATGCACAATAAATGATTTTGGGGCCATATTTTAGTACATGGAATTGAGAGGAATGGAAGGAGACTCTATCCATCTAAGACAATAGAAAAGTCTTAGGGATTACAAGATACGATTGTAAGTTTTCAGACCTTACATCGAGGATTGACATTATGAGAGAAAACAAGATTACAACTTTTTTGTTGCAAGATTAAGAGTGGTTGTTTGATCCCTGATGACAACACAATATTTCAATCAAATTTATGTTGTTTTCAACTATTTTGCTAATATATTAATATTTGACAACTAGTCATAAGTTTTAATACAATTAATTTCATTCCTTACTATTTTGTATTTTCTTGTTCATTTAGTGCTAGTAGTTAAATTTTAATTTATTTTAATTATAGTTTAGTGGTTGTTAATATCTTGCATTTTTTCTTTCTTTCTTTACTTTAGAAAAATTTGAAAATTAATGCAGTTTAATTAATTTTGATCTATCATCTTCCTTTAATATCAATGATCAACACATGATAATGTCTGCTCTTGATTAACTCGCACGATCTTATCAAAATACATCATGCCTAATAGTTTTATATCTACATAACATTCCTCATGTAACTTATACATGTGAGACTAAAATAATACATGCCTCTTGCATCTTTTATCCCTTATAGGACTCAAGGTCCTTGTTGATTGTTGGCACCCTATCATAAATAGAGGTTTACGCGATGTGACATTGATACTATAAGGTAACATTTATAAGCAGTACTTGATAAAATTTTTTGATAAATGAAATTCATAGGCTTCTCTTCATTCCTAAAAGTTTCCAAGAATTTAAACTTGTTGGATCTAATTCTTTATTGTATGATTTTATCAAAATGCAGCATACTCATAAAGGTCATATTTTCATATATATATATATATATATATATATATATATATATATATATATATAGAGAGAGAGAGAGAGAGAGAGAGCAAGCAATACATTATTTGTGACGACATATATATATATATATATATATATATATATATATAGAGAGAGAGAGAGAGAGAGAGAGAGCAAGCAATACATTATTTGTGACGACCCCAATTTTTATACAATAAATAAATGAATATTTATTTCATTTATAATATCTAAAAATCATCATTTAATATTCTAGAATTAAATAATTTCAAAATTGATGGAAATTATGGGATAAGTTGGAAAGATAAGGTGAAATTTGAATAGAGATAGAATTGTTATGAAGATGAGCATGAAATTATAAAGTAAATTCGGATTTAATTAAATCTAACAAATTATGGATAGATTAATTATTAATGGCTGACCAAAATTGATTTTAAAAGTGCTCAAGGCCTAATATAATTGAAATATCAAGCCTACATCTATAAATAGGCAATTAAAGGGTGGTTGAAAATCCTTTTTCTGCCAAACAGAATTTTGCCCACGAGCTTCTATTTTTTTTCGATTGCACGTGAACCGAGACACCTCCGAGAGCATGTGGTAGCTAGTTTCGAAGCCGGCATATAAGAGAAAATCTTTCAAATGGTGGTTGCGAGTTTTGAAACATGGATAGAGAGAAATCGCCGGTCAAAATTCGACGCTCGTGCAGTTTTTCAGAGAAGGAATTGTAGTTGATTTTTCAGCCAACTTTAAGTACGTAGGGGGGAATCCCTATGTCGTCGATTTTTCACGACATAAAATCCTATTATTTTCTCCTTTGTACCGAGAATTTGTTGATATATCGTGTACATAGATTAGACATTGTATGGAAGAGTTATGATGGTCGGAAAGTCGTGTCGGAACGCACTTCTCCGACGACGGCTGAACTAGGCCCGAGTTCTATTGTACCCGACCTAGATTCCATGAAATTCGGACCGAGTTGGATCGGAACCGGATCAGGTTGTCCAACCCGGCCTGAGTTCTGACTTCGGTTCGACTCATGTTGCGGCATGATTTCGATTGAAAGTGAATCGGTCGGCCCGGCCCAGGTTCACTATACACCTGACTCGAGTTTGCCCTGATCGAGGTAATTTTGAGCGTCTTCGAACACGGCTCGGGTTCTACCTGGCGCGGGCCGAGTTCTAGGGACAAAAAAATATAATTTTGGATATTTATTATAGATAATTGAATAATTATTATGGTTAATTACTCATAATTATCTATAATCATAATTGTTAATAGATCTAATCTCATCATACTCTTCATATCTGATTTGATATTATTGATCTTATCGTCCTACTTGATTTTGTGATTAACCATAATATTATTCCAGTAGTTTTTTCTTGATTGGGTCCTTATTTAACCTAAATTGAATTGTTAAAGATAGATCTTTAGGATAAACAAAATAAAAGATTAAAACTGCTAGGTTTCCATATTCTCTAATTGTCTATAAGCTCCCTAGGTCATATTAATATTGTTATGAATATTATATGGGGCATATAGTGTACCTAGAGGTATGAGACGTCATTCCTGTGATGGCAACGGTCCTCCGCCATCACAAAGCTATTGTTAGCGCTATAATTGGAGGGTGGTTTACCGTTATTTGATTCCCACTGGCCTACATGAAAGAGCCATGGAGTTTCTCCTTAATTGACTGAACGCTCCCTATTGAATCGGATAACTCCAAAGATTGAATTGAAATAGAAATTGAATAAAATCGAATCGAATTAAATTGAAACTTGATCATTCAGATTTTGGCGTTGACTAACTTTGCCTACGTCCATTGAATTGAATAGAAATTAGTATTGACTAATGACCACAGATATTGGTAATTGAATAGAAAATTATTAAATTGGATATGTGCCATAATGATCAGGCATAATTGATTATTATTAATTGATATTGATTGGTCCTTTGACCTCTTTCCTGATCTTCTACCTTGACATATGGCTATATTGATTTATTGACTATTGAGCTCTCATCCTATTATTTCATCCAGTGCTATATTGTCTATTATTCTATTTTGTTATTAATTTATCTAGCACTATTGATTATTGATTATTGTTATAGTTAGATCCTACGTACTGAGTATTTTTATACTCAAGGGTTTTCCCCTGCATCTGGATTCATGCAGGTGAGATGATAGAAGATGGTGATGCAGGTGGTCAGGCTCAGTAGCAGAGTTATTGTACATGGTGTAGGATTAAGTCATACTAGATTATTGAATTATTTTTCACATATTTAGTATAGTGGAGTCATGAACATATCCAGCTCCTTGATGTTATAAATTTTTAAAAATTGTTATTATTAATTCCGCATTTTATAGTTTATATTTCCGTAAAATTATTTCATATAGAATTGTGTAGCGCATTTGGAACGACTCTGAGTACGTGATAGTCACGTGGGTCTCGGGGCATTACATTATTATATCGAGTACAAAGACTCGAAAGGACAATGAGGTATTGCGTTACTCTAATACAAGATAATGTGTAACAAAATTATGAGTCCAATGGTAAATTGAAAAATATCATGCATAGTACAAAGACCCGAAGTGGTAATAAACCATTGCATTACATTGATATCGCTAATGTATTTTGATAAAATCATACGGAAAAAAATTATAGTGAACAATATCACATATAGATCAAGAATAATACACTTCAATTTCTCTATTGTCTTTCTTATTCTCTTCTAAGTTTTAATTAATCATGAACTTAATGGTGATATTACTAATTTGAAGCTTCCCATGGATTTGATCACTTATTATATTACAATGATAACCATGTGCTTGTGGATAGAATAGTATGTGTATAATTATTTTTAAAACTAATTTGTTATCATTATAGTTTACTTGTCACAATCATAGAAATTGACGATCAATTATATATTATCACAACACTACATAGCTTCAACATAATCACAATAAGATTTTATGAAATATTCATAACCTAAATAGTACTAATCAATTATGCATTAGATTATCTATTCTTGTTACGACAACTCTTACATCCAAGACAAAATGAATACAAAGCATATGACATGATAACATAAATGGGAAGACTTCACTAAAATGGGAAGACTTCACTAATATTTTTAACCTCTTTAAATCTCTCTCCCAACTTTCATTAGTTCTAGCTAGAACATCCTATGAGAGCTACACATTTCCTAAGGTAATGTACTAATTTCCATTCATAGAATGTAGATAAGGCAACAAAAATATCCAAGGTAATGTGTTTCACTAAATGAACATTGTTTTATGTGTCTATGAAAGAAGCAAAAAAATATTATCTTCAATATGACCCATAATTTAGTTAACATATTATAAATGAGAGTCTTACAGCTCTATAATGAATATATTAACTCAACTAGAGGATTAGCTCCAATCAATGTCTTAATAAGAGTCAAATGAAATTCCTTATCCATTTGCTGGATTAAATTAAATTTTGATAGTTCATTTTCGGACCAAGAGAACAAATAGACATCATCACTCGAAATTCCAATGGAACTTTTTGCACGCCTATCACAATTTTTTTGGCATGGTATATGAAACTTGGGAATTATGATGTGAACTTCAACTATTACATAAAAAGGAGTATAAACATTGTGATTCTATCTTGATCATCAATATTTTGTGGCAACAATATTTCTCTTTGAGGGCTAGACATGCTATCATCTTTGTTTTATTTTGATTCTATTTATATTTAAAAGGTTATTCAAGTTGAGAACTCTACTGCAAAAATGGAAGGGAGAACTTTTTGACATTTTCTTTGGGAGGACACAAGTCAATTTTTTTTATCAATTTCAAGGAGTCATTTGATATGAGGTAATTCAAATAAATTATTAGTTATTTTATTTAAAATTCTCAGGACCACCATATTATTTTGTTTCGATTGATTACTAATATTTTTAATTGCTCTAGTAATCTAAATAATTATTTTACTGATAATCCAAATAACAATCAAAAGATGTGTCTTTACAAATGATCAGTTGGTATATTTTGATGAAAGTATCTATTCAATTAATTTTATAAAATTTTATTATTAATAAATAAATATCATGTAATTTCAGTTTTTTATTATTTAAATTATTTTACAATAACTCTTAATTTTACATCATCTTTTTTATCTATGTTCAACTTTTTAATTTTTGCTTTATTTATTATAATTCTAAATTATTTTTTGAAGAATTTTGATAATTTACTTTCTAATATTTTAATTATTATTTATATTACCAGTACTTATCAAACATTATAAGGTGATAATATCAATAATTTAAATGATAATAATAATATATTTAAGTAATGATCTAAATTATCTATAAATTAAATTGATAACGAAAGAAAGGTGCCTAATTTTTTTTTGCTCGAAGAATTTTCATTAAAAAAAGTAATAATTTGAATCTCACAATGAGTTTATGAAATTTGATTTTTTTTAGGAGGGTGAGATTTGATATTTGGTGGATAATTCAATTGACTAATCATGTGAATCTAACTTACTAATATGTTACATAACTTTTTTTTCTTAAATATAAAATTATTATCAATAATTGATTAATTGGCTCAATAGCAAAGTAAATTTCATACCGGAGGATAAAATTATTAATATCTCGAATTTTGTGTTTCGTCTTGTTTATTATCATAGGTAAAAGAATTATATGAGAGGTTTTTACTTCAAAAAATTATCTAAAAACATATACTTTGCTCATTGAAAAAGTAAAAGACAAAAAAAGATAGTATGGTATTTTACTATTAAAATATTTTTAATTATTTCCTTTTCTGTGTGAGTGACAAAATGTAATTATGTAAATGAAATAAAAAAAGTTAACAAGTGAAAAAACTTCTAATTATTTTTTAGTGGTTTTAGTAGATGAATGAATTAGTGGATAACCAATTATTATAGGAATGATGTCAAACAATACTAAGCTAATATTTTCTAAAATCACCAAACAAGTTGTAAAATTATTCTTTTTTAATCACTACCTATTACAATGGAATATCTGTTTTTTGCTCGGAGGAAGAATAATGGTGTTTAACTCTTTATTTATTTTTTTCAACAAGATTTAATATTTATTTATACGATATAACTAAAAATAATAATTTATACTTTATAATAAATACAAAAAACTTGATATTCTTGTAAAACTTATTATCAAATCAAACACAACCTAAAGATTTGACATAAAATTTTGATTCGAGAATAATTTTCTATGTCAATAATATTATTTATTGCAAGTTATCTAATTGAAGGAAGATAAATGAAAATAAACTTTTTAATCCTTGAAACAATATAATTAGAAAAAAATTATTTTCATAAATCTTCTTTAAACTATCACGATTTTTCATGTTTAATATTAAATTATGAACTTATTTTTTTGAATTCTTAAATTATCGCGAATTTTTCATTTTAGTCCTCATGTCACTTCTGTTACGTCTTCTATTAGTTTTACTTTTTAACCATTTATAAAAAAGACTAAATTGCCCCTCAAAAAAATATGAAATAATAAATATAAAAAATAAAAAAAATGTTGGAAGGATTGAAGTGGTAAACAAAAGAAAACTTCATTTATGAAAAATATTAAATTATCTTTTTTTTTATTTTTTTATTTATTATTTGATATGTTTTGAAGGGAAGGATAATTTAGTTTTTTCATAAATAGAAAAAATTAAAAGTAACAAAAAATATAACAAAGGGTAGGGAGAAGATTTAAAGTCAAAAAAACGTGATAATAGGGATAAAAAAAATAAGTTTGTCATTTGAAGTTAAATGTCAAAAATTGTGATAGTTTGAAGTTAAATGTGTGATAATTTAAAAGAAGTTTACGAAAATAATTTAGAAAAAAAATTAAAAGCATTGGAGCGGACCACGAGGCACAAAATTTAGGGAGCCCATCAAGATCCACGTGGCAAAAGACGCGTGCAACGACAACAAACCAGAGCAGAAATTTCGTAGCAACAAAATGACAACATGAAGCATAAAACTCTGTTCTTCGCCTCTCGTCCCCGCGGAAATCTTTCTGTGATTGATTTGATTACTTAGGAGAGGCGTCGAGATCTCGATTCAAACTGGACGCACGCGGAATTTAGAGCGGGTAGGCGTCTTCCGTTCCTTCCTTCGTGTAAACCCTAGACGCTGATCCCCGATTCGATTTGCGGGGATACCGCGATTGGGCGGAGTTTTTTTTGTTCTTTGATTAATCCCCTTCTTTTGTTGGAGGATATCCCGTGGATTTGATTGCTCCATAATTTAGCGTGGGTATTTAGGATCAAGGTTGTTTTTTGGTTAGTTGACTTTTTGAACTATACCGCGATTTTTTGACAAGATTTTGCAGTTTTTTTTTAAGTTAGAGACATTTGATGCAAAATTAATCAGGTTTATGGTGTAAAACGGATTCATTTTCATCCTCTTATGATTGCGATCCGTGGGCTTCACCATGGACTCCCTTGTGTATTTTTTGTAACGTATCATGCATCTTTGCTGATAAAAGAGTGTGATTTGGTTTTGCAGTTGTCAACATAGTTGATGATGAACTGGAAGCTTCCGATTTTCGGGTAAGTCATGGTTGCCCTGACGAAGGATTGTTCGTCGTCTGGGCTGTGCTTCCTGTTGAAGTGCCTCTTGATTGTTTTTGTCACTTATTTTACCGGAGAAGTTTTTAACTGTAAGATGCGCGTTGTTCCTAGGTTTGTGCTTGGTGTTAGTTGCTTCTTCTTTTTTCATGGTAAATTTTGCGGCAACAGGAGCAATTGGTCCTTCTGGTTTGATGTCACAGACTAAGAAGCTGCCCCGATTGTTCAAAATGAATTCAGCTCTAGTTAGGTTAATTGCACAAGAATTCCTGTTTTGCAGTTAAGTCTGATAGATTGGAGATTTGGAGCGAAACTCGTTAACATTGAAAATCATGGTCCAACCATTTCAAGAGCAGGGTTTTATAGATAGTTTGAGGTGTCTTTGCTCAATAAGAGTAAGACGATAGGAGCCTTCTCTCTTTTGTCCTTGAGTGTGATAGAACAGGGTACTTCTGAAGCCCTCCAGCTGCCTGTTGTTGTTCTAGAAAATATTTCGGTTCAAAAGGATGTCTTATAGGTTCCCGGACATCATAAACATACCATTGTTTACAATTTTCCTTTGTCTTCAATTTACACAGCAGCATTTGGTTGTTTTGGTTCCGTTTGGATATGTGGTCTGTAGTCAAGAAATTAATGTGGCATGCTTGTCTATTTTGCTATGTGCTTTATGTTGCAACTAATAATCAGCATATATTATGCAAATCCATAGCTTGACTCCATTTTTCTGCAGGGGACAGCCCCAACCTGAGTCCAACTTTCAAGAAATTCCAACACAATCTTGGTACCCTCCATCGGTGGTTAACTCAACTTCACGCCCTCCCATTCCAAGTAGTTCTTCCAGTGTTAACACTAATCTAAAAGCTTCTGATCGCCCCCAATCACCATCATATGGCCCCCCTTCCCCCTCTGAAGCAGCAGGAATAATCCCTCGTCTGAGAGAGAAAAGGTACATGCATATTCTTTTGCCCATAGCTTATACTCTGTCTCATTGTGATGTGCTTGTCTGATTCAAGTTCAATAACCTACGTGCATTTTCGTTCCTTTGCTTGTGAGATAAAACATACGATTTGGAATACGTCAGCCCATTAAAAAAACTATGCTCCACAATGATATAAATGTAATCAATGTATTCATCTTCAACAATTTCAAATTGGCCTTTGGATACGAGTCTTGATAATGTAGCTGATGTTGTTTCCTTTAAGGAAAAGATAATTAAGAAGTAAGAACAGACTTCAAATTTGTTGGCGATGTACCTAAAAACATTATATGTAAGCCTAAATAATATTATTGTTTTTTTTTGGTGCCGTGAAAACTTTTGTGATATATGTTGTTAGCACCAGAGTATACACATCCTAATGTGCAGCTTAAATGTAATAATTACGCACATGTTACTTCTTGTAAATTTGAAGGTAGAGCTTCAATATAGAAAATGGGTAGGCTTTGCCATCCATTAATTTATTTGGTCTCTCCACCTGTTTCTGCAGAAGATAACTCGAGTTATTTTTGGTTAAAGATTTGAAACATGGCTTCTAGAATGGCATAGTCTGAGCTTTCATGGTTGTTATTCTTTGAAGAAAACACATTATTGCCTCAAGATCACTGAAATACACTTAATTTATGTGGATGGTGCAAATTACATTTTCTCTCTTCACCTCCACACCCTACCCCCTCCCTCCCTTTCATTCAGGGACTTTATGCTGTCTATAAGCACCTATAGATGAAGTTCATATTTCTGCGCAATTAATATTCTTTGTTGCCATATTGAAAATTGCACGTGTGTTCACATTTTCAGTGCAGCTATTGTATGTATAAATACAAAAACCTAAGTATTAGTAATAAGTCTGACTAATTCAGTATGTATGTTTTAACTGACTGCATTCTAAGGCTTGCATTTTCTCTATGAATTATGTTTAGTGCTGACGAATTGAGAAAACTTCTAAATGACAAGGAAGCATACAGTGCCTTCTTTAATTCTCTTGATCAAGTGAAGCTTCAGAATAATGTAAGTTGGAATGTTGTTTCTTTTTCTTCCTCAACTTATGTTTTTCAAACCTATTTATGTAGGAAATTAATTTTTTAAAAGTTGATTGTTTTCTCAATTTTTTAAGGGATCGTTTCTCACATGTAATATACATTTTTTTAATATGATATATGATTTCTTTCAGCTAAGAGATGAACTTCGGAGGGAAACCTTGGAACTTGCAAGTAAATTTTCTGAATGTTTATGTATTAATCTTTTGTTTGGTTATATCATCACTATCGTAACTTCTTGGTATCATATATCTAACTCTCAGATTCTACTTTTTCAGAGGATAATTTGGAAAATGAGCCACGCATGTTGGAGCTAAAAAATCAGGTATGTTTAGCATATAATTTTTTTACCTTAATAGTGATCACAGTTTTTTTTCCCTTGAGGAAATCAGTTCCTTTTATTAAATACTGTCAAGAATCATTACAGAGCCAAAAGAAGTACAAAAATGCTGGAACATGCTATGGCTTACAGATTACAAACAACAAACAACAACAAAGCCTTATCCCACTTGGTGGGGTCGGCTACATGGATCATAGGACGCTTCGTTGATCCATGTTCATGAGATTACAGATTACATGAATGGAAAATACGTACATTTCTATGCTGACCTAGGAGGTCTTTTTATCAATTGGAGTTTGTTATTGCTTGTCGTAACTTGAATACTATCCAAAGAACCATTACAAAAGTGATGAAACATGCTGTTACTCCAGAAAACTAGAAGGAAAGAACTAAAGAAGACAGTTCTATCACTAAATAGGAAGTTTTTTTTTAATAGATGAACAGTGTCCTCCATGTCATCTGAATAAAGGATGCAAGTAGAATCAGCATCATGAATCCACAACAACAACAACAACAACAAAGCCTTATTCCACTAGGTGGGGTCAGCTACATGAATCATACGACGCCATTCCGTTCTATTAAATCAGCATCATGAATCCATCTTGCGCAATAGGAAGTTTCTTTATCACAGGGGGATTGCCTTATTTTAGTATCTTTTAGGACCTTCCTTCTCTTGATGTGTGATTTTTGTTATTGTTTCACCCAGTTTTTTTTATCATATCATTGTTGGCTTCTGAATATGCAGTGCACAATCATTCGAACCACAAAGTTGGCAGCTGCTCAAGAAAAGTTTAATGAATTGGAGAGACAAAAGGATGAAATTATGAAGTGTTATTCACCCACGGCATTATTGGAAAAGTTACATGGTAAGTAATTTGCATACTTGTAGTGTTGGAGAATCAAGAAAATGGCTCGTTTTTTTTCCCTACATACCATGTCTAACAGATATGTCTTGGACATATGATATAAAGAAGTGTCTGATGTCGCATTCACACCAGCATGATCTATTGATTTGTACTTCCGCACCCATGCTTTATAATTTCTGAAGTTCACTGCATTTGCCCTTGTTCTACAGAGGCTGCAAATGAAGTTGATGAGGAATCTGAGAAGCTACACAAACAACTGGTCGATAAGGAGATTGACCTTGCCACTTTCATCCAAAAGTATAAGAAGCTTTGCGCCCTTCATCATAGACGATTCCTCCTCCATCTCGCTGCCAGGACGTCGACCTTCTAATCAACATTCCCTTGTGCACTTGCATTCTCTGCGTGCTGTATATTTTGTTGCTGAATTGCTAGTGCAAGCAAAAGGGTGCCTAGTTGGATGTGTACCTTTCCGGAGTAGCTGCACTTGATTAATGTTCTCCCTAGCCAATTCCTTCAAATGGCAAACGTTTCTCTAGATATCGGAATTGGCTGACATTGTAATCTTTTAAGGATTATGTTCCTAAATCTGGTTGTCTTTTTTTGTTAATCATATATAAACACATATTACCTATGAACGATTAAATGCTTCACGAGCTTTTTCTTGTGGTGCATCGATTGCGATACGATTTCCCCAGATTTTACTCTTGCTTAAGAAAAAATGAGGGAGCCCCGCCCACATTATATTCAGAGCCATGGATGGCAGGATGAGCGTGGACGACGTCATCATCTTTCTTTTGCAGCTCTACTTCAACTACTATACGACTTTCGACATGAAGTCATTTTTCTATATCTAAACATTTCTTGTGAATTAAAGAAAAAAAAAGTACTACGCTTGAATCACAGAGGAAATTGATATGACTTTCTTGCCGTTCCAAATCTTGCTATAATTGGAACATAGCGAAGATGAAACCATGAGCTTCCCGAGATTAGATATTGCCTCTTGATAAGGTTTTTAGTTGTCTCAAAAACTTGCTCTTGAACTCCAGGACGCAAAATCTTGATTTATCATTTGTTGACAAATTTACTCGTGTATCACTTATTACATTCCTCACGATCCCTATGCATTTATTTAATTAAACTAGTGTCTCCTAATTAAGCTGCTAATTTGAGATGTAACTAAGTAATCGCAAGTGAGATGGATTAATTAGATCTTATGGACCTAATCGAATTTTGCATGGACAGGAGGAGGTTTCGACGTCCAAGCTCCGTAATCACAGGACGACCCAACGACTTCCCCACGCAACAAATTAAAGCTTCCATTCTTCTTCGATTCCTTTACTCGATCTCCAGCTATTCCTCCTTCCCTTCAAGTTTACTCTCCAATCTCTCTGCTCGATCCGATGGCGAATGACGTGGGTGAGCTGCCGCCGGAGTTGGACAGGATCTTCAAGCGCTTTGACGCCAATGGTGACGGAAAGATCTCGTCGGCGGAGCTTGGTGAGGCGCTGCGCACGCTCGGCTCCACCTCCACGGATGAGGTGCAGCGCATGATGGCTGAGATCGACACGGATGGCGACGGCTACATCGACTACGGTGAGTACGCTGCCTTCTGCCGTGACAACCCCGGTCTCATGAAGGACGTCGCCAAGGCCTTTTGATGACGACCTCCCATCATTCATCGGTAGTTCCACGCCAAAATTAAGCACACGCATGCAAACCTGATATTTTGTTCCTGGACATTGTTCAGTTTACATATTTTTTTCCTCCTTTTAGTCTGTTAAGAATTTGTCACCGATTGTGCTGGTAAACTGAGAGATTCAATTACGCATAATCCTTAATTACGTTATTATTTCCATACGCTAATTAGATCATGAGCCTCAATGTAGCCAATAAGAAGATAAGATGTTTTTTACACTTGTTTAACAAGGGGTCGAGTTTGGTTCATTTTATCCTATGATCCACATGATGTATCAGAGGAATGTGGAGGCGATCGGGGAAAGAAACAACTTTGTTGTTCTCCCTGTCTCACTTTTTATTGTTTTGTTTGGTGATGAAAACATTAAAGATAAATATCGAAAACTTAATCTTGTGATATTTTTTACTTGGAATTCAATAAGTTATGTCATGATTCTCTGAATCTATCAATATATACTATAATATAAATGAACTTTGAAGTTGAGTAGGCTTCATGCGGCAGAGATCATGGATCCATTATTGGCAAAACATTGATGTAGGATCGATCATGCAGTTGATTACCCATACTATTGTTCACAATGAAAGAAGATCGTGATGCTTAAAGATGGAAAAGGGGAAAAAAACGATTCTAGAGTTGATTGCATAATTTCAAGAAAGACAAGATCTCCAGCTGTGCCATGAAAGTGGAGATTGATCAAACCCGTAATAATAATGTCTCAATCGTACCTATCAGGGCCACATGATTTTGGGTAACTTTACTGACAATAAAGATCCCTAAATCCACATAATTCAACTTTCTGAAAAGTTCCTGCCGGTGATGAAAGTGTCGTGGGCTTTAATTTTGACATAATTCCTACACTTTTTTATGGTTGCAAGCTGTGGCACCTATGATCTTGTGGATGTTGATACTCGACTAAAAGTGTACTACTTCTAGGGAAGGGCTAACCTATTGTTCACTTATTGCACAATTGGCCTCTCTCCTATTGGCAGCCTTCTAGACAGCCTTTTGTTCAATTGGACCAAGATGGCATGTGGAATTGAGAGGATTGAGATAGTTTCAAGTTGCCTTTCAGGGTGGTTGTGTCCTCTTCCCTCGTCCTAAGGGAAGGATTCCCATAATGGGACGGCTAAATGTCAGGATTAAATGCATGTGCTCTGACACCAAAATCGCTTGAATAAAAGAGATGCTTAAGGTCCAGAATAAAATGGGAATTACATCCAGATATATAACACATCATTGTCTGTTGTCATGCTACAAGTATGGATGGAAGTCAATAATAGTCGGGGCAATCACTAAGATAATATACATGCTACTCTTTTCTGATGAAATTATGTGTTTCCAAGTCGTAATTTACCCATAATTCCAGTAAACAAAGAAAATGCATTTCATTTATTCTGTAAGCCGGACCTCAACACCGCATTGGTGATTATACCTTCAATCTAGCAAAAACACACATCTCCTGTGTAATAGAACAGAAAGTGCTAATTAATAGGGGAAAGCTATCTGTTGCAGCTGAGCTTTATCTTTTTATTATACTTTTAAAGACTTTTCGGTTTAAATCAAGAAACGCTACTTAGTCAGGGATAATTGTAGTTCAATTTAGTTACTTTGACGTGTTGCCCAAGGCAATGTTCCCTAATTCAAAGGAAAGGTTCGGATGAACTTGATTTACACAATTCAAACAGGAGAGGGAGTCCTGCTATTAAAGAAAACAGTGGGACTGCAGCTCATATTTGAAGAAAAAGGTCCTTACTCTAAAGAAAAATAATGTCAATAATGATTAATCTTTATTTTTGAGAGGACAAGGATTCTTTACATCAAATAAAGGTAGGAAAGGTAAGAAAATATAGCGTTGCAACTTTATTTTTGAGAGTGACGGATTGGGTGCATCTGAAAACTGTGGAAAGAAATAAACACAAGACACTGGAACTAAACATGAAATTGATGAATAGAACTTACAGTTGGGTTGTATACTATAAATTAACTTCGTTCATTGAGAGAAAATGATTGTTATAGAAATGTGAGAGAGGACTTCAGAACACTGAATTAGTGTCCGTCTGAACTGTCACCATTGACATTTTGTAAAGATGCAGACTCAATTACAATCCGAGCTCCAGAAACAAGTCTGCAGAGACAGATATAGAGACACTCAATATAACAATAAGAAGATTGAATGGTTAATACTCTGTAGAACTGCAGTGGAAATAAATAAAACAAAGCAACTCAACTTTCATCAACCTTGAACACGTCTTTTTCTTCTCTAAAAGATTCAAACCTCATAGATGACCCTTTGACTGATGAATTTTCGACTTTTTTTCTGCTTCCAAATTTTGATGAATTGAGAGGTGAGGACTTGCAGCTATCAAGTTCAGACACATAGTTTCCTGTTTCTGACACTGGCGAAATGTGTATCTCATTCCCATCAGTCCTTGAAGTCCTGCAGGAAGCAACTTTAATTGCCCGCGGAAGGCATTTTGATTGTATTGTATCTACTGTCTTGTCTACGTGTCTTCTCGCATCAGGCATTTTGAAGTTCCTGCATCTTTACAGATTTCTTAGTGATCATACAAATCATGAGATACAACAACAATAACAAAGCCTTATCCCACTACGTGGGGTCGGCTACATGGATCATACGACGTCATTCCGCTCTATTAGTAACATATTCGTTGATCCATGTTCATGATATTCAAAAGAAAAAGAAAAAGATAAAACAAAGATAAACAGAGATATGGACAAATCATGAGATCCATACAAATCATGAGATATTTCATTCAAAAGAAAAAGATAAACAGAGAAGGGAGAGTATATTCAAAATTCCAAGTACACAGATAAAACAAAAAAGACTAAATGGGTAAGATTAGAAAAGAGATATGGACATTAAACGAGTTTTGATTTAAACATCAGACTGGACAACAGAATATTGCATTAACATCTCAAGTGCAAACAACATTAGCAGTCAGTCCTGAACGTGCTGGAATCCATGCCATCAGGGAGGAAGCGAAGAGTCTTTGCACATACAAAATTCAAAATGGCAACACCCTATCATCGTACTAAAACCTGAAGATCTTTCTCAGCAATAGATCTTAGTGGCTAAACTAATTTCCAACATGATTCATCCACAATAAGCATATACAACATTCGTAAAATGAAAAATGTATGCTTAGCGTACCTTAAGATGTATCCAGCTTTTTAAATTTTATTTTTTAATATTGGATGCACACAGACATAGGCTTAATAAACCTACTAGGTATGGATACTCTAGGGAAAATGGCTACTCATCCTTCAGAGGTAAAACCTCTTCAGAGTTGTAGTTATGAAACATATTTTGACAGAGAAAACTTCTACATTCTTCATATACTGCAATTGACCAGAAACATTCAATCTAGCCTCTGTCCCAATGTGGTAACAATAAAGCATACGATATCATGTTCTCAGAAATAACAAGCACACATCTGATGTGAAGAAAAAAAAACTACTTTGCAAAGTAAAGCTCTGTGAAGCATGACTTTGTCAAAGTTAGAAAACAAGTTCTCAGCTTGGAAACAAGTGAATTGACCTGTTGTGAATCCCACATAAATAGTAAATGGAGTTGCCTGCCAGACCTCATGTGGTCGTCTAGATTTGCATAAATGACAAGGCATAATAGACTTGGGACCAAAACATTTGAAGAAAGCAACATATAAAACATGTATCTGCTTGTTAACTTAGCCCTGGATGCACATTCCAAAAAGAAGATAGCCCTGGATTTCATAAGGAAAAAGGAAAAAATGAAGGCCAGAGAAGAACAAATCATCACCTAGCCCAACATTCATTAGCTTTCCCTTTCTTGATTTAGATTACATTACTATCTTCATCTTTGCGTTCGATAAAACTTATATTACAAAAATTTTGCACAAGTACCAATATGAGCTAAGATATTCGGAATGCATCAACAAGTGACATTACAAGTAAGCTTATGAAAATGGTCCTATTTGATAAAAGAACAATTAAGATCACTGGAGACTCAAATTAACTAGAAGATTGGAAATAAGGTGAATAACACCAAATAAAACATTCCAATCAAATATAAACCTCCTATTGTACTGAAATTTCTAAGCATTGCAAGTTGATATCACCTTTCATCATCTATCGGAGAGGAACAATTGAGAATTGGCAATGGTTCCTTGTTATTTGCCTCTACTATGCTTTCACTAAAGTACTCCTTCGCCACAATCAAGCCCATCGCTCTCCGGCTATCTGGTAGGCATTCAATTTCTTCAGACATCACTGAATTTGAGATTGCAGGTGATGGAAGATTCATATTCATGAACATTGATCCATAGGTTGGCACTAACCCAAAACCGTAGTGATCCTTCACAGAGATTGAGCCACATGTGAGCAGCTGCATAAGTGTGTTTGTGCTTTTGATCTTTGACCTTGTTGGAAGTATAATTTCCCCCTGCTCTATGATCCTAAGATTGTTTCTTTTATTAACTTCATCTCTTATTAAAGCCTCCAAAGTATTAGTCTTCCCACAGGATGGAGGACATGTGGATGTCAATGGAGGTGACCTTTCCTCTCTAACAATCTCACCACCATCATTCAAGCTCAAGGTTGGATCCCTTCTGCAGTCACTGAATAACATGTCTGTCGGCCTGTCATCAGTGGCGATGCCAGGAGTGCACATGCTTGGCTCAGGATTCTTCCTTGTTCTTCTATTATCTGTTTGAGTTGAAGCATCCTGAAGTTCACAAGGTTTGCACACCCTATACTCAACAGGGCTCTGAGAACCCATATGTGATGTTGGAGTCACAAAGACAGGCTTTGGAGACTTGTCTTCGGAGGTGACCAAATGTTGAGTGACTGGTGAAAGATAACTTACTTGCCCAGCAGGAGGATGAACTGAGGATGATGGTGATATAGAATGAGATTTTGCATCTCTTGTTGCAACCAACATGGAGGAGGAAGAAGAGCAAGCCTCTACGGTTATGCAAGAAACCGGGGATTCCTGCTGTGGAAGCTTTGCATTTTGGATCTTTGCGTTGCTTGGGACACGATGAGTTCGAACTACCCAAAGAGTAGGGAAAAAGACAGATTAATACAATTTACCACAGTACTCCCTCCACAATGGCTTTATCGAACCAGCAATTCCATATAACAGGTCAATTCATCAAATACCTGACGGCGATTGATCAAGGAGCTCGGATCCTTTGAGAACGTACTCGTTCCCCTGAGCAGGAAAGATCAGGTCGTCCTCCGCCAAGTCGTGCCAGACGAAGCCATTCTTGTAACTCCTGCAAAGATTTCAACGCGTCATTCCAACTTCTCAAGAAATGTAACGGGAATGCATCGGTTCAGAGTCTTGTAACAGGACCTCACCTCTTGCAAGACCACGAGTACATGGCAGCCATCCCCTTTCCTCTCAGCACCTTTAGTCTACGAATGACATCTAGGAACGCGATAAAGACGCAATCTTTAGTTAAAAAATCATCATCCAACGATGGCAAAATCTCTAACTATTTCAGCACTGTCCAATGTACCTCTTAGATAGAGCCCTTCGGGGGAGGACAGGGGGACTTCGATGAAGTGGGGATGCTCAAGATGACGATTTTTGCAGAGGTAATACACAACCGGAACCCTTCTTCCCTCCTGCTGCTGCTGCTGCTGCTGAGGCTGTTGGTGTTGAGGGTAGTGAGTTTGTGGTGATGGTTGGTGCTTTGAAGGTGGTTCAGTCCAGACCTTGGTTCTCTCAGGGCTCGTCTGCAACCCGTACTTCCTCATCCTACCATCCATGACTGCTTAGCTCTCTCTCTCTCTCTCTCTCTCTCTCTCTCTCTCTCTCTCTCTCTCTCTCTCTCTCTCTAATGCTTTTGGTTCTCCTCGTGGTCGATCTGCTGCTGCTGCTGCTGCTGCTGCTGCTGATACTTGTTGTTCTTGTTCTTAAGTGCGCTGCAAATTCTGATGCCGCGAGTTTTAACCGCCATTTATGCAAGCGATTAATGGGCGTCGGGGGAATTCCTCATTTAAAGGCCTCACTTCGCTCGGCAAAACAACGAACGGGACAAAAATATTTGGCTCAACCACCAAAATCAAAATATGGACAACTTGGCTTCACTTCAACCATCTGCGGACACCCTTTTTTCTCTTTTTGAAAATTATTCTCATTGATTAAATTTTGTAATAAAAACAATTTTAACTTAATTACATCTAATTTTGTTTACATTTTAATCTATATAAAAATTATTTAACAATTTTAACTTATCGATCCGCGTACATAAATTGAATTTAATTAAGAGTTATTTCTTTAAATCTTTCTTAAACTATCACGATTTTTTACATCTAACATCAAAACTTATCATACGATATCGTTAAACTTTATCAATTTTTTACTTTAATCCTGTTAACTTTCATGTTAATTATGCTTTTTCTTATTTATGAAAAAAACTAAAATTTTCTTCCACAAATTCCTCTTTCTTTTAATGTTAAAAAATAATATAAAATTTTTTTAATATAGAAACTTTCATCCCATTGAGGGAGAGTAAATTATATGAATCGTTCCCCAACTTTAAATCAATTTCTAAACGACCCCCAACTTTAATATGTAACTAAAACATCCACAACTTTTATTTTCTTGTATGATTAATCCTTTTGATCGGTGATAGCGAGTTTTTCGATTACATTGCGTACGCGGCTGTCACATAAATCGTTTCTCTTTCATCCACATTATTAAAAAATAATAAAAATATATAATAAACTAATATTAAATATAAAAATATAAAAATGAAAAAGGACGAAGGGATGCTCGTCCCCCTTCGCCGGCTCTGGCGCACCGACGAGATGAAAGAGAAATGATTTACGTGGCGACCACGTATGCAAGATAATCGAAAAATCCATCATTGCCGGTTAGAGGATTAATCGTGCAAGAAAAATAAAAAATTGAAGGACATTCTACTTACAAATTAAAATTGAAGTATTGTATAGAAATCACTCAAAATTGAGGGACAATTCATATAATTTACTTTAAAGAGAAGATTAATATATAATAATAAATTAGAAAAATATTTTTTATATTTTTTATTATTTTTAAACATTAAAATAGAGAAGAGTTTTGGAAGGGTATTTTAGACTTTTTACAAATGGGAAAAAAATCAAAAGTTAAAAGAAAAGTTAACGAAGGACTAAAGTGAAAAATGTAATAAAATTTAAGAATATCGTAAGGTAAGCTCGAAAAATCATAACAGTTTAATGAAGGTTTAAAGAAATAATTCTTTAATTAATTATATGAGTGTAACACAAACAAAAATAGGATATTGTGATTAAGTATGATTAAACATGATACTATGCACATGCATCATAAGATTTGCATAGTTAAATGCGGAGTAAGGTAGATCCTGAACATTACACAATTATATATGGAAGCAAAGAGTGCATTATTAACAAATTATCTGCTATTTTAATTGTGATTTTCTAATCAAGTTAGTGATTTGAAAAATCGATTTGAGCTATTAACTTCCATTTCCATATATCTTGTCATATTTTAATTGTTGGATTTTATATAAAAAAACTATATTAATATCCATCTCGTATCATATAGAATGGAAGCAAAGAGTACATTATTAACAATTCTTTTCGCTGCGCAAAATTATTAGCGCTTGATTAATTTGAGATAATATAAAAATAAAAAAATTTATCAATTTGAGGTGTTAATTTCCACGGATCCTAGGACATTGTCAAATTTGGTTACTTTTAACAAGATTTGATTAGCTCATATGGACATAGGCGATAGTTAGGTTTTAAGACCCTTGTCCCCAAATAATTGTGTTAATAATATACAATGGTGTCAATTGCAATGTGCTCTATATCTTTAGTGACGTTACGACCTCAAAAGAGCAATCTCTAGAAAAGATTTGGCGACCCCAATCAAGAAATGATACAGAGCACGCAAATTGTCTCTTTTCATTGATTAATCAAACAACTACAGTAAAGTAATCAAACAATTCGAGATGGTGGCAATGTGAATATCTTTTTTAAGGATCCCTTTCCATTGGCCTCATCTTTCTCTGACTCCTTTCTCTCACCCCCCTCCTCCTCCCCCTGTTCTTAACTTGATTACCTCTAATCTCCAGATGTGTTTGATTAGCATGAAAGATGAAGTCGCACAGTGAACTGTTTTGAGTATTTCCATGGCTCCAATTGGATTTGAATCAAACATTTGGTTGATTTCTTTAGGCCCCCTTTAACAGCAGGCTTTCCCAGCTTTTAATGATACCCGGACGTTGGAAATTGTGGGCTAATTCTGCTGTGCAGCAAAGAGGAGAGGTGCCTGCCTTCTGTCTCTCGCTTTGACTCTGATCGATTGCTGCTGCTTTGAAATCTGAGTGATATTTTTTTTGTTTGTGTTAGACAGTGCTCCTTGAGAACTTGAGCTATGGAATGAGAAGAGAGAGAGAGAGAGAGAGCGCGCGCGCAAGAGACCTACAGCATAGCATATGCTACTAGTAGCCTAATACCAAGTTGGCCACATACTTCTTAAACCAATATTTTTTTGTGGACTTGGAACAGAAAATCTTGACTGGTCCTGAGCTGGATGGATGTTACAGAGTAACAGAACCATGAACACAAACCTAACTTCAGCTGGAGCTGAGAAAGATGTTTTTTGGACTGACAAGTAACACAGACATATAGAATGTTCTCTGTGTGATCTAGTACTTAGGACTAAGTTCAAGTGGCAGGAAATAATAACAGGGGAATTGCCGGTTAGACTGAGTCAAAATTCATTTGATGACAGGTAGAATTTATGTTTCAGGTTTGCACCATTCAGATTTTCACTTTTGAGACTTCAACAGAGAGAAAGTTTCAAGAAATTCGCTTGTGTCCTTCAATCAATAAAAAAAAAGGAATGAAAACAACAGTGATGCTAATCCACCTATCTATCATGCAGCAACTGTGGAGAGCAGGACCATGTTCACAATAATTAGTATTATTTTTCTGTTACAGAGGAAATAAGATATGACTTTGGCAACAGTGAGAGAGTTCTCGAGCTCCCGAGCTTTTGCACATTGCACAAAGCTGTCGGTGAAGGGAACGTTGTTTGAAGACTTGCATGAAGAGTCCATGCCCGGCCCCTTTGTCATCTCTCTCCATTAATTATTATTATTATTGTAGAAGACAACTCCAGATCACATGGTCTGTGGCACCCATTTGATCCACCCCCACTTAATGCCTTAATTAAGGTTCACACATTTCGTTGTCACTGCCCCATTTCCACCATCCAGATAAAAATAAAAAATGATAAAGATTAAGGATGAATAGGATGTTGGGGGTCTAATACGATATTAAAGTTTAAGATTAAATTGGAACATTGATCTTATAATTAAAAAATAGAGGTTGATTGATACACGGAGTTTTCCTTTTCCAATCTGTCAAAGGAGAATAATATTTTTACGAGGGCCTCCAAAATTATCAGCACCAATATAAAAAAAATAACCTATTTTCAATAAAGTCTGAAGTCGGAATAGTATTTTTATTATTTTCATCATGTTGTTTGAAATTTTTTTGCACCTGATTATTACGAACGAAATTTTAATTAGATGTTTTTTTCCGAATTTGAAGTAAGACATAATAATATTAGACATGCATTTTTTTTAATTGTCACTATCAGATTAATTTATGTGAAAATTGGACAAAAATATTTTACCTATGATAAAATTGAGACTGTGATAAGAGGGTCGCCGCATGGAGACTTGGACAAGGTGACGCCAAAGAGAGCGCGGAGTGGAGCACGTTGGCGTGCGGCTTTAGCAACGACGCAGAATAAAAAGTATAAAGTAGCTGAGTCGTGTAGGGAGTCAAGTGTCAGCCATGTTATATTGCTCTGCCAAAAAGATCACATTGCCATGCAAAAAGGCATCTTTTTTGTGCCTTCTTTCACCCTTCTTTTCTTTTTTCCTCTTTTCATCTTTCCTGCATCCATGAAGAAGAAGCAAAAAATAAATAGATGCCTTGTGCCTACACAGAGATGTACAATAATTCCATTATGAGGCCACACCAATATCTGACTGATATAAGAAATTGTCAAGAAATATGTAGAGAGAGCTTTATGTTGTTCCCCCACACCCCCCTCCGAAAAAAAAAGGATGCGACGTACAGAGGGAGGCATGAACTTTCTTGGATTCATTCTTCAAGCCCATTTGTTTAATTTGGGCCGATGAGCGTTCAGTTCAGAATCCACATCCAAAGTTCCAAATCAATTGCCAGTGCATTTTCGGATTTTTCTTTTTCAATCCGTGGAAGGCTTAGTTTCTTTTTCAACATTTTGTGGAAGGCTTGGGGGCAGCAATTAGCTGGTGTGAGTTTTTGGTAAACTGGGAACAGTCATTTGGGAGCATCTCTCTCATGGCTCGGAGTATCTATCAACTGTAGAATTAGATGTAGAAATGTTCGCCTTTTATTGCGTTCTCTCTGTTGCTGCAAGGCATGGAAGCTTTTCGTTCCAGCAAATTGACGGGTTTGGTACAGGTATAGAACCGATCCCATTTGGTTTGAATGCTATGCAAGACAACTGTTTGACTGAATTCCCCACAGGACGGACCCACAGTGTCCGCATTGCAGCTCAATTTCTCTCTTGCTCAATCTAAAGTGGTTCAGTTCTAGTGATTTCACATTCTTATCGTGCAGTACTTGAACATGAGCATAGAGACATGACCAATAGCTGCTGCGTACTCTAACAGGTTCACGTTCCAAATTAGTCATTCTTCTCCACTCGCAGCATCCATTTGGTCTGTGTGTTTACTCATTAACTTTTTTTTTATTCTTTGGCATAATCTTAAGTGCCTTTGAATACTGTCCTAGCTCGATGGCGCACGCGCGTTGCTCCTCAAGACGAGATCGGCCGCCCTGCCGGTGACCTAGGAAACATGGTTGCTGATGCCGAAGGTATTCGGAATATAAGTAATACATCCATCACCCAAGTCACAGAGTCCCCATTGTGTACCGTCCTTCAATCTGACTGAGTTAGTTCTTGGGAATGGATGTTGGTTTTCCAAAATGTAGGATTGGAGAGGCGACCATCATCGACAAACAGGCAATTTGAACCATGAAACCCCGTCAATTCGCGCGACTTGTCAGATAAGGTCATTGGCTTCTTTCATCTCATAAGAGATAGGATTGCTTTGTATGTTTAGATACCATGGAGTGGAGCTAATTCAGTTGAGCATTCTGTCACAGGTGTGACCGAGATATGGTCACCATCGTGAGACGCGCATGTGAAGAATGCACCCATGCGATAAACGGAATCGCTCATGTTGATCGGGAAGCCATTAAATGGCGACTCAATAGCTTGAAATTGATAGTAGAGCAGCGTCGATTGTGGCAGCGATTGAAGCCACAATCGATGGGCATGATTGATGGTAATGGGGGATGGATGAACATGTCACGAATGCATATGTAATTCCGATTCAATCAGATGGAAGACAAATGGCATCGACAGTCCCCTAAAGTTAGCTATAAGTTTCTCCCTCTTCACTAGTACCAGAGCCAAATGCAAGATGAAACTTTTTTCTCCGGTGAACTCCATTTTAGCAATCGTGATACACCGACGAATCTAATTTTGCAAACCGATCTCTCAACGCCATGCAAAAATTTCTCTTTCCATCTCTTAAGACTTTGTCGGGCTTAGACAAACTTGCAGAGAATCCCAAAGAAATTTTGAACTCGTTGGAAAATATTATTCGAACACCGTCGACACAAATGGACGATAATCCTTGGACGTATCAATCACAAGCGAAGCGATTCCAGCTCTCGATCATCTGTGCCGACAATTGAATCATCGAAATTGCAGCTCCGATTGTCAACAGAATCAGAAGGGAGAAGATGACAATGCAGCATTCATATCGCAATCGTTGTGATTTAATTTGGTGTTATGATTTGGCTATTTTGATTAAATCTCGTTCATCCGATAGATCCATTTACTATTCATTTGACTTGATCACATCTTGGATTCAATATCATCTGTTAGATCTGTTTTCCTTGATGGAACCACAGATATTCTAACTCGTCATTATTTGGGGCCATTGGTCGATTCTATGATTTGATCTGGATCGTTATAATCAAACTATAAACCTGGTCCATTGATGTGTTTTTTTAATCTAATCTGAATCGCATATATATGTTCTGATCTTGGTTAAAGATGTTTTTTATTTAATTTGTTTTGACTTGAGCTGTTATAACTCACTATTCATATCTAACCATTGAGGTGTTTTTCTAATCTAATTATAATTATTATAGTTACTCTATGACATTAGATCTTTATGTGATTAAATTTGGGTCCTCATTTCATAAGGCTCGAGGAACTTTAAAATTAACATGCTCAAGCACATTTAAACTGTTCTATTTATTTTTCTGTCCACACTTAATATAGTTATTTAATCTTCTGAATTGGTATTTAAATTAAATCTAGACAAATTTAATTAAATTAATTTAATATCTTCCTAAATAATTTTAGGATCTAATTTGTACAATTATTGTTGTATTTAAATAATTACTTTGTGATTTAATTGATTTCTTTTTAACATTTGATTATTAAATTAATATCCTGTTAATTTTACATTTGATCCAATCGAACTAATTATCAAAATTCATATCTGATTAATTAATATTTTCGTATTAATATTTATTGTCAAATTAAATTCAATAAACTTTTTGTTTAATCCAAATAAACTCAATATTAATTGATATCAATAAATTAGCACTAATTATTAAATCAATTTTAGGGCAATTGTTGATATTTTGTCTGGACAATTCATCTTTAATACTTTCAGATTAATATTACAATGATTTTCATAAATCTATTTTTGGATGAATTAATATTAATATTGTTTTTCAAATTTATAGTTCGGGAATAATATTAATTAAAGTTTATCTAATTGTTAAATCAAATTTTTTGGATAAATTTATATTCATAGTACTGAATATTCGGATAGATATTAATTGATAAGTTAGTTTAACCAAATTTTTAGAGTGATATTTAAACTAGATCTCTTATAATTTTATTGTGTGATATTAATTATTCAGAACTTAAATAAATTTTATTGATCTTTTTATAAAATGTCAATGAAACTTATGGTTTTGATCATTCTCAATAATGATCAATGGCGAGCATATGAGAAGACAAAAGAGTAGAGAGATGCATGATAAGAAGTTTACAACTTTCTCTTTTATGAACATGAAAAATGACGTGACGAGAGTCCTTTGAAATTCATCAAATAATATCTAACGTTCCGAGATTTTTTTTTGTTTGTCCAAAAAGTTATTTTAGTGACGCTACTCAATTCTATGACTTAACTTTGACCAGTCAACTGATCTGACTTACATAAGCAGAAAATTAATTTTTCAATAAACTTTACATTATGCGAAAGTTATTAAAACTCTATAAAATGACATGTGGGTCAGGGCTCATATCTATACAATAATGGACCATATATTCATGTGTATGTCACCAGTCAGAGGAGCTATCAAGCGTCGCATCATCGTCATCATTTCATCCTGCTCGAATCCATGTATAGAGAAATATCCATGAGTATAAAAATACTTAGTACGTAGGATCTAACCATGATCAATAAATGATAATCAATAATGCTCAATATATAAACAATAAATCGATTGCGCAATAAACAATACTATGCAATAACCAATAGATTGATATAACAATGATCAATATAGCAATGAATCAATATTTCAATGGTTAAGAGATATAATCAATAACATTACAATTTAGCAGATGAACGATACCATATGATAATTAATGAAGCAATATAATAATAGATCGATTGATCAATATAACATTGAACCAATATAACAATAACGATGGATCAATAGATTAACATACCAATAGCCTGATGTATCAATAGATCAATATGCCAATAAATTAATAGGATTAATCAAGCTAAGGTCAGAAGATTAATAAATAACAATATCAATTTATCACTAGGATCAATTCATTAATAATGCTCAAAATAGAACCAACAAAACAATTGAGCATATGAACAATGTGATATGTTGATGGATCATCAATGGATCAATGTGATGGATCAGGCTAAGATCAAAAGACCCATCAATAGTGATATTAATTAATAATTGACTGATCAATATAACATTGCTCAATTAACTGTAGAGCATTGAATCATTCAATGTAACAATAGTATAATAAAAGCCACAAAAGAAGGTCTGACCGATCAATATCGATTTTACAATTAACAATATCAATGATGCCGGATCACCATGGCACTATTTAATTTAACAATTTCTAATTCAATATCAATGGTCATTGGCCAAGCAATGCTAGTCAACGTCAATATCTTAATGACCATAATTCAATTCAATTTGATTTAGTTCAATTCAATTCAATCTTTGTAGTTATCCAATACAATAGGGAGTGATCGATCAATTAAGGAAACTTCATGTATCTTTCATGTAGGCAAGTGGGAGATCAAGTCACGGCAAGCCGCCCTCCAATAATAGTGCTAACAGCGATTCGCGAGTAGCAGGAAACCATGATGAAACACAAGACAGACATAGCTTCTCTAAAAGATGACGACGTCTTAAATATTTAGGTACACTATCTGTCTCATTCAATTCAATAACAATATGGTCCAGGAAACTTAGAGACAAAGAGAGCATGAAGACAACCGTTTTCATCTTTTATCTTATTTACCTAACACATCTATCTTTGACAATTTATTTAGATTTCACAAGACCCAATCAAAAGAAAACTATTGGATCAATACTATAATTAATGACATAATTGGATATACTAATCATGACAATGAAGTCAGGAATGATTATGCTATAATCAGATACGATAATAATCACACGATCATATATGATAACAATAATATCAGATATGATGACAACATAATCAAGTAGGACAAAGATCTGATCAAGAACACCCGATGATAAGGTCAATACATCAATACTAGAATCAAAATCACGATTCAATGTGATAACAACAACAAAATCAATGATAATGATAATCTAGTCAAATAGAATTATTCTAGGACCAGTAATATGAGTCAACATCAAAATCAAATATAATAATAACAATGTGACCAGATATGCCAACAATATGATCAAGATGATAGTCAAATGATCAGGGACAATTTCATTCAATATTAGTAAACCCATAAAAGGTCTTTTGCCCTCCAGAACTCGGTCCGCGTCGGGTGAAATTCGGGTTGTGTTCAAGGGACGTCCAATTTTCCTCAGCCTCGATAAAATCGGGTCAGGTATGACATGAATCCAGGTCGAGTTGGTCATGATCCACATCCTATGTTCGATGAGCCGCAACCCGGGCTGTGCTAACACTAACACGGGGCAGGCTATAGGGAACTTGGGCCAAGTCCAATGACGATCTAATTTCGACTTCGATTTGGTCTGGGTTCTAAGGAACCCGGGCCGGACAGGTCAGAACCTAGGCCGGATTCTATCGCCGTCAAGAAATTACGTTTCGACGTGATTTTTCGACCACCATAATTATACCGTACGATGTCTGATCGATGCAATATCTATATCTATAAAATCTTAGTACAAGGGAGAGGCGAACATGGTTCCATGTCCCAGAAAATCGACGCCATAGGGATTCTCCTATGTACCTTAAGTTGGTTGAAAAACTAACTATATTCTTGTTGTTTGTTGAATGCATGAACGTCGAAACTTTGACCAACGATTCCTCTCAATTAATGTTCAAAAATCTTTGGCTACCACTTGAATTTTGTTCTCCTCTTTCAGAGCTTCGAAATGGTATATCACTCGTGCTCTCAGGAGCCTCAGTTTGTGAGAAAATGAAGGAAAGAGAGGGGCTCTCGTATAAAAATTCTGTGGAGACAAATAATGTTTTTTAACCACGCTTTAGACTCTATTTATAGCTCTTAAGTGAGATTTTTTACTTCTATTGAATCTCGAGCTATTTCTCCATCAATCATGACCATCCATAATTATTTATCATATCTTAAATATTCAAATTTAATTAAATCCGAATTTCACTAATTTATTTCATAAACATACTTAACAAAATCTCTTCAAATTTCTTTTTAATCTTTCCGTAACTTATCTCAATCCAACTCTATCTCTATCTTTTATTAACAACTTATGTTAACCAAATTATACCTTTGTTTTATCTTTTTTATTTTCTTCATCTATATAATTTTCGGAATTAATTAATATAATAATTTTTATCACCTAATTTTTGGATTAAAATAGTAATAAATATTATTTTAATGGCTGAAATATTCTTAAGTCATAAAACTCTCAATCATTTCTTAATTAGGAGTCTTATGTCCATTAAACATTCTTTTGAATCTCAAATCAAATTAAGATTCTTAATTTCAATCTAATCATAATTCCCACTTCCAATAAGATTTAATCTTTCTTTCTTTTCATTTTTCTTTTCTAATTATATTCCTATTCTTACTCAATTTCTCCTTTAATCTCTTATCATACATTAATATTTGCTAATTCAATTAGTAAATTACTTTATTGCCCCTATTAAAATCTTAGAGGGTTACATAATATTTGCTCTATGGAATGCCATCAAGGATAAGTAAGATAAGAAAAGAAGCATGAGCGTAGAATTTCTCTTACATAAATACATAATTTTGCAATATGAAAAAAGGTGACAATGTTGTAAATTATGTGACTAGAATGATCATGATGATAAAAATATAGCCACTACTAAGTTAGCCCTATTTAAAGCTTTGCCGGTGAGATACGTTGCCACCATCTTTTGACTACTACTGTTCCCATTAACAAAAGCATTTAAATTGTTGCGGATTTGTCATCCATCTTGTCCATAGAACAAAACATGGCAAATAAAAGAAGAAAGATTGAATTGTTTGAGGCTACATGAGCTATAGAAGGGCAAAAAAAAAACTCATGTTGTTTAACAAAAAAGAATCCTCGATATTTAAAAAAAACAATTCAAGAGAAAGCTTGATACGACCCGCGAGGAACTTTGCCATTTCTAAAAAAAATTGATACTTTAGGACAACTTGTCACTCAAGAAGGAAGCAAAGAAATAATAAGATTTTGCAAGAGGATCAAAGCAACGACCAACATAAAAGTGCCACCAAGTCAAACTTTGTTGCAATTATGAGTGCAACCATACGACGACAAAAATGTTGGTGGATTGACTTTGCTGCGACTCATCGCATAACAAGACTGAAGAAGGACTGATTGATACCACCAAATTGAAGAAGAGTGAACATAGGATTTACACGAGCAACAACACCTATTTAGATGCGAAGGGTATTGAAAGATACATGCTAGATGTAGGGGACAATGTCATGATCCTACATAACGTCCATGATTAAATTCGCAAGAACCTAATATCTATTCATATCCTTCAGCAAAAGGTCTTTGAAGTCTGATTTTATTGTGATCGTGTAACAATATGAAAGAATAGAATGTTCCTTGCTATAGGAAAATTTGTACAATGTTTTGCCTTTTAATTTTTAATGACAACAAATCAATTTTTACTTACTATGTATGTTATTTGACGGATTAATATTTGATATTAAAGATTAGGACATTCATAAAACACTAAATTGAAATAAATAGTCAAAATAAACTTCTAAAATTGAAGAAGAGTGAATCGTAAGATCTATAAGAGCAACAACAACTATTTAGATGTGGAGGGTATTGAAAAATACAAGATAGATCTAGGGGACAATATCATGATCCTATATGATCTCCATGATTGAAATCTATAAGAACTAATGTCTATTCATATTTTTCTTTCTGTAAAAAGGGTTTTGCAATTAATTTTATTGATCATGTAACTTTAGGAAAGGATAGAATGATACTTGCTATAAGAAAATTTGTACACATATTTTGCCTTTTAACTTTTAATGACAATGAATAAATTTGCATTTTTGCCTGATTATGATATTTAACATTTAAGATTAGGATATTCAAAAAAATACTAAAATGGAATAAATAGTCAAAATGAACTTTTTGATATATTTGAGGCAAAAAATTTTATTTTATGAACATTCTTTATCCAAAATGATGATTCAAATCGATAAAAAGTAGGTCAATAAAATTGTTATATTAATTCATTCTGATATTTGTAGAGAAATTAAGTGTTACAACACACATGAACAATCACTATTTATTACATTCACAAACGATCAATTCAACTTTCATATAGCATTTAACTTATTTAAGAGATATAAGATGAAAGTGAAGAAGAAATTAATTACATATTTAAGAATAGATATAGAAGAAGAATATGTACTATCTCCCAAAAGAAAAATTGAGAGAAAATGAAAGAGTATAGAACCTAAGGTAATGAACCTTTGATGCCCCTCAAGCACAAAGCTTCGATCAAAATATATTGGATGTCGATCCAATAGTGGAAAATAAAACTATGACTACTGATATGCCTTCATAAGAAGTGAAGGAGCCTATTACCCAGTGTTGTCAGGGCCGGACCGGTCCGACCGCTGACCGGCCACTATTGCGACCCATCTGAAGTCCAAAAATCGGACTTCAATATGAACCGGATCGAACCGGTCAAAATCGGTAAAAACCGGCCAAAACTAGGTTGAACCATGTTTCAACCCGATTGTTTAGTTCAACCAAATTTTTTTATTAAAATTTTTTTTACTAAGAGATAATTTGATAAAAAAAATATTATTATAAATTTAGAAAATATCCAAAAATTAACTTTCTTAAAAAATATTCATATTGGCACATTAGTCACCTTCTTCATTTATAGATCATTTACTCTTACTTTGCTACTACTATCAACGTTGAACTATTTTTATACACTCACTTGTTCTTTTTCCTTTCATTTAGTCGTGAATTTATTAAACTTTGAGCTTTAAGTTATGAATTATGATTTTATTCACTTTTTTTAATATCATAAATGTATATTGTAATATAAATTAATTATATATTTATTATATTAATATAATATTTATCATATTAGATAAATTAGTTATGAATGAATGGTGCAAACTATAATATGCTTAGTATAATATAATAATATATATACACAAGTTTAAATTTCATTAATTTAGTATGTAATAACTAAAATTAAATAGTTAACTACTAATTATATTATATAGTTCTTTATAAAAATATATAATCTTGTCATAATATTTTGGAGAAAAATACGTATTTGTTGCTTCTAACATAAAAAAAATAAAGATATGAAATACAAAAAGAATTAACCAACATAAAATTTGCATATAATAATCAAATTCAATGTTTTTAATTTATTAAGTGTATAATAATTTTAATATCAAATCTTAAAATTAATTATACATTTATGAGTGTTATTTTTTTGTATAATTACATTTTGGCATCATATATATATATATATATATATACATATATACAATCAAAATATCATAGCTTGATTCACTATATCATAATAAATATAATATTTTATTATTATCCGGTCCGACCGACTGATTCGACTTGAAATGAACACTTTTTCAGATCGTTGTCCGGTCCGGTTCTAATAATATTGCTATTACCACGGTGTGTACAATTGGCAACAAAAGGCTCAAAATGTAGCCTACACATCTAGATAATTATGTATTGTAGCGGCGTGAGATTTAGTATTATCCAGTTGACATTGATGTAGAGAATAGTGCATATTATGTTACTTATAAAAAAAAGTGATGATTTTTGTTGAGTCAAAATGATGGACGATCATCACGAGTGATGAAATGAACATAACAAATTGGAACGAAATATTGGCGCTATGTGATTTGCTATCAAAGTAAGCCTTCCATAAAGTGTAATTGAATTCAAAAGAAAATATCGAATTGATAATTCTCTTAATAGGCACAAAGTAAAGTTAATTGCCAAGGATTAATTGTCAATGCTTATACCTAACAAGCCAAAAATGACTTTCAAAAGACATATTTTCTATGACTAAGTTCGCATCGATTAGGACAGTTTTAGCAATAGTATTTATATATGAATCTAAAATTATTTCAAAAGGGCATCAATACAACCATAATATTATCAAATATGTTTATTCAATGGAATTAAAAAAGTAATTAAATTAGAAACGAAAATTCACATCTAGTGAATTATGAGATCACATCTGTAAATTGATACTACAATAAGAGAGTATTCCACACCATCACCATATCGATTAAGTGGGAGATGTAATCCAAATGGTCATGGTAGTGAGACACACACAAGCAAAGAATGATTACACCATCAACAGAATTGCTTGATTGATCGATAAGCCATTAGTGGACGATTCAATAGTCTGAAATTGATACTTGGGCAATGTCAATTGCGTCATCGATCAAAACCCCGATCGGTGGGCTTGATTGGTGATATCCGAGGATGGACAAACACATGGCCAATGCCTTATATTTGATTCAATTGGATGGAAGATGCACATCAAAAAGCCCCCTAAAGTTATTATCTTCTCTGTTATGTAAGTTTCTCTCCTTTCAGGTTCGAAGCTTACTAGCTCTAAGATGACCTCAGGAAAGGCATTAGCAATTCTGAAACCACTTAGTTAAATGTATAACAATGAATTATATTTCTGAAAAAAAAATGGCTATGTTGTTTAATGGGCTTGAATTTAGTAATTTCCATTTTCTAATCAACATTTTTTTTCGCTTTTAGATGCTTTGTAGGGGAGCAACTTCAGCTTCAACAACCCTGGAAATGCTGGAGAAAGATTTGAATGTTGTAAGCGGTGTTAGGTCAGACAGGCCGCCGATTCATTTTGGTATAACAAAAAAGTTATTTTTGAAAAAAAAGGATAGTATATTTTAAAAAGTAATAAAAAATATTATTAAATATTAAATTTAATCAAATCAAATTCTGTTGAATCAACTGAATCATGATTCAGTGACTGACGAGATCGAACAACGATTTTAAAAACAAACATGGGTGCTCCAAGTTATAAGCAGGAGACATTGTTCCCATTTTTTAATAACATTTATTTTTTGACGTTGTGAACTCCACAGCGATAATTACCGAGAACATTTGTGTTCCTAGGGGACTCAAGAAGACCATTGTGCTTATTAGAGTCTGAGCTTTGACACATAGTTGAGTAAATTTAAATTTACCCCGAGAAGAAAACAGGTAGGGTCAAATAGGACCTTGGTAGTCCATTGCTAGAGGAAGTAAGAAAACAACTAACATGTTATTCTCAGTTTCAATAAAATTAAGTGAAACATTCTATAGTTGACAATTCTGAACAGACACTCTAACATGCTTGAGCTTCATTAATTTACATACAATGTCTAGGTTTTTTGTGGTACATCAATGACTTGCACATTGTCCACCTTCATGCAACTATTCTGTCAAAGCTGTTGGTTATCTTGGCAGGTGTTAAGATCGCATCCATGACCATGAAATTTGAACATGCACATATTCCACCAAGTTGGCTTGCAATTTATGATCTTCAAACTTATAACTTTTAAGGTTGGAAGGGCGAGTCGCTCAACTAGGTAAATAAACACATGAAATAACACATTATTCACCCAAAAATAATCAAAATCACAAAAAGAATAACCTGGGTTAACAAAACTGGACAATGTCTAAAAGGATGTGTTTATCCAGATTCGTTATTTTTTTACAACAAAAATTACTTATCTATATTTCTTCTCTCTATTTTATTCCAACTAAGCACTGTTTACATTTTTACCAAACAGAAATAAAAAATAGTAACTTTATGAATAAGAAATCCATATTATTCATGTTTTTTTAAGTTTGAATAATAAATCATGAAAGAAACACCCATTTTCTTCCACGGGATCATTTTACAAAACAAGAGAAGACATCTATGGGAAATGCAATTGAAAAGAATCATATCAAAGCCTCAAGTGACAAACCAAATCATGCTTTATAAAAGCACATTACAAGCACAGTTTCCCTTCTGCATAATAGAGGCACAACACCACCACCCCACGATCCCTGGTCGTGCAGGAGCCCCCATTCCAGCCCTGGGTTAAAGATAACTCAGATGGCTCCTTCTTAGGAGAGGTTGGGATGGCTGGTACAGGCTACCTTCTTTGCTCTCACGATAATTCTATTGTTTCTGCAGGCACATCACGCTGTGGCATGAGCTCAGTACTGGAAATGAAGCATTGGCCTTACTACGCGGTGTCACTACCTGCGCTGATCGAGGCATCACACATGTTCACATCCTCTCGGACTCAAGCATACTAATCAAAATTGTCAGAAAGGAGACTAGGTGCCCATGACGGATCAAAGGAATCATTTTGAACATTTGGACGATCATACATCGGATCCAGTCTGCCTGCCTCCCTGCCCACAACAATCTAATACTGTGACCGATTTTCTTGCACATTTTGGTCACTTAAAGGCGACAATTTTTGGGCGGATGACCCACCTCCAGAACTCATTTCATTTTTGTATGAGGACTCTATTGGAGCAGTTAACTAATTAATGAATTACCTTTTCTAAAAAAAAAGGATGTCTGGAGAGTGAAGTTTAGCTATCAATCCTTCTACAACTTTACACAGAAATCAAAGAAAAAGCATACATAGGTGCAACTAATACTTGAGGCTAATACCCAACTGGTTATATGCTTAGTTATAGTAATATACTAAACGATACAAATTATTTAACTTTTAAAACACTCCAAAGAGAAACAAAACCTTGATTTCCTTTTCTAGCACTGGCAGGCGCCATTGGTCTAATCCCGGTTCTGTAACTAGTTTATATGCTCCCAGTTGAGGTCGATGCCTTAAACAGACAGCAACTCTTCCATTGAGTGCCAACCAAAGTTCCAAATTCCAATGTTTCTGATGCCAAAACTCTGCCAGTTTTTGTTGAGGACAAGCTCACGACCAAGATGCCATTTTGTTCAGAGTCAAAATAGGGTCAGAACTCAGAAGACCAATGTGGTCCTTCTTTCCTCCTATTGATGGAACTTTAACTCTTTCCCTGACAGAATGATCCAGTGGGCAAGCAAATCTAATGGGTTGCTACTAAATCTGCCAACTGGAAACAAAGTCGGACACTAGACATAGCAAACACCTGGTAGTGACTTATAATAGCAAGTAGCAACTAGTATGTTCACAACACTTTAGAAAGCACTTTCTGTGCAGTAACATATTTTTACCTAATTGGATTTCTAAATTCAAAAAATTTGGAAATAAAAACAGTTCTGATGAAGAATGTACAATGTGTTGGAAAAGATTAAAAGAAAAAGAGAGAGAATGCAGCATATCGCTATTATATCTAGTTTTCTCTATATCTGAATAAAAAAGCTCTTACTGGAACTAACCATCCAGCTGTCGTTGCTCAGGATGAAGAAGGGCAGCTGTTGTCGCCGTCCTTGCAGTCCCTCGTGAGGTCGTTGAAGGCCCTGAGCTGCGTCTTTCCCCGTCGGAAGACCTCTCTGTTCACCACGTGCCTCATGTATCCGTCGAACTCCACTGGCAGCCCACTGTTCAGCTTCTTCGCCTCGGCGTACCACTCGCTCTCTTCCCCCCACAAGTCCCTGAAGTCGTCCAGGAAGTAAACCATGTACCTCCCCTTCAACGAGTCGAGGATTGCGGTGTCGGGCTCGCTGGAGGCCACGTAGAGGCGCCTACCCTTCTCGATCCTCTCGCCCAGGGTCGACAGGGCCCGGGTGGACGTGTCCGTCGCCAGGTTCGGCCACCGCTTGGCGTCCTCCCCCGCCTTGTCAGCCGCCACGATGTACACCGAGTCGAAGTCCGAGCTCATCCTCGTGGCGATGCCGGAGGCGATGCCCATCAGGCGGTGGGACATCCGGATCATGTGCCACGGCCGCTGGATGACGGACTTCGTCTCCCCCTCGCAGACCCTGTACCAGTAGTTGTCCGGCTCCACGGTTCCAAACTTCCTCACGATCAGCGTGTTCCGCACCTTCGCCAGCTTCATGGGCGTGGTGCGGAAGTTCTCAACAAGGTGCATGCTCAGCCCGTCCTTCTGCCACAGCTCCCAGTGCGCCCAGAACTGGCGCTGGTCGAGGATGCCCGCCGAGTCCCGCAGGTGCTCGAAGTCGAAGTAGAACCTAAAGTCCTTCCCCTCCTCATCCAGGTCAGTGGAGGCGTGCCTCGAAGAGAGGCATATCGAGAAGTCCATGACGAGCGTGCGGTTCAAGTACTGCGCCTCCCCGAGGGCGCAGAGGAAGCTCCAGAGGTAGTGGTTCATGTTCTTGCACCGGTCTCCCCCGCCTGCGTACACAAGGTATCTTCCGGCGCGGAACTTGGCCTCCGACTCGACCTCCGGGAACCCATCGTTGACAGCGTCACCGTCGGCCGGCTTCTTCTTCTTAGCCCCGGGCTTCTTCTTGCGGGCGTTGACTCCGGTGTGGTATTCGCCGATGCTGAGGACAGAATAGGCGCAGGTGGAAGGGGAGCGAGCGACCCGGAAGCGGCGGTAGTCCTTGAAGAATCCGGCCCGGCGGGCGTCCTTGGGGCGAAAGCGCCAGGCCATGTCGCAGGAGCCTCCGTCGTCGTCGCCGCGCGCGGGCTTCCCGAAGCGGTAGAAGTGGACATCTCGGAAGGTCTCGATGGCGGTGCGCATCATGAGGTGGAACACCTCCTGCTCCGAGCAGTCTATCGGCTGTTTGGGGTCGCAGTCGCCGGCGGCGTGATGAGGAGTGGACTCGTTAAGAAGGAGGAACTCGTTGACGGCGACGTCATCGGAGCCATCGGCGCCGTCGGTGTCTCCGAGGGAGGAGGAGTTGGAGGCGCTGAGGATGTCGTCGCTCGTGGGGAGGGCGGAGTCGTCGTTCATGGGGAGGGCGGAGTCGTCGCTCGTGGGGAGGGCGGAGTCGTCGTAGGCGGCGACGGCGGAGCGGAAGGTGGAGCCAGGGGAGGTGGATGTGAGGAAGGAGGTGAGGTGGGAGGACGCGTGAATGAGGGGGTCATCGTGGCGGTAAGTAGCGGCGACCACGGTGAAGGTGAGGACGCCGAGGGCGAGAAGGGCGAATGAGCAGAGGTGACCGGCGGGGCGGACTGCGGCGTGGCCCAGGCCCTCCGCCGTGAGCGGCGTCTGGTGATGAACCCGCGACGCCGACAAGTAATGCGCCATGGTCGGAGGACGTCGGAGTCGGAGCAGTGTTTGGGTTTAGTCGTCAAAGACGAAGGGGTTGGTTTGAGCCTGAGGTGTAGCGATGCGAGAGGCGAGGAGTGGGCTACAACTACACACGGCGTGGGGTGTTTAGACGGTAGAGCGTCCATTTCGAGGCAATATTTGGGTTGTGTTTTGCGGGGCGTGCGAAGGGGATGTTTTATAAGGTGGTGGTGGACTCGTGGTCCCTTTTGGTTTGGAGAACGATGCGGCAGTGGACTCGGTCTGAATCGTCTGATGCTAGGTCGCATCGTCCGGGCAATAATATTGTTTTTTACCCGAAGCCCATCCAAATGTCCATAATTACTATTTCAGTATTTTGTTCTTAATATCATTTTACTTTCATGCTATCATCGTATACGCATCTATGGGAGTTGGCACAGAAAATAAAATAAAGAAAACAACAAATCATCATAAAGATTCTTATCTATTTAATTCCTAACTTATGATATTATCTTTTTTCCTTGTAGGATGGTGCTATTATCATGGTTATCTGTATCATTTAAATATTATCACAAATGATATTTATTTTTTTATTGTTGTAATAAAAAAAGATAAATTTAAAAATAAAGAGACCATCGTGCGGCGTCCTTGCTTCCCAAATATTGTGTGTTTTGATTGGGTGTAAACTTTATCAAATAGAAATCAGGAGGCAAAAAAAAAGTTTGAATTTAGCTATTGAACCTTTTTCTCATGGGTTAATATTTTTAGATAGCCCAATTATTTGATGGGCCCGTTATTTGTAAGCTGGGTCCTGCTTCCTCGCGCCTCAACGCCAGACCGATCAAGTTCTCGTGCCAATTCCCTTACGACTCAAGAGCCTTTTTTTTCGCTTCGAATCGCGCACGAACGCGATCAAAACCTCACGTTTCCTCAAGGGGTGAAAAGGATCCGAGGCGGGGATCTCTGGCAAGGCTTAGCAGTTTACTGCGTTTTGCTTTTGACGATTCGATCAATCAGTCGATCGCCTGGTAAAATCCGATCTAGTAATGAGAGTTTTTTTCCTGATCTGAAATGCGCAATTTTTGCTAGATTCCCCCCCCCCCCCCCCCCCCCCCCCCCATTATTGGGATATTATTCGATTATTTTGACCTGCATATTTCTTCTTTGGGTCTTTCGTATGTTGAAGTAATTGTTTTGAAGCTTTTGGAACGTTTAATCTGTTCGATTTTTTTCTCTCATTTTTGGGTAAAAGTTCCATCTTTGTTCAGTTAGATTGCAATGTATTCGGGTTCAGATAAGAATAGTCAACTTAACCCTAGCGAAATCACTTTCAGAACTGGTGGATTCTGGGTTCTTTGATTGATCGAAGTGCAAATTTCTGAAACCCTTCGTAGCTGATTGAGAGAAGGTAGGGCGGCAAAGAAATGTCTGGCCAAGGTCAGCGCTTGAATGTAGTCCCAACGGTCACGATGCTTGGGGTCATGAAGGCCCGGCTGATCGGGGCCACCCGTGGCCATGCGCTCCTCAAGAAGAAGAGTGATGCGCTCACTGTTCAGTTCCGTACCATCTTGAAGAAGATCGTGTCTGCCAAAGAGTCCATGGGAGAAATTATGCGAACCTCCTCTTTTGCCCTCACTGAGGCCAAGTACGTAGCAGGCGACAATGTCAAGCATGTAGTCCTGGAATCTGTGCGGAATGCATCCCTCCGGGTCCGGTCTCGGCAAGAGAATGTTGCTGGTGTCAAGCTTCCTCGATTTGAGCACTTCACCGACCAGGGGGCAGGAGATGCAAAGGCAGACCTAACTGGCCTCGCCCGTGGTGGCCAGCAAATACAGGCTTGCCGAGTGGCACATATTAAAGCCATTGAGGTGCTTGTCGAGCTTGCATCTTTGCAGACATCTTTCCTCACGCTTGATGAAGCAATCAAGACCACTAATCGGAGAGTCAATGCGCTTGAGAATGTTGTAAAGCCTCGAATCGAGAACACTATTAATTACATCAAGGGAGAACTTGATGAGCTTGAGCGTGAAGATTTCTTCCGCCTCAAGAAGATCCAGGGGTATAAGAAGCGAGAGATTGAGCGTCAGCTTCAGTCTGCGAAGCAGTTTGCAGAGGAGCAGTATGCTGAGAAGATTTCTCTTAAGAAGGGCATATCTATCAATTCAGCTCATAACATGTTAATGCTTGGTTCAGAGAAGGATGAAGACATCATATTTTAATAGTGCAGAGTTTCTTATGGTTCTCAGGTCAGTGTTGCTTTCTTGTTTACTGTATCACATTAGTTATGAACCAATGTCTAATGGCGTCTGGTAATTTCCTCCTTGCAAACACTTTTTCATGTGACAAAATAGTTGACAATTATAATCTTAATAAATGCTAGTGATTTCGTTTGTATTGGTATCAGTTGCATCGAGATTCATATTGTGTGGATAATTTGTTATTCTTGGTCGAATTTTGTTTGAGTGAATAAAAAATCTTTCTTCCTTCAGAAAAAAAATAGATTTAACTGAATACTAAATGAGAGTTCAAAGCATTTGAATTTGCTCTTCCAATTATGAGTGCTGAACCTTTGTTTTAGATACTGAGCATAATTGAAATATTAATAGTTTTTGCCCCGAAAAGAAATAAGGTGTTGGCCCAGTGTTACAGCATGCATAAAAAAAAGTGTCACAACATGCTTTTCCTTTTAAATGGAACTCTATATCAACATCTGGTTAATTTAATTAATTAGCAAATTGAAACTCGAACTGGGGAGGTCTCAAGATTGATGTTGGAGCCACTGTTGAAAGATGTAGTAGTCTTTATGCCCTCTGCTTCAAATTACATTAGTCAAAGTGTTAGTAGGATGCTGGTTACCGGGGTTGATACTAAAAACGAATTCTATGCCATGCGGTAGAGTATGTTGTCAAATCTTTAGAAAGGAAAACAAACAAAAACATTTTTTGATGGATGTATTGTTGGCATATTAAGAAATAGTAAAATAATATCAGTGATACGTGACAAATAATTAGTGGTCTACTAGCCATTCTTGTTTTCCCTTCTATTAACGATGTTGATCTACTAATCATTCTAGTGTATCAGAACTGATGTTTCTCATGTTCTTTTTGGTTGTAGATAGACAAGAGGAAGAAGACAGTGGCAATATTTGGAATTCACCCGTGCAGGAAGGTAAACCTGCGTTATAGGAAATGCTGCAGGAAGCAGTAAGCACTTCTGTGTTATGAATAAATCACAATATTAGTAAGTCGGTTCATGATTTTTCCGCCTGCTTTTCTAGATGTTATACTTTCATTATTCTTTCACTGTGACATTTTTTTTGTTTAATTCGCTCTTTGGACATTATCTCAAAGAGTAATAAAAGGTTCATGGGTTTATGGATCTTTTTTTTTGTCATGAAACACAGAATTAGCACCTTTCACCGCAGAAGTTTGTGCCATCCTTGCGTACCTCTACTCTTCATCTTTTTACTTCGTTTCCCTTGGTTATCTTTTACGTAGAATTTTCCATTGTCATTTTAATATGACTAATTCAAATTAAATTTCAATAGAAGTGTTTTCTTTGAGAAAATTTGCTCAAGTAAAAATAAATTATATATCACCAAATGTTTGCTGGTACATTTGAAATAACCTCATATGTACACAAGTCAAAAAAGAAAATTGAGTTAGTCAAGACCTGAAGCTAATGAATTCAGGATGTCACGTAAATTAGCCAGTCAAATTTGTCCATATATAATGAAATGTCATTTTCTTCGTTGTTCCTTTTTCAACGCCTAATCAAATGTCGGTTAAGTAATTTAATATTTTCTTATTTGTTGTCTTGATTATAGTTTGTTAAATAATTTTAAGAGAGATGAACAATTCACTCATCATGCATATAGTTTTCTTAGTTCGGGTTAAAGCTTTGACCAGTCTACGATGCAAAATTAAATCTTGGACTGCTAAATGAAGGACTGAACGAGAAATAAAACCTCACCCCTTTCTATGTCTGTGAGATGCAATCTTGCTGCCTAATTTAATATTATTATCTCAAGAGGTAAAGTGTTTTTCGGTTTAATTATTATTATATATACAATGGGGGTTCTATCTTTTCTATAAATTACATATATTATGGATTATTTTCTTTAACATTTGAAATTATCATTTTTTTCCGTCTAGTTTGAAATATAAAATTATTATAATTTCAATTTGAACAACTTAACGTTTATAATTCTCTCTAATTTTTTAGTGCCTGCAAAATATTAGTTTTATCTTACTTCCATATGAAAATAAAACATAATCTGAACGAGTGATATTTAACACAGTAATAATTTATGCAATATTCTGCTGATAATAATATTTTGTATATAAATTTTTCTTATATTAAAAATTAAAATGAAACGTAAAAAAAAGAGATCTAAATGTCAAACCAAAGTAAATTTACAAATTTATAATTTAGAGGTTAGAAAAGGAAATTAAACTAAGCGAGTGTTAAAAAAACAACCCTTCATCTTATTTCACCTTTTCAATTTTATCTTTTTTTCTTTCTTAACAAATCCCTTATCGTTTTCCATCAATGTTTTAAAAATAAGTTCGGACCTCGGTCTAATTGTGAATCGGTCATAAAATCGATTCAGTTTAATAGCAAAATCGAAAATGACAAAAAATCAAGTTGGTTCAAAAAAAATCGAAACAGGGTTGAATCAATAAATTGGGTTCAATCCAATTTTTTAATTTATTTTAAAAACATTAAAATATGGAAAGATTTTATTAGCGAATTCAATGTTTAAATGATTTTATATTAAAATTGGAAGGTTAGAAAGGATACAAAAAAGGAAAATAATTCAAATAAAAAGATTTTATTAAAGGATTGAGTGTTTAGATGATTTTATATTAAAATTGGAAGGTTATGCACGTGAAAGGATACAAAAAAAGGAAAAAAAAATCAAATTCAAATAAAAAGATTTTATTAGGGGATTGAATGTTTAATGATTTTATATTAAAATTGGAAAGTTATGCACGTGAAAGGATAAAAAAAGGAAAAAAGTTCAAATTCAAAGGAAAGTTTTTGTATCAAGAAATGAATTAAAATGAAAACAAATTATTAATTAAATAAAATAAAAGAGAATTATATAATGAAAGAGAATAAAATCTGGTAATAATATATTAGTAATATACTTAGATTGAAATTAAATTTAATCTTATATTAAGTAATAATAAAAAATTGCTAAAATAAAAATAGATTATTAATCAAATCAAATAAAGGAGATTTATATTAAGGAAAAAAATAAAATCCGTGTTAGTAATCATTTTTAATTGATATTAAAATTAGATCATTATATCAGTAATAATAAAAAAGAGGAATATTCGGGTGCATTGACATATGAGTGCATACAGGTGCATACACAATTTTCTAGCCATTGGATCTGCACAGAGAAGCATGAAGGGCTGAGATGTGATCACACGCGTCCGGTTCATCCACAAGCATAGGCGTGTCCGGTTCGTCACAAACCGCCTTCGTGATGATCAGGATCGATGGCCGGCCGGCGTAGTAGCAGAAAGGAGAGAGAAGAGGGGCGTCAGGCGACAGCGAAAAGGGGGGCGTCGGCCCTCCTCTGCAACCTCGCCGACGCCCCCCTTTTCGTTGCCGTCGGCGAGGTCGTAGAGGGGGGCCGATGCCCCCCCGTTTTGCTGCCGCGCTAGCCAACGCAAAAGGGGGGGCGTCGGCCCCCCCTTTTTTGTTGTCCTCCAGGAAGTCACCGGGGGGAGGTCGCCGGTCGACAATCGAAGGGAGTGGGCGAGCGTCGATAGCTGAGGTTGGTGGTCGACGGTCGACGGTCGACGATCGGTGCAGGAGGTCGGCGCATGAGAGATCGGCTCAGGAGAGGTCACGATTTTTTTTTAACCGAATTTTTATTGAACCGGATTTCTATTAAACTAATAATATAATTGATGATTAAATCTCAACCATTATAACTAAAATAATTTTAATTTAACGATTGTAAACGAATGTATGCACCTATATGCATATATGCATCTAAGTGTGTATGCACTTAAGTGTATATGTACTCTAATATTCTTCAATAAAAAATAAAACTATTATTTAAATTAACATCTGATAAAAATAATAATTATTTAATTAGATTAATTATTTATATAATAATTTATATATAAATTATTATTAGTTGAACCAATTGACTCCCGATGATCGGATTTTTAAAATATTGTTTTCCACCCCCTTCAACTGAAAAAAAGAAACTTCATGTAGATACCCAGACAAGAATCATTCCCGAGTCTGAATTTCTCGGAGATCAAGTTTTTTTTTTTTTTCGTTTTTCCAAAGGAAAAAAGGAACAAAAGCCTGACAGAAATCCCACTAGAGGTACTTTAGCTAATTCGTCAATCTCATACGACAAAAAAAAAAGAAAAGAAATGTACCAAAGCTAATCCATGCACTAATAATTAGGTAATACATTGAGGGGGTACTCATGTGGAACATAATGACGCAGTACGTCTCCAAACACTTCATTTCAGAAGAGCAGATGGGAAGTTTGAATGGAGAGTTTCACAGCATCTGCACTTGTTTCTTCTTGTTCTCGGCCGCGTCAGCTGCTTCCACCTGCGCCTTGGCCGTCCGCAGATCTGCTTCGCTCGCTTCCTTCTCTGTCCTGGCCCTCGCTTTCCTTACCTAGAAGGACAGAAAGATGACTCCTGATTCAGAAACATAAAAGCATGCAATCCGAACTCGATAAAAAGTCGTGCATATATGAAATATGTATTATCCTGAACGGATGAATCATCGAGACATGATGAATGAACACTTTATTTGTGTTTATATAGAACTACTCTGCAGTTACCAACTTACCGTGCCTAGGATGTAAGCTTTGGCGTCCGCCCAGCCCTCCTCAACGGAGGCGGCGAAGGAGACCCACCCTTTCTTCATCTTGCTCCTCCATGTACCTGTGCTATGATCACTGCTGCTCCCTTGTTCCATCGAGACGAGATCCCTCTAATAGTTACTTTTAGTTGATTCCAACTCCCAACTCCCAACTCTTCCCCTCCCAGAAGCAGCAGCTTCTCGACCACTCGGCGGAGGTATTCGAACAAAGAGCACACCAGAAGCCACAGTGGAGTACGTGCGTACGTGGCAATAGGGCGAGACAGATGGCTACTCGAGACGAATCCTCTTGCCGGAACCGGCAGCCTAGCGGGGAAGGAGGACGTGACACGACACAAGAACCGAAAGTGTACAAATCTTTTGTTTGTTTATAGGCAAAATGATTGATTTTTCAGAGTTTTCTTTCTGCAGGAAACAAAAGGAAAATACCCAAATTTGATATTTTTTTCCCCAATTTTAGAATGGTATTTCGTTTTTAACCATTTTGACAAAGGTAATGGAAATATATGTTAATAGTCTCGTTGTTTCTACTTTTCCTGGTTTGTTCGATGATGCGGGAAGTCAAAGCCATTGTAGAATATGCTAATTAGTACGTCGTTTAAACGATTAAGTTCAAGGATACAATTGCAACACAAAAATGAGAACGAGTTTTCCTGTTATCGACATTGTTAGAACAAATCAGCCTGAGAAGCCATCACATAAAGCTGTTATACGCGCTCAATGGATCACTTTTTTTTTCCATTACAAAGGTTATAACGGTGACGAAATTGCACATAAAAGCAATGCAGTATTTACCCCAAAAAAAAAAGGAATGCAGTAGGAGGGCGGGGGAGCAGGCACCATCTGACCTAACAAAAATTGTAATAGATACATAAATTTTGCTGCACTATCATAGGGCTTATGACACAGACGCCACGACACAATCCATAACATCAGGGCCAGTTAACTTGCCCCACCACCTTTTCGTATTAATACAGATCCAAGAAAAAAAAAGTCACGACTCTGGTCAAGAAGATGAACCTGTAATTTATCTGCCATAAATACAAAGTCCCACTTTGTAGCTTATTCCAAGAATTGCTGCCGAGAGGAAGAATAGGCAGAAGCCACCTCGTAGCACACCGGAGAACGCTGGACCGTGAGATTTTGTAATTGACTGAGCCCGGAGATTTTTTAACCACGTCATCCTTGACGTTATAGGAAAGGAGGTAACCCATATCTCCATTCTTCTGCAAGGACCAGTGTTCTGAATTTCCAGATACAGGTAAACCGTGTATATGGAGGGGCTCAGCTGTCACGCGAAGCGAATTAGTTGAACCATTGTCAAAGCTCCCTTCAAAATATTTTCTTGGGATAGATGGAATCTCAGCAGCATATGCCGAGGGTGCAGCAATTGAGCCCAACATGCTGGCAAGGCGTCCAGCAACGGTTTTATCTTTACCTTGACTTGCTGGTAGATTTGCTTTACCTTGATTTTCTGGTAGATCTGTCACTAAAAACAATACACTGTCATGTGAATACAATTTTGCTATAAAGAACAAGAGATGCAAACAGTTTAAAGATTAATTACTATGACAATAGTTCCATGCCTCGTCATATATCCATACTTAAAAACTCGTAACTAAATAAATGCAATAAAATCTAACCAAAAAGAAAAGGAGAGCCATATAGCACAGGAAAATTGTGGTGCCCAGCAAAATATGATATATAAGCTGAACAGTCCAGAATGTTTTATGGTGACTAAATAAAAAGGATATTCAGAGTACCAACTAATGCTTCTGAAAGGTCTGAAAGGACATTAGGTGTTACCTGATTCAGCATTAAGGCCCTCATAATTGTTCATCAATTGATCATCAGCCAGAACAGAAGCCGAGAATGAAGCACCGGGAGTGACTATTGAACCTGGGGCCTGAATCATTGCAGTAATTATTTATAATTAGTCATACTCTATTTAACTTAGAAGTATTAACAAGTCCATTGCCAAGATCTGAAAAAAAAATAGAGTGCTCTAATAGACTTTTTACCGCATTAGCAAGATTGGATTGTGTCATAATAGAATTGAAAATTTCAGATTCCTCTGGAAAGCTTGGCACATCATATTGTAGGTTATCATCAGAAGCATCAAAGTAAGCCATTAAGTCATCAGGCACATCAAACGAAGGTTGCTCCGCAACAGGTGAGTGATAAAACTCATTCAATTGGACGAAATTGTTATGTATGAATGCTAGATCATCACCAGGTGCATCATAGAATGCAAGGACATCTTCAAGCTGTTGATGGGAACGATCAGAGTTCATGAACATATTGTCCCCAAAAGAGCGCATTTGTAGGGCTTCTAGTTGATCTGGATGTTGATGAACAGTATTCATGGACCCTTCATCTTTAAAAGTGTTCTTGAAATTGCTACCGTCACCTACTCGATCTTGAAAGCTCTCATCATGGCGGTTCCTTACAAGATGATTCATAGAATCTTCACTCGACAGTTTTCCGGCGTTTAGAATATCTGAAAGGTCATTTAGCTCCAAAAATTCATCAGTTTGGACCAGAGAAATGTGAGAAGAAGCTTCCGCATGAGGTTCTCTTTTAAAGTCATGGATGGGAATTGGATGACCCATTTCATCTACAGGGTCAACGATATCATTAATCAAACTAGGCTCCTTAAGCAACTCATCCAGTAGAGCAGTAGTATCATCTGCATTCTCACCACCATGCTGTCCAACAGGACTCGCTTGCAAAACCACAGGAATGTCATGTTGACCCTCGGAGTTTTGATTCTGAAATAATTCATAATTCATTCAGAACAATCATGTACTCAATTTAAAGATATAACGACAAAATTTTCTTAGGAGAAAATGCACGGACAATTTAACATCGAAGAAAGAATTCAGAATGCAGATCATTCGAAACAATGCCCTCATAGTGGGAATATATTAGAACCACTTCTTGTCCCTATGATCAGAATCAGAACATCCAAAGCACCATTCAGTTTGTAGAAGTCTCAGATTATGTACACCTAGTACAAAGTCACAACTTGACACCAGCTGATGGCTTGAAATTGTCATATTTTTAAGGGATGATGGCTTGCAAGTATTAATAATTTCTTGTCAAAAACCAACATTTACAATTATGATGATGAAATTTTGGACAGCAAATCGGACCTGTTGGCCAAGGATATAGACTCGTTGAGTAGATCTATGTCGCACCCATTATCTAAACATATAACAAACCTAGCAATTGCTTAAACTTCCTTTGGTTAGATGGCTATAGTCCCCTTAAAAATCTCTCTGGGGCTGATGTTTTCATTATCAGAACCAACCAAATAAATAACTTATTAATTAAGAAGGGACATGCACTCTCATCATCAGCCCATAGAATAAAAAAAGGCTCTGTCTGCAAGTCAGAGGTTTCTCTATGAAATTGTGTTTTATGCATAAACAAAGATTGCAATAAAATTTTGAGCTATGATGTCTATAGTGGGTGGTGATCTCATTACATGTCGATTACCTCTTATTTATACTTCCGCAAATAGTAAGTCATAAGAATAAAAAAAGATTGCATTTCCTAAGCCTATCTTACTTGCTAGCTCAATATTCTATTAGAATATTTTTTTTAAATAACTTGCATTTTCCTTTCATGTATCCACCCTCTAGGTCAAATATTTCAAATCTAAAATTTTCTCAAGAAAAAAAAACCATTTTGAATTCAAAATCATAGCTACATAAAATAAGAGATGAATAAGATGGATTTCACATGAAAAGAATGAATGCTAGCCACCACCAGCCTAAACTAGCTTCTATCTCCCAATAGATAACATGAGAAAGTGCTTAAACCTGGTGGTCCAAAAGGCAAATATGAATCAAGTGGCCAGAGCATATCAACTAAGCATCCGCAGATAATAAGTAGATAATAAGAAATCAGGCAGCAGAACTAGATCAGAAGTAGATAAAACGCCAAATAATCAAAGAACCAATTTTCATACATTTTCCGAGAGGATCTCAATGAAACCTAGGAGCATGTCAGACATTATAACCCAAACTGCTAAAAGGTTTCTCTTCACATAAAAGGGGCCTAGAAGTTATAATGGTACCAGGAAAACGAAGCTTATTGACAAAACCAAAATAAAGGTGAGGACGCACAACCTGAAGATCATTGTACTGCAGGTACTCTGGCTCCCCAGCATCAACAAACTCACCGACCTCGTTCATCATGGACAACTGGCCGGCAGACTCATCTTCCCACTCTTCCTCGACAAATGGAGCTCCATATTGAGCCCCATTCTGTGGACCAGCGCCGTTCTTCTGGAATATCCTGCACACAACGTATGCATCCTTCTCTTCTAAACGTTAGATGGGCCACGCCACCAAATTCCGCAAGAAAGAAGGAAATTTCAAGAAACAAAATGGAGAACTTCGTACAGATGTGCGCCAACCTCTTTAGGAAAGTACCTGCGGGACACCAGCCTCCGAGCGGTCATCGCCTGCAAGGCGATACTCGTGCATGACCCAATTGGTGCGGGCGCCGCGGGGAGCGCGACCAGAGTGGAAAACGAGGGTCTTCTTCATGCCGACGACGCAGGAACCGTGGCGGATGGAGCGGTCCTTTCCGGTGGTCTTCCAGTACCCGTCGGCGGTCGCGCGATTGGTGCGGCCGCGATTGGACTGCTTGCGGTCGAGGGGGCTGAAGAAGAACCACTCCATGTCGCGGCTGCGAATGCGGGATAGACCCGGGAGCTCCCAGGGCTCAAGCCTGTAGAGGTCGACCTCCGCGATCGCGTCCACGCGCAGCGGCCTCCCGGCGACCTTCCGCTTCAGGTAGTAGCTGACGAGTTCCTCGTCAGTCGGGTGGAAGCGGAATCCCGGCGCCAGAGAGGCCGCCCCCGTGGTCGGCGGCGCCGCCGCCGCCGCGGCAGCAACAGCAGAGCCGGCGTCTGTTCCGTTCATGGATCGGAACAATCGAAGTCAAGGATCAAAAGACGGAGGAAATTGGAGCGAAAAAGAGTGCTCCAAGGACGAGAAACCGATGAGAAAATTTTGTGTTAGGGTTTGGAAAATTTTTGGGTCGCTTCTTTTCTCATGGCGTATAAAATTTTGGGGGCGGCGGCGCGGCGGCGGAGAAGAAGAGGAAGAGCGTTTGAGAACAAAATATGGGAAGATGGGAGTGCTGGAAGAGGGAGGGAGACAGCGCGCTATTTGCACCGGTGGTTTCTACGCCCGTGGCGCGACCCCATGAATCGCGAGGACGATGTAGCGAGTGGGTCCCGACTCGTGGCGCGTTACGCGTCGCGCGCGGCTTTGGGACTCGGAAATCGGAGTAAACTTGTGCCTAACGTTCATCCGAAACCCGTTAGTCCGTTTTGGCGTGTAGTCAGTCACCGAGTTGAATCGGTTAAATAGGTTGCTTTTTTTAATTATCTTAAATTAATATTATAGTATTACAAAATTAGTCCATTTGACTAATATTTAAATCTCGGGAAAAAATGGTCTACCAGTATTTAAAAGAGGTAAACAGGAGTACCCATGTCAAGGCGTCATTTTATGCAGTATAATTAAACGCGGGTACATTATATCATAACGAAAAATGTGGACATGCATAAAACAAATTGAAGTATTAAATAACCCGCTTGAGCGAAATAAATTGTTTGGCAATGTACTAGTTGGTCGCATTAACATGTTTTTATCAGTTTTTGTGTGGGAGCGTGTGTCACGGGGTCATTTTTCGCTCGATCGATCCGTGCGGCGTCTAGACGTGTCCAACGTCTAGGCAAATTCTTTTATGCGCTTTGCGAAAGCTTACTTATGTCACTTTTTATATGCTACAACTTTTGGGACGTACGATTTCGAACGGACGCTTCTTCGGTGGAGGCGTTTGTGAACAAACGGGCACCTTGGTGTAATGCTCGATCGTTTGGGACGTTTTGGGACGCTCTTTTGTGGGTTACCACCACATGCTTGAGGCATGATACTAGATTTAGGGAAGCTTAAAATCTTTGTTGAGAAAATATGGATGATTACAACGCTTCGGGAGGAGCACTAGCGGGTCTCCCCTACTATACCAACGTTTCGGGTGATAGGTTTGTGACGTGTGGTGTGGAGGACCATCTCCGGGGGTATACTTTTCTGGAGTGCAAATTACAAAACTGTCACCACCACACTTAAAAAATAAACTAAGTACAAAAGTTGATTGAAAAGAAAAATACATGATAAGATAACTTGACGTGCTCCGGGGAGAAGCCCTCGGGATATTTTTCCACACTCAAGTCAGCGACGTCCCTAGAGCTGCAGCTTAGAATTCTTCAATCTTCTGCTTGAACTACCACAAGTGTTCGGCTGTCTCCCAATTTGTGTCGACGTTCGGTCTTCCGCTCCATCGAACAAAGTACTCCTTCCTCCGATTCTTCGTGCGGACGGCGAGTACTTCTTCAACTTGATCAGTAAACTGTTGACGGATGGCCGGCGGGGCGCGGTCTGAAACCTCACGCCCGGGATTTTCAGTGTTTTCAACGAAAGACTTGAGCAAGCTGACATGGAAGACGGAGTGTTGCTGCATCTGGAGCGGGAGCTCCAACTTGTAGGCCACTTTGCCTACCTTCTTCAGGATCTTGAAGGGGCCCTCGTAATGCCTAACGAGCCCCTTATGCAGATTCTTCCCACTTAGTCGAAGATGTTGGATCAGCTTTACTAGGACCAAGTCTCCGACTTCAAAGTTGACGTCCCGTCGGGCGGTGTCCGCCCACTTCTTCATGCGCTTCGATGCCTTGTGCAAACATGCTCTTGCCATGTCATTCTGCTCATGCCATTCTCTCGCCATGCGGTGAGCGGCGGGGACTTTGCCACCATAAGAAGTGGCGACGGCCGGGGGCGTTAGAGGTTGCTGCCCCGTCACTATCTCGAAGGGACTTCGATTGGTCGACTCGCTTCGTTGCAGGTTGTAGGAGAATTGCGCGATGTCGAGTAGCTTCGTCTAGTCCTTCTGATTGGTACTCACATAGTGCCGCAAGTAGATCTCCAGGATACAATTCACCCTCTCAGTTTAGCCGTCGGTTTGAGGATGAAGTGATGTTGAGAAATACAGGTTAGAGCCCATCATCTTGAACAATTCCTTCTAAAGTTGTCAACGAATCGCTCATCACAATCGCTGACGATGCTTTGTGGTAGGCTCCAATACTTCACTACATGCTTCATGAATAACTCCGCAGCTTCAGTAGCAGGATAACTTGCGGAGCCGGCGGCGAAAATAACATACTTGGAGAATCGATCGACGACCACCATGATGGTACCTGCCCTTTCAGACTTGGGCAGGCCTGTGATGATGTCCATGGAGACATTTTTCCATAGACGCTCTGGGATGCGTAGAGGTTCCAGAAGTCCGTCGGGCGCTTGATTGAGATTCTTGTCTTGTTGGCAAACAAGACAGGTCTTCACTAAAGCTTCAATGTCGTCCTCCATATTTGACCAGAAGTAGTTGTCTTCGATGAGTGTCAAAGTGCGGCGGATGCCCGGATGTCCTGCCCACTTGGAGCCATAGCACTCTTGCATGATAGTGCGACGCAAGTTGCCGAAGAGTGAAACATAGATGCGACGTTCCTTGGTGAAGATCAGCCCATCTTCCACCCAAAAGCGGTATGTCTTGCCCTCCGTCGCTTGCTCAAACAAGTTCTTCGCCGTGGGGTCTGATTCTAATCCCTTCTTGATCCTCTCGATGAGGTCGGTCTGAGAGGAGCTCATGGCCGTCAATTCCGCGCGTCGGCTGAGGGCGTCGACAATGACATTCGTCTTGCTAGGCTTGTACTCCAGAATGTAGTCGAACTCCGCCATAAAATCTTGTCATCTTGCCTATTTCGACGAGAGCTTCTTCTGTGTTTCGAAGTAACTTGTCGCGACATTGTCCGTCTTGATGTGGAATCGCGACCCGAGAAGGTAGGGCCGCCATGTTCTAAGATAGTGAATCACCGCGGTCATCTCCTTCTTCTGAACGGCGTAGCGCCGCTCCGTGTCATTGAGTTTGCGACTCTCGAACGCCACGGGATGCCCCTCCTGCATAAGAACTCCTCCAATGGCATAGTCAGACTCGTAGGGCTTAGTGTGGTCTGGCAGGACGAGCACCGGTTCCTCCGTCATGGCCTTCTTGAGGGTGTCGAACGCTTCCTGGCATTTCGGCGTCCACTCCCACTTCACATTCTTCCGGAGGAGATTCGTCAAAGGGGTCGTCACATGTGAATATCCCTTGACGAACCGCCTATAGTAGTTCGTCAGGCCAAGGAACGAACGCATGTCGGGAACCCACCTGAGCGACTCCCACTCCACGATGGCTCGAATCTTCGTGCCATCCAAATTCAGCGTTTTACTTCCGACGACATGTCCCAAGAAGTGTACTTCCAGTTGCGCGAAGGCACACTTCTCCCGCTTGACGTAGAGCTCGTTCTGTCACAACACCTCGAACACTTGTCGAATGTGCTCGATATGCTCCTCCAAGGTGCGGCTGTAGATCATGATGTTGTCGAGGTAGACAATCACGAACCTGTTAAGGAATGATTGCAATACCTTGTTCATGAGGGTGCAGAAGGTCGCCGGGGCGTTGGTGAGGCCGAAAGGCATCACAAGGAACTCGTAGGAGCCATATCTTGTGACGCACGCCGTCTTCTGCACATCATCTTCCGCGATCCGGACTTGCCAATAGTCCGAACGAAGATCCAACTTGGTAAACCATCTTGCACCACCAAGTTGGTCGAACAAGTCCGCCACCAAGAGGATGGGGTACTTGTTCTTCACCGTAAGCTTGTTGAGCGTCCGGTAGTCGATGCACATCCGAAGGGAACCGTCATGCTTCTTCTGGAAGAGAACCGGAGCGCCATATGAAGACTTTGAGGGCCGAACATATCCTGCATCTAATAGTTCGGTAAGTTGCTTACGGAATTTTGCGAGTTCTGGAGGGGCGAGCCGATAGGGGACTCCATGTGGGGCTTTCGATTCTGGGATCAAGTCGATGACATGATCCACTTCACGCTTCAGCGGGAGCAGTTTTGAGAGTTCCGGGGGCATGACATCCGCAAAGTTCTCAAGGGCTTCAAGGACTTTGGGAGGTGTTGGAGTGGAGGCCTTCGGATCTTTCAAAATGGCGGTCGCCAAGAAGGTGTGCTCCTGTTTACACAACCCCTTCGCCACCTGCATGGCAGAGAGGGTCTTCTGCTTGAGATCTCCTCTTGACCTCACAGGGACGTTGTAAGGTCCCTTGGGGTCGAAGATGACCATCGAGTTGGTGAGCGGGATGTCACATGTAGCGATGTGTCGCAGAAAAGAGATGCCCGCCACCACTTCGTAGTCATCCACTGGTGCCACCGACACGTCAAAGCTTCCCGACCACTTGCCGATACGAACCTTCACTCAAGGAGAAATTTCTGTGGTCGAGATAGACTTCGCGTTCACCGTCTTGAACGTGGCATTTGTCTTCTGTAGTGGCAACTTTAGCTTCTTGGCGGCCACTTTCGATACGAACAAATCCGGTGCTCCCGTGTCGATGAGGGCGTTGAAGACTTGCCCGTTCAACTCGATGTCCGCATAAAGTCGAGCAGCCGTTGAAGGACCCTTCGAGGCATTGATGGCGCTGAGGACGTGCATCGAACTGAGACACGCCTCCTCCTTCTCCTTCTCGTCGGGGCAATACATTGCGTTGACTGTCGCCTTCTGCGGACAATCGCTTGTCCAACGTGGACCCTTGCAAATGTAGCAAGACTTTGGCGGCTTTTCGTCCCTATTGAATATTTCATTGTTAGGCTTCCTGTCTTGGTGTCCATTGCCTTTGTTTTGATAGTGCGGCTTGCCTCCTTGTGACTTCGACTTCTCTCCTCCACCATTGCCTTTGTCCGAGGGCTTTGGTGGTGAGGCGCTCATTTTGGCGTACTCCACGAGCGACTCCGCAGCGGCGACTAGCGAGCTGAGGTTGGAGCAATCTCGTCGCTCCAACTCCGTCCTAGCCCATGGCTTCAAACCCTTCACGAAGACCATCAGCAACGTGTCTTCATCCACTTGGGAATTCTGTAGCCGGAGCTCGATGAACTCTTTCACATACTTCTTCAACGTGCCTTCTGGCAAATGTTGAACAACGCAATCTTGGCCTACAGTCCCGACTTGGCAGGGCAGAAGTAGTTGGTAAGCTGCCTCTTGAAGTCGTCCCACTTCACAATGGGATCAACGATGCCACGCTCCACGTCGTCGCAATGACACCGCCACCACAGACTCGCCGCATCTTGCAAGTAGAAGGATATGGTCTTCACCATTCTCGCTTCAAACAGCACAGAAAGTCATTGATCTCCATTGCCAATCGCTCGCCTTCGTAGGGCCGCGGCTTCGGCACCTCAATCCTTGCCTCATGCGGGGCGGTCGCCTTGGGACGCCGCCCATCTCCATACCGTCGCTTGAGTTCTTCCCGCATGGTCTTAAACTCTTCCTTCATCTCGAACCGCATGTTTGAGAGACCATTATCCAATGTCTCCCGCATGTCCATGATCGTCGTCTCCATGGACTCGAGCCGTGTATACAACGGCGCTATCTCCTCTCGCAACGTTGTGAGATCCACGGTCTTCTCCAATTTCCGCTCGTGCGTTGCGAGTTGGTCTTGCATTTCGCCCACGTCCAATTGGAATTGGCCGAGGCGTTGCTCGAAGGCGGACATGGCGTCCTTCGAGCGGGCGCGCCCTCGCTCCTGGCGGCCCTTCTCCGGTGCGACGGGTTCATGTGTCATCTCCGAGTTCGACGTCATTTCACCTTGATCGTCGAACGCCAACTTGAGCAGTCCCAGAAACGCTTCTCTGATACCAACTTGTCACGAGGTCATTTTTCGCTCGACCGACCCGTGCGGCACCTAGACGTGCCCAACATTTAGGCAAGCTCTTTTATGCGCTTTGCGGAAGCTTGCTTATGTCACTTTTTGTATGCCACATCTTTTGGGATGCACGGTCCCGAGCGGACGCTTCTTCGATAGAGGCGTTTGTGAACAAATGGGCACCTCGACGTAACGTTCGATTGCTTGGGACGCTCTTTTGTGGGTTGCCACCCCACGCTTGAGGCACGGTGCTAGATTTAGGGAAACTTGAAAACTTTGTTGAGTAAATACGGATGATTACAACGCTTCGGGGGAGCACTAGCGGGTCTCCCCTACTATACCACCGTTTCGGGTGGTAGGTTTGCGACGTGTGGTGTGGAGGACCATCTCCGGGGGTGCACTTTTCTGGAGTGCAAATTACAAAACTGCCACCACCACGCTTGAAAAATAAACTAAGTACAAAAGTGGATTGAAAAGGAAAATACATGGTAAGATAACTCAACGTGCCCCGAGGAGAAGCCCCCGGAACACGTGCACGCTTTCTACTCTCATCAGCTAATTAATTAATATAAGAGTTATTTCCTCTTACGTCCTCTGAACTATCGCGAAATATCACATCTAACCCTAAACTACAAACTTCATTTTTTGGGTACTTAAACTATCGCGACTTTTTCAGTTTGGTCATTCCGTCCAATTCCGTCGACTTCTCCATTATTTTTTATTTTTCACATTTATGAAATATCCATTATACCCATGCGTTAATCTACTTTTATATAAAAAAATATAATAATAAATATAAAAATAATTTTTTTAAAAAAAAGAAAGTGAGGGGGGCGGCGACGACCCCCCCCCCCCCCCTCTCTCTTTCCCGACGTCGGGAAATAAAGGAGAGGAGTGGGACACGGGGGGCGGTCGACAATCAAATCATGCACCCCCCACACCCCCCAGGATGATAACGCAACCACATTAACATCTGCAACACTCCTCATGGACATTTTCTTCTGGAAAATCTGAACCTGCTCAAGCTCCTCTCTAAGTCTCAATTGAAGAGCCTTCCTCTCTGACTTGGTCATCTTTGACAGTGATAGAACTTCCAAAGGTACATTGAAACTATCACGATTGTCAGCGTTTAGGCTTATGCACTTCCTCTTTGGGGCAGATGAGTCCTCGGAGTCTACATGACCAGAACTGCCAAAGCCATCTGACTCGCCCACAGTCTCTACTGCGTGCCGATAATCTGGCACAAAACCTGATGAGTACCCTTTCGAGAACCTCTGCGTTTTCCCCATCATCGCAAATAACAGATCTAGTTGGCATCTGTTGGAAGGCTTCCTATACGACAATGCCAAACTTATCTTCGGTGCATTCAGAAAATAGTTTCTAGAGGCACACAAATCAACTTTCACGCACACAAAATTCGTGGATTTCAATTTCTCTTTATCCTTCTGCAAATAACGCACAAAAAATACCAACAAAATCCAACACTCATGCACATGGATGTAAGTCAAAATCAGATCGCTAAGATGGAATTCTTACCAAAACTGGACGTTTAAGCTAATAGGGATTGATTCAGACGGATCCCCAGGAGCAATCTCGCCGCTTCTACCGCAAAACAACCCAAAACCCTAGTTTCCAGCGGAATTCGCCACCCGCCCTGAAATCCTCACTTCTCAAACAAGAAGGGTAAGAGACGCAAAACCATCTGCATGCCCACTGGAATACATGAACACCAACCCTAATTTCCCCGCTGGCACCAACAAGTTCCAAATCTCGTGTCCAAAATTCCTCCCAATAGCCGACGACGACGACGCAGAGGGGGGATGATGACCCCCCTCCTCCCCGGTCGTCGCCCCCTGCGTCGTCGTCGACGACGACACAGAGGGGGGCGGCGACCCCCCCTCCCCCCTCCTCCCCTCTATTTCCCGGCGTCGGGAAAGAGAGTGGAGGATGGCGGGTGGGGGTCGCTGCCCCCGTCGTCACTTTTTTTTAAAAAATATTTCTATATTCATTATTATATTTTTTATATTAAAGTGGACTAACGTAGGGGTACGATGGATATTTCACAAATGAAAAAAAATAACAGAGAAGTCGACGGAATTGGATGGAAGGATCAAACTGGAAAAATCGCGATAGTTTAGGTACCCAAAAAATGAAGTTCATAGTTTAAGGTTAGATGTGGTATTTTGCGATAGTTCAAGAGAGGTTAGAGGAAATAACCCTTAATATAACTAGTTACTCATTAATTAATCGAATGGTAAGGAAATAGCTAAATCATTGTGTGGGTGTTCTTCGAAGCAAATTGTTATAAAAAAATATATATCTTCATTAATTAAGTTGGGGAATTAAGTGCAAACACAATATGATTTAAACGAAGAATGCATCTTAACTTGCCTATTGTAACATCTCACGATTTCGTGATGGGTAATATAGTAATTTTATAAGTTAATTAGAATTCTTAATGAATTGAAGATGATCAAAGGAAAATTTGAGAAAAAAATATGAATATAATTGAAAAAAGAATATGAATAAAAAGAAAGACTAATCCTATAAATTAGAATTAGAGTAGGATTAAAAGTATGATTAGGAAGAAAAAAATAAAGAAAGATTAAATCTTACTGAGAGTAGGAATTATAAGTAGATTAAAATTAGAATTTCAATTTAACTTGAGATTTTAAAAAAAATGCTTAGTAAATATAGGACTCCAAATAAGATAGGATTGAGAATCTTATGACTTAAAAATATTTTGATCATTAAAATAATATTTATTATTATTTTAATTTATAAATTAGGTGATAAAATATTATGAAATTAAATAACTAAGAAAATTAAGAAAATGAAGAAATAAAATGATAAAGCGAAAGTAGAGTTTAATTGAGAAAAGTTATGGAAAAAATAGAAAAGAATTTAAGTAGAGATAGATGTTTGATATGTATAATTATGAAATAATTAGTAAAATTTAGATTTAACTAAATATGAATTTTTAACATAAGGTAATTAACAATGAATGACCATGATTGATGGAGAAATAATCTATGGCCCAATGCGCGCGGTACAAAGTTCATGATGCGGAACTTTTTTTATTTAGCCAACCTATTCTTTATGCTCATAGAAAATGGATAGCCTCTTTTCCAAATTAGAGAATATGAATGAAGCTTCTTTAGGCTATCCATAATATGAATTAGAGTCCAGTTACTCTCTTTCATGTTAAACAGAACGTAAAAAAAAAGTTCCTTGACTTGAATGCAATTTGGAACCATGTCGTATATGTTAAGGAAACATTAGTTTCTTATTATTTAATGTGCATCTTGTAATTCATAGAAATTGGGGGTAATATAGTCCTTATGTAGGGGCCAACCTATCCAACTTTCAGGCATCAAGATATGTTTAAGTAAAAAATCATATTTAAGAACTATAAATAAAGCTTAAAGGGTGAATAGAAACTATTGTTTATCTTCACAGAATTTCTGTACGAGAGTGTCCTCTTTCTCCTCCGTTTTTTCACAAATCGATACATCTGAGAACGTGATCGGCATATCGTCTTGAAGCCCCGATAGAGGAGAACAAAATTCAAATGATAGGCATGAGGTCCAAGGTCTCATCGCGAAGAAATCATCGACCAAAGTATCGCCGTTCGTGCAGCCATCAAGGATTCCTAATTAGTTTTTCAACCAACTTAAGGTACATAAGAGGATCTCCATGGTGTCGATTTTTCGCGACATGTACCCTTTATATAGAGATATATTGATATATTATTTGCATTGATTGGATAATTGAATGATCGAAAACTAATGTCGGAATCATCATTTCTCAACGAAGGCAGAACCTAGCCCAACCCGGGTGCGAATAGGATTTGACCAGACCGAGTTCGTATAAACCTGATCTGGGTTATATAGAGCACAACACAAGACTAGGCCGAGTTCATATAAACATGATCCGTGTTTTGGCGCGATGGACGTAGAATGTGAATCGGGCAACCCGACCTGAGACCCGGCCAAGGCATATTGGACCATCGAGAATACGGCCCAGGTTCCATCCGACGCGGGCCAAGTTCTGGGGATAAAAAATATATTTTTATGAATTAATTTATATTTTATTGAATAGTTATGATTATTAATCATTGTTGATCATTTGATTAACATCCTTGATTTCAGTATGATCATACTTGATCAGATTGTCATATTATTATTATTATTACACTCAATCATGATATTAATTATCGTATTGATTTATTGACCTTATTATTGATTGATCCTGATCAAAATGTTATCATATTCGATTGATTATTATCATATCTAATCATACCAAAGATAAATTGATAAAGATAGACATTTTAAGTAATTGAAATAAAATTACAAAATTGACCTTTTTATTATTAAAATGTTATCATATTACAAAATTAACATTTTAAGTAATCAAAATGTTATCATATTATCATTGTTATTACACTCAATCATGATATTAATTATCGTATTGATCTATTGACCTTATTATTGATTGATCTTGATCAAAATGTTATCATATTCGATTGATTATTATCATATCTAATCATGCCAAAGATAAATCGATAAAAATAGACATTTTAAGTAATTGAAATAAAAAATTACAAAATTGTTGGAGCTCATATCGCTGATTGCGCCTTCAGGTTGATTGAATTTTCGGACTAATTACGCCTTTGAACTGATGAATTCGTCAGGCTAATGGGTTTTCGGACTAATTGCACCTTCGGACTGATGGATAATCAAATGAGACAGATAGCATAAAAACTACGATTGTCCTAGGTGTAGTCTTTCGTCCCCCATCATATCCGAAGTTATGATTGACATAAAATGACATGGTGTCATTAATAATAGAAAGCTCTCATATTGCACCCAAAAAGGATTGATTCTAACACTAAAGATTGAATTGGTAATTGAATTGAATCGAATTGAATTGGTAATTGAATTGCACCAAAGCGACTGATGGACAATTAATTTCACCATAGTGGTTGATAGATTATTAATTTCGCCCTTGTGATTGATGGATAACTAATTTGCCCTCGTGGCTGATGGATAATCGAATTGTGTCTTTATAGTTGATGGATAATGTGCCTGATAAATGAATTGGTAAATTGTTTATATAATTGAATTGATAAGTTATTGTGGCCTTCATCGACTTTTGGAAAATAATTTGATCAATTGATAATTGTTATTTGAATGATTAATTATTGAATTGTAGCCTTCGCCGACCTTTGACCAATTGAAAATTGATCAATTATTAATTGAATTGTGGCATTCACTGATTGATTAAAGATAATTGATATTGAATTAATAATCATATTAAATCGAATCGAGATAGAATTGATATGAAATTGAATTGATATTATTCATCGATAAATTGATGATATAGATAATTATTATGGTTGATCAATTGGATTATTGTTTAGTGTTAATGGATAATTGTCATGATCAATCATATATTTCTTATAGATAAGTGTTTATTGATAGTATTGATATTAATATTAATCATAAGTGATATTGATAATTGTTATGTGAGACCCTACGTATATTAAGTTTTATCCTTGTATTTGGAACTATACAGATGGATGCATAGCGGTGGCGAGACGATTGATGACTCCTCTGATAACTGATATATATGCACATATACATGTCCATTATTATATAGGTCTAGGGCATATGAACCCACTGCCATTGGATTAATGATTCCGCACGTTGTAAAGGTTATTATATTTTATTATTTTGCTACTATAAATCAATATATTGACTAGTAATAAAATTGACAGTCACTGAGATAGTCTTTTAGACAAATGCAAAAAAATCTCGACATGTTACAACTATAATTAGTGTCACAAATTGAATGAGAAAAAAATGTTGCCCGGTAATACACGACAGCAAAAGAAAGATTGAAATCAGCATATTGGTGGTAAGAAACCGAAGCTTCGTTTACTTGGATCAATCATGGATTGATAAAAGTATTGCCAACTCGTGCCCATTGCCAACCACCCTACGCTTGAACGGTTGATGATTGACACATTGATCTCACTTCATTACATGGCACACGAAATAAATGTCAACGAGGAGAAAAAAGAATGCTACAGATGAGTTTTTGCTGTCCATTTTGCAAGTAAATCTCCAGAGCACACAGAAGGCGTGGCTATCATAATCATATATGTTGGAATCGCCCATGCATGAGCCTCCTTGCATGGCACCATGCCATGGTATGGCGTGATGGCCGTGCCAAGGCATGGCTGCCATGCGAGGCATGGCTGCCATGCAGCATGCATGAAGGCCATGCCTCTCCACACTTCTCGGTAGCACTTTTGGCTTTTGGCTTGGCCTTTTGTGGCCAAGCACCTCTATAAATAGAGGTCCCTTGGTGCATTTGAGATGAGTTCAAGGATGAGTGCAAATTCAAGTGTGAAGTGTTGAGTTGAACTTGTGTGGTTGCTCCCTTCATTCAATTAGCATTGCTCTTTCTTCTATCATTTGTATTTGAGTCGTGGTATTGTGTTTCATTTCTACGTGATTTGGTTCCCGTCACGCGTACGAGTGCAATCCGTAGCTTATTCGTGGAGAAGCCGCGTGGACGATTCGCTTCCGCAAGAGGTACTTCGTGAACCTCCTTCATATTATTATATTTATTAATTTCTACAATTTGTATCAGAGCTATGTCGGCTACTCCCGAAATTTTTTAAAAATTCATTCTTAAAAAAAAAGGAAGAAAACCTTTCGGCTGTAAAAAAAAAAGGCAGAAGAACTGCCTGGCTTATGGCCTGGCTGGTCGCGCGTGGGCGTGTGGCCCAGCTGGGTGCAGGCACATGGCCCGGCTCGCTCGCCCAGCGTGCGGAAAGGCACGGCCAGGTGGCGCGCGCACGGGCGCTGTGCACGCGGCCCAGCGCCTTATGCGGGCACGAGGCCCAGCAGGCGCACACACATGCAGGCGGCCCGGAGATGCACCTAATAGTGCACGTAAGCTCGCGGCCGAGCGGAAGAGGCGGGCTGGAAGCCGACTCGGCGCAATCTGACTCACGGCCTGGACGGGCGCACACAAGCGCGGCCCAGTGGTGTGCGCTAGTTAGTGGCCCAGCGGCCATGCGCGACCAGCTCGGCGCGCGAGGGCTCGCGGCTAGCTGGGCGCGCGCTCGGGCACGCGACACGTGCGGGCGCGCGGCCCGATTAAGTGGGCCAATGCTGTGTGCAGCCCAGAAGGATATTTTTCCCATTTTTTTTAATTCTGAAAAGTCAGAAAACATCATAAATTGCTAGAAAATTATAGAAGTAACGGAAAATTGTGAAATTTTTTTCTAAAGTTTTCTTTCATTTTATGAAATATTATAGAAATTTTAATTGCATTTTATTGCTTTGTGACAATTTATGCAATTAAATTACTTCTTTGGAAATTGATAGAAAATTATGGAAAATAGGGATAAATGTTAAAATCTTTTTCCAGATGTTTCCTATCAGAATATAAATGCATATGTAAGTTTAATTGCATTTACAGTTTAGTGCTAATTAATGCAATTAATTTTATGAGAAATTGAACATATGCATGAAAGAAAATTAATTACATAAATTTTGAGTATGTAATTAATTGTATATGTTTTTCGAGAGGCATGTATGTTTTGTAAATTTTATCACGTGTATGATTTGCATAGTTATTTTTTTCCTTAGTGAAAAATACAAAAGAAAAACATGTCATGTGTATTATACGAGAAAAATTGATAATTAGTTAATTTTTTCTATCATGCATTCTCATAATAGATAATCATGTTTCATCAAACTTAGAGAAATAAATTTATGCTAATTTTTTCTAAACTATTTAGACATAATAAATGAAACATGAAGTGATTAATGTCTAATTACTTGAGAAAACATAAGACATAATATTTTTGGATTATCAGTTGATCCAAAATTTGGAAACGATTTGTCACATTATTAATTTAATAAATGGTAATTATCCTAGGAATAGTGGGAGATGAGTGGGAGCGTAGAGACCTCTCGATGTCATTACTCTTGAATTGTGTCATTTATTATTTTGAATGTTTGTGACAAATTAAGACATGCATAACGTAATTCCTTTTGTTCTCTTAATGAACCTAGACTATTGACCATGGCATCAAAGTCCATAATTGTCGACCTGAATAAAGGGGATAAACTGAACGGTAAAAATTATGATATTTGGCATCGAAAAGTTCAGTATTTTTTAGAGGAACAAGATGTTTTAGAGACCATCAAACATGTCATGCCACAACCGGCACTTGGTAATACTGCCCAACATAGAAGGGATGCTAAGGCATTTCGAGCCTGGTCCAAAAAGAGTCGTATTGCTCGCATTCTGTTGTTGAGTACAATGGAACTCTTTTGTGTGCAAATTTGAGGTTTATCAAACGGCATTTGAAATGTGGGCAGCTATCCAGAACAAGTCCGGTATCACATCAACTTTCAAGTTGAGGATGTTGACCATCAAATTTGATTCCTATACGATGCGGCCTAATCACACCATGAGGCAGCACCTAAGGGAAATGATGAACATGATACGCGAACTCAAGAATGCCGGACATGTGCTCACTGATGAGCAGCAAGTGCAAGCAGTTATCCGCTCTCTTCCCAGATCTTGGGAACACATGCGCGTCAACCTGATGCATAATGACAATATAAATAATTTTGATGATGTGGCTCGTCACCTAGAAATGGAGGATGAGGTACTGGAATCTCAGAAATCCTCTAGTCAAGCATTAGTTACTGAAATAGGTGGACGAAAGCATGGCCTAAGTTCCACATGCAAGAGGTCGCGTAAGTCGCACCCCAATAAGAGGAGCGGATATAGTGGACAACAGAAGGTTCAGCACCAACAGCGCAAAAAGAAGAAGCGTTGTGGCAAAGTGGATAAAAGCAAAGTGAAATACTACAATTGTGGTAGTCATGGTCACTTCGCTCGTGAGTGCACTGAGCCGAAGAAGGTTTGTCCTGACCATATTTTCTTTGCGTATGTTTCTAGCTGTGTTCTGGTTGCTGTAACTCATCCTTCGTGGATTGTAGATTCCGGAGCAACAGACCACGTAGCCAAGGAATGTGAGATTTTTGTCGAGTTTCGTCGACTCAGTGCAGTCTTTAAGTACATCTACGTAGGAGACAATAAAAGAGTGAAAGTCAAAGGGATAAGAAGTTGCAAGTTAGAACTTACTACGTAGGAGACAATAAAAGAGTGAAAGTCAAAGGGATAGGAAGTTGCAAGTTAGAACTTAGCAATGGAAAAATCCTTTACCTCCACGATGTTTTGTATGCCCCTGATTTTCGACGAAACTTAATATCTGTATCCACTCTTGATGCATATAGATATGTAATAACTTTTGGCTCTAAACATCTGAACGTCTCAATGGATGGTGTTCATATATGCAATGGCTTTCTTGAAAATGATTTCTATGTTCTTAATACTGCATGTGTTGCTAGTAGTTATTCATTTATGTCATCCGTTGATGTGAATGAAAGTGTCAAGACTTGGCATGTCAGACTAGGACATATAGGACAAGATCGAATGAATAGACTAATTAGAGAAGGACTCATAAACTCCCTCGCTAAAGTCAATCTGCCAATTTGTGAAGAATGTCTAGCTGACAAGCAAACAAGAAAACCATTTGGAAAAGGAAAGCGTGTTGAGTTTCCATTGCAATTAATCCACTCGGACGTATGTGGTCCAATAACTGTCCAAGCAAGACACGGTTTCTCATACTTCATCACATTTATTGATGATTATTCACGCTATGGGGTCGTATACTTGATGTCTTATAAGTCCGAGGCTATAGATTGCTTTGTGCGATTTATGAACATGCTTGAGAATCAATTAGATCGCAAGATTAAGTCCTTGCGAACCAACCGTGGTCGTGAGTATCTTTCAAATTTATTCAAAAAGTTATGTGGTGAAAAAGGAATAGTTAGACAACTAACAATTCCAGGAATTCCACAACAAAATGATGTTGCGGAAAGGAGAAACCGTACTCTACTCGATATGGTCCGGTCTATGATGGCACAAGCAAACTTACCAATTTCGTATTGAGGAGATGCATTGCTTACAGCTGCCTACATACTCAACCGCGTACCATCGAAGTTTGCTTCCACTCCCTACGAACTTTGGACAGGTCGTAAGCCTGACCTAAGTTATTTACGTCCATGGGGATGTACCACCTATGTCCTTGACAACTCTCAAAAGTATGAAAAGTTGGGCCCTAGAGGCAAGAAGTGTATCTTCATCAGATATCATGAAACCTCTAAAGACTATGTGTTCATAGGAGAAAAGGGATGATGGAATTATTACAGAAATTGAGAGTAGAGATGTGACATTTATAGAGGAAAATTTTCCAAAGCAATGCGAGATTGATAGAACACTTCACTTAGAAGAAGTTAGGAATCTCATAATGGCGACATATGCGGATCACAGTGTAGAAGAGTTTGTCCCTTCATCACACCTTGATCCGAGTGGGAGCATTTCGTCGTCAAACGAGAATCCAGAGTGCTCACTTCGAAGGACTACTAGAAAGAGCATCCCACGCCGACGATTTGACATCGAAGGAATTCATGAAGTTCATATAGTAGATCCTGAAGAAGAGCTTGAGTCTAATTCAATCAATGAGGCTCTCTCGTCTTATTATAAAGAAAAGTGGATTAAGACAATGGAAGAAGAATTACAGTTTATGAAGGCAAATCAAGTTTGGGACTTGATCTCCCGCCTGGTTGTAGAGCAATTGGGAACAAATGTGTTCTTAAAATAAAATGAGGCAGTGATGGATCCATTGAGAGATACAAAGCTCGCTTAGTGGCGAAAGGCTTCACCCAAGAGGAGGGTGTTGATTATGAAGAAACCTTTGCTCCAGTTGTAAGGTTTTCTTCTATTCGCCTTATCCTAGCAATTGTCGCACATATGGACTTGAAATTACATCAGATTGATGTAAAGACTGCATTTCTCAATGGAGAACTAGATGAAGAAATTTATATGAAACAACCTGAAGACTTCATAGTAAAAGGAGAAGAGCGCAAAATTTGCAGGTTGCGTCGGTCCATTTATGAACTTAAACAATTATTTAGACAATGGTATATTAAATTTCATCAATCATATCATATGGTTTTGAAATGATTGATGAAGACTATTGCGTGTATGTCTATAAATCCAAGGATATGCTCGTCATTATGACTCTATATGTAGACGACATCTTGATAGCCAGGAACAATATGGAGTTTTTGGTCACCATTAAAAAATGGTTGTCCTCTGTCTTTGAGATGAAAGACATGGGAGAAGCAGCCTTCATATTGAGTGTGAAAATTTAACGAGATCGTTTTAAGAGATTTCTTGCTTTGTCGCAAGAGGCATATATTAACAAAATTTTAGAACGATTTTGGATGGATGGCTGCAAACTCATTGATACTCCTATTGCGACATGCGAGACTTTGAACCTCAATATGTGCCCAAAGACCGTAGAAGAACAAAAAGAGATGTCTTCAGTCCCCTATGCAAGTGCAGTCGGCAGTCTGATGTACGCTATGTTGTGTACTCGGTCGGACATATGCTATGCAGTGGGTCTAGTGAGTCGATATTAGACAAACCTAGGACGCCAACATTAGAAGGCTGTGAAGAGAATCATGAGATACCTCAAAGACACTGCTGACTTTGCTTTATGTTATCACGGAGGAAGCTAAAGGCTGGTTGGATATACGGACGTCGAATGGGCAGGACATTGATGAACGAAAATCCACCTCCGGATATATCTTTTTGCTCAGTAATGGTGCTGTCACATGGAGTAGCAAAAAGCAAGAATGCATAGCATTGTCTACGATGGAGGCTGAATTTGTGGCATATTCAGCCGCAGTGCAAGAAGCCCTATGGTTAAAAAGATTCCTTCAACATCTGCAATTTTCGGATGCTGCAATGAGAAAGACGACTTTACATTGCGACAATCAAGCAGCGATTGCCTATGTGAAGGACGAAAAATATCATTGCAAAGGAAAGCATATCGACATCAAATACAAATTTATAAGAAATGAAGATGTGAAAGAGGAGGTCTCTGTTGAGTACATATCTACACACAATATGATTGCTGATCCGTTCACCAAACCACTACCTAGAGATGTATTCTTAAGACATGTACATGCACTGGGACTGCGTAGAATATAAAAAGAAATATGTACCCAAAGTTAATCATATTAATGAAAATATGTTTTTCATAAGAGAATTATGTTATGCATGTGTTAAGTGTGTCCATCAGCATGAGATTACTCACTCACACGAGTAATCGCCTCCGGTGCTTATGTGATTGCACGCGGGGAAGAAATGGTTTAGACCTAAATATTTCTTATGAGAAATGACCTAAACCGCCTTGATGTGTTCAAGATGATGCAAACATGAGTTTGGTAACTCAATGAAGTCTGATGATGATAGTCAGATGTGGGACTCTAGCTTTGACATCAAATGATGGCAAGCGGTTAGATGTCTCAGGTCAGACGCCAATGAAGGGCGACTGGACTTAAATCTGTGCGGTGTTTGAGTTAGACACACGCTTCCTTAGTGGAAGTTTCCATCGCAATACTTGTGTTTTGTACCAAGTATGCTAAGACGACCCTGAGAAATGACAAATCGATGTTGATCTTCATCATTGTGTGAGTCTCTCTAGACATAACGGTCTAGTTATTGCTCTTTGAACTTTGGCTATATTTCAAAGTAATGATTGGTGTTGCTACTTTAACATGATACTCCAAGACCCAAAGTGAAGAGGTCCGCTGAGTCGTGTCTAGGAAAGCAGCCGATCGGAATTGAGAAATATGAGTGCAAAGGAAAGATTTATTGAGAGCTGCATGAGAGTTCTGCATGCAATTGGCCAGCTATTCTCCTTGTGTAGGATAAATAGTTTTGCATACAGAATTAATTACCGCAGTGTCATACACATGGCGTGTCTAGATAACGCAGCAAAGCAAATCTGAGGCATAACGAGTACATCATGCTTGAGCGATTGTGTGAGTCACGATTTGGCTCGCAGGATAAAGCCATATAAGTCATGGTTATAGCACACACGATGTATATCACACAAAATGTTGAGCAACTATGTGAGACATAGTAATGGCTCAAAGATCGATTGAGCAATCATGGATCCATCACAGGTCATGGTCTTGGCTTTCGAGATGGTTGAGCGATTGTGCATCCTTAATCGGTCACAATCAAAGGCTCCCACATTTTGAATTTGTGCTTGTACTCGTGGGTCGCACGACTCATTTGCTTTCATGAGACATGAAGAGATCGAGCATATGCATGGAACTCATCATGTGCGAGTGAAAGATTGTTGGAATCGCCCACGCATGGGCCTCCTTGCATGGCAACCATACCGTGGCATGGTGTGATGGCCATGCCAAGACATGGCTGCCATGCGAGGCATGGCTGCCATGCAGCATGCATGAAGGCCATGCCTCTCCACACTTCTCGGCAGCACTCCTTGCTTGGCCTTTTGTGACCAAGCACCTCTATAAATAGAGGTCCCTTGGTGCACTTGAGATGAGTAAAAGGATGAGTGCAAATTCAAGTGTGAAGTGTTGTGAGTTGAACTTGTGTGGTTGCTCCCTTCATTCAATTAGCATTGCTCTCTCTTATATCCTTTGCATTTGAGTCGTGGTATTATGTTCCATTTCACGTGATTTGATTCTCGATCACGCGTACAAGTGCAATCCGTAGCTTATTCGTGGAGAAGCCGCGTGAACGATTCGCTTCCGCAAGAGGTACTTCGTGAACCTCCTCCATATTATTATGTTTATTAATTTCTAGAATATATAATATTTTCCACCGCATCCATCTCGATCACATATGTAAGTTTGATCGTTAGAATCACGTAGCACAAATTAAGAGACAAGACATTTTGTTACTTTACACCTCACAAAAAATAGAGGTGTAACAATAGAAACACACACTCACACTGTCACACACACAAAAGAAGAAGAACATCTCGTTGTAGCTCCGAATTAAAATCTAAGTCAATTTGTCAGCTATATTAATATAATCAATTATTTGATTAGAATTAAACATCCATATCTTATTTCAGCAAAAATAACTCAGCCCGAAGTTAATTATATTTATTATGAGAACTATAAATCGCCAGATACATGATGTATTGTTGGATATACGATGGATAATATATGACTTCGGATGTTTTACGTAGATATACAAAGAGCTCAAAGCACACACATATATCAAAAAAAGAAATTGATATTGAATTTGCAACATATCGTCTTGCATCCAACTTAATTATTAAGGCACGAACCACTGCCATTTTGTTTATTTTATTTTTCCCCAATTCACGTCTCTTATTTAGTATAAATTTTCTTTTATTAAATACGTCTCATAAAGTATTCATAATTTCATATATGCTAACGTGATATATGGAAAAAAGATCTTGCCAGAGCATTTCATTTACCCCCGTGATCCACCGCCAAAACGACGTCCGTACCCTGATCCGTAACCAGACCTTTGTCCAAATTCCGAGCCGCCCCCGCCCCCGCCTCCACCGCCCCCCCCCCCCCCCCCCCCCCCCCCCTCCCCCCCTCCTCCTCCTCCTCCTCCTCCTCCTCCGCCGCCGCCGCCACTTCCATACCCAGATCCGCTCCCACTGCCATTACCGTTGCCACCGCCGTCGAACCCTCTCCCATTGCCCGTTCCGCCGCCGCCTCCTCCTCCTCCCCCACCTCCTCCACCGCCACCACCTCCTCTACCGCCGCCAGAGCCATACCCCCACCCATAACCGGAGCCACTACCACCGCCCGAGCCGCCGCCACCCCCACCTCCACCACCACCACCACCTCCACCTCCTCCTCCTCCCCCTCCCCCTCCTCCTCCCCCGCCACCGCCTCCACCATACCCTGAGCCATAGCCCGACCCACTGCCAAAGCCTGACCCGCCCCCACCACCGCCGCCGCCCCCACCGCGACCACCTCCACGTCCTCCCCCTTTACCTCCACCTTTTCCAGTGACACGAAGCGAAGCCCTCCCGGCCGAAATGGCCTCAGCACAAAGCAGCAGCAAGAGCGCGACGGCTGCGACCTTCGGAGCTGCGGCCATGGCGTCAGTTTGATTTGCTCCGCGCTGGGGACGTGGGAAGGAGAGGGGACGTGTGAGGGGGTTTATATAGAAATCAGATGGAGGGATCGCGCGGCCATGCATGCAAAATTTATGTTGCTTATTTTTACTTACCTGCATCTGCATGGGTCATGGGTCAATTATTGGGATGGACTGCTGTCTGTGGTAGTGTGAGGTGGGTCCCGGTCGAATGGGACCAACCAATCTCCACTCCACCACCACACAGTTTACTCGATAGGCCAGACGCGTGAAAATTGGATCCCGGGTGGTGCGCACTGACTCGGGTGCGAATCGGAGTTCACTTTTCTTCTGGTCGGGAGTCCCGATGGTGGACGCGTGGGCACGAAAGTGGAAGTTGGTGAATAGATAGAGGCTTCCAGTAGCCCCATTGTCAACCACCACTCCTTTCTTCCCAGAAAAGGAGGGCAGTGTACGAAGGTGACGTGATATTAAACAAGTTTCATCTGTAAGTTTTTTTTTAATTTTTTTTAAAAACACAACTAAGTGGAATGCTAGAGTTAAAGGAGCATGCAAATGTGCATACATATAGTTTTAATTAGTTATTATAAGTAAATTTATTGCCACAAGGTAATCTTACGCATGATTATTATGAAATCTAATTGTTAAGTTAATCATACAATAATTGAAATTTTCATGTTGAAGACTGTTTATAGTAGGTAACCTAATATATAGAGAAAAAAAAAGTTAAAACCTATCTATATTACAACTCCAATTATGTAAGAAGCTCCTCACGAATCACAATTTCACATGTTACAAACCCCGAAGTGCAGTTGACAGGGACATGGCAGCGAACCTTGTAGGTTGAGGTACCTGCATGACAGTGACCGGAGCATAGCCGTAGTCTAAGAGATACGGATCCGCTCATTGCTAAAAGTTTTACAGTAACGAACAAGGCCGACCTCCAAAACCATCATATTACAGTTTTCTTTATTTGTCATTGCAATTGAAATAAACAATATGCGGGTAAAAAGGTGAATATGTGTGTGTAAAAAGGTAAAAAGGTGAATATGTGTGTGTATATATAACATCTCAACTCTCTAAAATGAAAGACATCAAAATCTAAGGTTGCTCATCTGCAATAAAATGCCTGGCCTCTGGTGGCTGTCTTCCTGGATGTTACACAACGTGGTAGTGATCCGACCGCTTGTTGGACAGTAACAGGAAGCCATAATGCCAGGCACAACAAAGATAAAAGCAAAAGAGAGGGAAAGCAGATAACGCATAATACTACCAATGTCAAACCCACGAAATTTCGCTCATGAATTAAATTAATGTTCAACAAGGTTCCTTCAACTAGATCGATCAAAACTTGCCATCAGTAACAACAAAAGGAACTCCTGGCAACATAGCTTAGCCTCGGATAATGCTACACGTGCACCTAGGTTATCCCTCTTGGACGCTAATCGCAGAGCAGTTCAGTTAATTCATACAAAAGATCTTAAAAAAGATATATAAAACATATACTCCAGTGACGCATAACCCGACGAACATGCTTGAATACAACAAACTAAACGGCAAAATCCATCGGATCACCTTTCAGAATTGGATGCAACCTTCTGCATAATCATAGACTCGGCAGTACGAATTGCTTCCGAAGAACCGGTGATTGTAACTTTCCTGTGGAAATCATTGCAATGCACATCAGACAACTCCATAAAGTAAAACACATGGAGAAGAACCCGTCACGTACCTGTCTGATGTACCTGACATGAAATCACCTCTATCTGAAATCTTAATCCTAGCCCCACTAACCTGAAAAATTACAATCAAATTAGCTTGCAGATTCTAGCAATGTTTTTATCTCTGTCTGGTAGTGGATATGAATTAAATACAGGATAAAGTATAATGAAAAGAAATATTATTACATAGCATAAAACTGACCAGGAGATACTTCGCTAACAGTCTACACTCTACAATATATCAATCAGCACAATTATAGAAAAGGATCAAATACCAATACTTTTGTTGTTAGAATGAATAGATGATCATTCCAATGAATGGTTCAACATAAGCATAACATAGAAACAATGGAGCACTTTCAGCAGTAGTCCACTACCAGCTTCCAACATAATTCCATTTGACAACAGATTGAACTCTAGAACTAAACATTACCAGACCAATTGGACAATCAACTGCATAGTTTAGTGGTTATGCAGTTGTACTAAAGTGACATATAAGACTTAAAGCAGTTCCACAAACCTGACTTATCTCTATTATGTTCCTTCCACCACGACCGACAACGGCACCGATATGTTCATCCGCAATGCCAATTGTAACTGAATTACCTTGACCATCAGATGATCCTGCAGGATTTCTTCTCAGAGCCCCCTGAAATCCAACATCATTGACAAAATAATGGAAAAAGGTTAGACACATATGAGGAAATCTGAAAGAAGCAAAAAGCATCCTAATTAAAATATACAACAACGAAAGGAGAATTCTTCAATATCTGCCTAAGCATCAGAATATGTAAATTGCAGGAAACTTATGCAAATCTATAAAAACTATTGAGGATATGGTCTGAACACCTGACATGGATTGTTAACCGTATGGTATAGATCTTTTTTATCCAAAGCATTAATGTACCAAGGTCTTATGAGCAGCTACATCATGTTGTTTGGCATTTGATGTGGCTATCCTAGACTCAGAGTAGAACTTGAACATCACATTGTTGGTTAAGGCCTGAACAATATTTTTCTTATCTATCCCTTGAACAAAAGGATGTGAAAATTTAATGTGAGAGTTATTAGTACTGCATCTTTCTCATGCATGTGTTTTATGGCACACGGAGCATACATTCTACTTTAACAAGCCAAAGTTCCAGATGGCTTTCAGAACTTCTGAAATTAATGTACATTATACAACACTGGAAGGTCATAGTGAAAATCAATCCAGTTCTAAACAATATATCATTGAACATGTCATACTGGACAAGTTGCTGAAAACAGCAGGAATTAACATGGAAAATGTTAAGATACTCATTTTAATAAGTAATTGTTAAGATTAAATGCTTCAAAACTGAAGATACTATTTTCATCCCTCTACTGTTTCTTTCTTCATTTTGCTTTGATAAATGGAAGTTAAACAAGCCGGATTCATGTCAATAACAGTTGAACCTTCAACATGACAGACTATCTAGTTAGAGAAGTAAGCTTGATGGCACTTCAAAGCTATCACTCCTGTGCTAAACATCACAAATTTCAGAAACATAGTATGAAGAGAATCACATTGCATTCTACCTGCATAGACGAGCAAAAAACCTGCAATGACGAAGCAATGTAATAGAACTCTCCTAAAAAAAAGCAATGTAATAGAACAACAAGAATACAAGAAAATCTCCAGATTTAGTAAACTACACATCATAAAATTTGTCTAAGATGTGAATTTTTCATAGGGCACCTAAAGACATCAATATCATTATCCATGAACAAGAAATTAGATAAAAAGGTGTCACTGAAACAAATATTCTGTTTGCAGGAAATTAAATATTTAAGAACAGCATTTCAAACCTTGTTACTAGGATATTTTTCTCCATATCCATTTTGTCCATAACTTATGGTGCCATATGCTACAGGAGGAATCATATAACCAACAGGAATACCAGAATAACCTAGACATTCAAACACAAAACAGATATCAAGTAAATAAAACTTTGAGACCAAAATATGGAAAACCTATCTTAAGGTACTTATTCATGTAAAGTACAATCATTTAGGCACCTAAGCTAAAATAATCAGCAGTAATACCTGACTCTCATCCAACAAAGAAAAAAAAAACCAGCAGTAAGAAAGGGGGAAGTCATCCACAGCAATAGCAAAACAATGCCTGCTGTTCAGAAACCTCATAAAATAATCAATGACAATAACACAAAACTCAAAATGACTCAGAAAGCACTTTTACATCCAACGAGTCTTCTTTCACATATTTTCTTATCTCAAAGTCATGTTACAGATTTACAGGTATACACAGTAAAAGCTTAAAATAACATGGTAAGGATTTTTCTTTTAGAAACATAGTAAGCATTTTCTTCAAATGAGATGATTCATGTATTGATAGCAAGTTAATGAGACCAGCTTCTTTGACCACTCCACAAAGGGACTCCTTTCCACTATTACAAAAAGGATTTCATGTACATGTCAGAGAAGTATTAGCACACTCCAGAGACCCAAAATGCTGGTTCTTAATATCCTAAAAGGAATAGAAAGCATGATTAAAATTTAAAAAATCCTCTGTACAAACATCATGTTTACACTGATGGCTTGACATGCATTAGCAACTATATAAACCATCAAAATGGCTGGCATACAACAGAAGCAGAAGGCACTTGAATTCATGACTTGAGTAGCTGGTGTTTGCAACAGAACCTACAGCAACATAATAAAGTATTTAAGACAAACCTGAATATGTAAAAGGTGAACTTGGAGTTTGTGGATAGTGAGCATCATCTTTCAATTTTGACAATATGAGGAAGATAGCTCGCATTTGCTCCTCTAATGTCCCTGTCAAGGTAACTAGTCTGTCATTCATCTGATCTTGAGGTGTTATCTTAATGCCAGCCCCCGACTCTTCAATATAGGACCTGCATATTTCCATGCTAACTAAGAAACAAAAAGAAAAAGCACGAATACACATGCTAAACTAGAACAGTACAAATAACTACAGATGAATGACTTGACACAATAAAAAGGAAAAGTTATGTGAATCCCTGTTCATTATAAGGAACATAATAATTTTTAATATCTCCATATTCATTGCTTATCATAATTGATGTGCCAGCTTAACAGTTATCCCAACCATGATTGAGCAATTGAAGACCCCAGCAGGAGGGCATCGTGTCAACAATAAACATATACATGATGTCTAATATCTGAGAATCTTCAATCATCAGATCATTTCCTTGTCTGCCAAGTTCCTTTCTTCATTTTCCTCCTACTACTTTTCCTTTGTGCCATATATGTAAACAGCACCGTGTCATTCTAATTAGTTTTTCATGCACCAGAAAGCGAGCGACACTAAGATTCAAAGTTGTCAAAATTGCATTCTGACATGTAGATTCAGACGATTCTATGTGTGCACGCAGGGATTTCGTGCTCGTTCCTATGCTGAATAATTTTTGTACAGCGCGCGAGACAGCAAGATCAGTGGCATGTCTCCATCAACCCAATCAATTTTTCCTTTACCTGGGAATCTGATGGATGCTGTTCTTATATCACCGCTGTCGTTACCATGCTGTTGCTGCTGTCATGCTACCATTGCTGCAGCCTGCTGTGGATGTTGGTGCCCTTGCTGGTGACCTGCCAACACTGCTTCTTCTCTGCTGCCCTGCTGTGACTACACTTCTATGTTGTCGCTGGTGCTTCTCTGCGATCGTCATTGCTCCCACTGGCTACTCTTGTTGTTGCTGACCCCACTCAACCCCAACACCATCACCCCACCTCAACCCCCCCCCCCCCCCCCCCCCCCCACCAACTCTTGAGCTTCCACATGTGCGTCCTTATCATGAGCTAACACTACTCACCACCACCACCCCACCCCACCCCCCAACTCTTGAGCTTCCACATGTGCATCCTTATCACGAACTACCACATGTGCATCCTTATCACGAACTAAGGCCTTCCTGTCTGTGAACAGGGGAAGCAAGTTCCTCCCCGCTGTACCGAAGTGCTTCCCCTGCTCATTCAGACAGGGGACTATTTTTTGTGATACTCCTTTTTCCAATTTTAGTGCTAGTATTTGTTTAAAATTTATGCCACAATGTTAAAGTGCTAAGAGAGCGTGATGTTATTCTTGTTCTTAATGCTTGATTAACCTTTTTTAATGGTAGGTAACCATTGCATTTTGTGGCATCTCCCTATAAAATTGTAGGTATATAATTTTTTTACCAGTTAATATAAATATATTTCTGTTTCTAGTAGAATCGTCCATGTTGTGTTACATGTATAGAATTTTGTGTTTTGTGGATCCTCCATGTCATGTCCATTTTATGTGTTTGACATCATTGTTAAGATCCTTACATAAGCCAAGCAAATGACAACTTACTAATAATTTTCCAGACTCAATCCAACTTATAAGATCTAAACAAAGGACATGAAATTATACTTGATGGTCGCTCCTCCTTTGCCAATTATGCCACCACATGAGCCATTAGGCACAATAAGTCGGCTCCTGGATCTACCTTCAGTGTCATTACCTTCTTCCACCTGCAAATAGATAAAACCAGACCTTCAGTAAAAGCTCAAGATTCAGCTACCAAAAAACTTGACATATCAACATACCTCATTTAGCAGTTTCTCAAGGATCAACTCCATCCCTTTAATTACCTCGTCAAATGTTCCAGAAACCATAATCACTCTCTCTTGTGTTCCTGGAAAAAATTCTTGATTACGAGATAGCTGTATACGAGCTCCAGAGTGTGATTGGAATTCGGAAATTGTCAATCCTCCCTTTCCAATGATGCATCCAGCCCCAGTGTTTGAAACGAGAAACCTTAAATATGTCTGCTTTTCCTTATCTGACAACAAAAAAAGCCTTGTGGAAATTACCACTAAAGAATGAAATTTAAATATGTATATGTTACAAGTGGAAGAATAAATATATCATGGGGAAAACTAGAACTAAAATAAAATTGAGACGACAATTTTTTCCTATGTTGTGCTCTAAGTGCTCATAAGTCATAGCAAAGTCACAAGAATTATGTGCAAAATGTATATTCTACAATGGTAATCCCTTCAGCCAAACTAACACAGAAAAACACACTTGCAATAACAAAAATTTCTATGAGCTTCCTATATATCAAATATTATTTTTTTCTTTCACACAAGATGACCTTTCTAATCAAATAAGACAGCAAAAAAACATCTGAAGCTACTGAAAATAAAATAATTGCATTTTTTGGAGAGTGTGATATATCACACAAGACGATTGCAAATATAAAATTTATCAATCCAACATGTGATTGATGGCACTCAAATATGTCATTACTCTTCAGCAAGACTACAGAAGCAACGCGTATTTCATTTCCTCAGTCTTCATTAGTCCCTTGCAATTCCAGAGTTTTTTTTTTCGAAGAAAGCTCGCAATACCAGAGTGGCAATACATTCCATGGAACTGCACTCAGATGGATTGGTTAATTCCGCAAATAATTATGGATTTGTGTTTGGAAAGTTGCGTAGAGACTATCTCCAATGATTATATTAGTCAATGCCATCCATATTCCCTGATCCATTGCAAGCTTTTTTACTATTAGGAAACTTCCATAGACAACGGAATAAAGCATAGACATAAAACTTTTCAAACAATCTGCACAAGGACACGGCAGACCAAACCCCATGGACCACAGATAAAAGCACGTAGGTAGGTAGGATCATTAACAGAGGAGATTAATTCCCATGCTGGGTATAAAAGATTCAAACTGTACATTGCATGTTTCAAAAATCAAAATGATTATATCTAAATACTTGGATGATCTCCATTTTCGAGTTTCTTCTTTTCTTGTGCACTAGCAGGTAACCGTAAGAAGCAATTACTCATCTAAATCATGGAACGTTAAGCAGAGCGCCTAATTAATTACAACAGCGTAGAATAACACTAGACGCAAATTGGCTCCAAATCCAGCGTTCATCAAATAGGCATTTGAACAAACAGTTAACAGTCACACTGGCTCCCCAAAGAACAACTAATCGCAAAAACAGGAAAAAACATGGCAAATCGTCGAGCACTACGAGATCGAAACTGATCCCAACCAGAGATCTGCGAGATCGAACAGAATGAGCAAAGAAGAAAAATTGCGAAGAAAGAAGGGAACGGAGACACAAAGTGGGGAGATCGATATTACCGTGGGTCGGGGTCGGTGACGGCGACCGCTGTTGCTGCGACCGCTTGGGGTTCGAATCAGGTGAGGAATCGCGGTGCGGCTCGGGGGATTCCATGGGCGGAGAGCGAAGGATTTGGTGGAGACGGCGTAGGGAAGCAGCAGCAGCAGTAGAAGAAGTGATGTAGAAGTGTCGAGTATTAGTGGATTCGTCGGCCTCTTCCTCGCAGCATTAACGACTGGTTTTGCGAGAAAGGCCGAAAGGGTGCAGAGAAGGGCGGCGGGGAACGACTTCCAGCTACGTCTCAAGATTAGAATTTTCCCGTTTTCCATTTTATAGCTATTTTCAACGTCATTTATTATTTTTTATATAATGTTTCCCCTTCAATTCATCTTTAAAAAAGGGCAAAAAAAAACACGGATCAAATTGAATTTTGGATTTTAAAAAGTCACATATTCTATTTTGGTGAAGATTATCCTCTTATCCTTTTTTTAATGATTTTTTGGGCCCCTACTTTAATATAATAATATTTAAAAAATAAAAAATTAAATGGCATTAATATAAATATATTCAATTTTATAAATAAATATAAAATATATAGTACTGCAAAATTTAAATTAAAACAATAATTTCATGATGAAACATAAGAACATTAGTATATTAGAAAAAAATAAAAGAATTGGTTATTTATGAACTTATTATTATACAGATAAAAAATAAAATTTCAGGCTTGTGTGATTTTTTAGCCGGATTTTATTTAAGTCGATCCATTTCCTTCTATTAGAGAAGTACCTTTTTTTTTACTTTTTCCCTGGAGTCGGATAGGAGTCCCTATCTTAAAATACTTACGAGTAAAATATTGTCGGTATAAAATTTTTAAAAAAAATCGGCTCAGAATACCCATCCTACGAGTCAATCGTAAAAAATCTGTCACTATTAAGATGTATTTCTTTCCAGGTTAAGACTATTCACTTATCTTTCCTCAATGTTAAATATATTTTCACTTAATAAAAAAACAAATAAATTATTAATCTTTAAATTGCATGTATATTTTTAAAATTAAAAGATAAACCAAATGTGACCCAATTTCACGTCATCATCTCCTCAAATTCTATTTGATTTTTTCTTATTCTCTAAAAAGTTTATTATATTTTAAAAAAAAAAAGAAATAAAATGAGTCTTACTGAACTATTTTCTTTGGATTCATCGCTTCCATCTGTGTTCCATAATGACTGTTTAGCCCATCCCAGAGATGATTCTAGCCCACTCAAACCAATCACTTGGATCCGAGTTTGACCCGAGGGCTTAGTTATTTTTTAATATTTTAAATACAAGAATAAATGGAAGTTATCAGACAAAAATGATAGCAGCTAAAATAGATAAGATTAAGAATAATAAACGTTAAAATTATCTAAAATTTTAATATAAAATAATTAGTAATGTAATTATTTGGCACGAGTTAGGTCCGTGCCAAATTGTGTCAAGTTGTCCAACAAGAAGTTGGTCAGCATTTTTTACTAGCCCAATGTGACCCTTTTTATTTTTTTTATTTTTCTAGATTAGTAATTAATATTATATATATGTGTGTTGCATATTATTTATTTAATTGTTATAAATATATATATAAGTTTAATGCAAGTGTCAAGCGATTTTACACATATTTTTTTTATTTTTCTTGATATCTTTCTTTATCGATAGTTTAAAGGATCATTGATAATAACAAAAATAATTTTATAACATAAAAAGTTATTTAAAATGGTTATATCAATTATGAAGAATAACAAAGTGCATAAGTTCGTAAATTTATAAAAATGATGAATATAATTATTGTTGATTATTTTAATCATAATTTTGTTATCGTAAATAATCATGTAAATTATTAATAAAGAAAGATATCGAAAAAAATAAAGAAAAATATGTGTAAAGCAACTTGACACACGCTTCATACGGAAAGCGCTTGACACCGACATTAAATACTTTATATATACATATAAATTTAAATAATATTCATAGTAAAAATAATGAAGAGTCCAATCCGAACTTATTGACATGGTGAAGATCGTGCTCAAATTATGTCAGGTTGCCCAAGTGACTTTCGATATGATACAATTTTGAATTATACCAACCCGATCGAAATTCTATCTCTACTAGAATCCTTCATTGTTGTTACATTTTTCCTCGAGTCAAAGTTCCAAATACTTAGCTTGAAGAACAAATTTTGCCTTTTAAATTTTCTATTTTCTCGTTCAAATGATATCGAGTTATAAATGAAGGTTAGAATTCTTCACTCAAATAATTGGTACAAATTATTTCTTGGGGAAAAATAATTATTTTTCATGAGTGCCTATAACTTTTAGCACCACATGAGCAGTTAAATGATCGACACCTATTCTCAAATATTGGATTAAATATAACTTTTGCAATCATCACCCTCAAAGATTTTCAACAATCTTCTTCCCATGTCCTAGGTTTACTTTATTTTCTCACATTTCACAAAAAAAACAAGCAAAAATATCATGCATTTCCATGTTCATCCAGCTAAATGTGTTGCTTTGTTGGAAGTAAATATGGAAAACTCACCTTGAGAAGGAGGTCTTAGAAAAAAATATATGAGGAACATTTTGGTGCATTACTAATTTCATTAATTAGTAATTTAGATCATCACTAAAATATATTATCATTATTTAAATTACTATTAATAACACATTATAATGTTTGATAAATACTAATAATTAAATTGTAGAGAAAATTATTAACATATACCTAAAAAATATTTTAGATTTGGTCATATATTATTATAAATAAAAACCAAAAAATAAAAAAATAAATAAAGATAAAAGAATATAAGTTAAAATTAAGAGTTATTTGTAAAAGATTCCAAACAATAAGAAATATAGAGTTAAACGATATTTGTTTAATAATAAAATTTTGATTGAGTGAATATTTTCATGAAAATGCATTTAAAGTAACTGATAATATGAAAAGATGCATTTTTTCTATCTGCTATCTGGATTATTGGTGCAATTAAAATTATCAATGGGGTGATAATTAAAATTATTAGAGTAATTAAAATTATCAGACAATAAATGAGATAATGTGGTGAATCATGAGAAATTTAAATAAAATAACGAATAATTTATCTGAAGTAACTCATATGAAATGCCCCTAACTTAGTTACCTTTGGCATATCATGAGATGCCAACAAATGGGGGACTCAAAAGGCAAGAAGGTGGTGATGGATATCCTAAAGAAGATGTTATCACTCTCCACTTTCTACTCTCAATAGTGTTCTCTCCATCTCTCTCATCCCCCTTTCGTTGCTATCAACTATGTCCGCAAAGAAGCTCTACATGAATGGGCAAGTATAGTACGCCGGTTGGTGATTGGCTAATAGATTAGTAGTGTCGGTGACTAGTGAGCATCAACGTATATTCTAGGCGACTTCTTCCGATTCAACAGTTGCACTATGTTATGACAACTTTATGCCTTTGGCAATTATGACTTTATATTGAGTTGGTTATTAATATAAGCATATCACAATCTTCCTTAACAACCTGCATCTCTTGACTATTTATACCATCAACTTTGTATGTTGCAACATATAACACCTTGGTACTATATGAGTAATACAATCACAAATGTCACAATATCATGATTTCTAAATAAAGGTTCTGAGTTTCATTTACATGTACTATGTACAACATTTAATGTTCTTCTTATGGAAACAATAATAACCACAGATGGAATTTTGGGTCATATAGATGTTGGTCCCATTCTTTTTCACAACGAAGGTTCAAAGCATCCCAAACTTTAAGTGAGCGAGGAAAGAGGGTGTGGCCGAGAAGTTGACCTCGTCCTCACTGACTTTCAAGTTTGTGGTTGATCCCAGGGTTCATGTTCATTGATGCTAGTATGATATGTGCCTTGATTTGTTGTGCAGGAGTATGCCTTGGTTTGTTGTGCAGGAGAGATCTCTCTGCTACATCTACCACATGAGCTCCAAGTGAAGGAGAAAATATACATACCCAAATAGATCAGGAAGGTAGTTTATGTGCATTGTTAGATTTTTTCAGTGAACACAAAAAATGTTCAAGGTTACCACCACTTGAGATACAAAAATCAAATTCATGTGGAGGGAATGATTTTTGTGCAGTATATATGAACTCACACCATGCATCTAAAGCTTGTTCGCTAGTTGGTACATTTGATGCAACATTTTGAGAGGACAAGAATTACAATAGCAATCACTACAAGTGTGTTGCCTTTGTCAATCCCTGAAAGAGGCTCCATCAAATCACACAAACTACTTGGTATTCCAATACAGTGACAAACATCCCACAACAAATTAGGAGCACCGGATACAAAAGCTGTAGGAATTCCTTCATTCACGGTGGACATTAATGAATGTGGTTGCCAATCTAGAATGATGGCATGATTTTGAGATCCCTCAAGTCCATTACCTTCTTAAAATAAGGACGAGCATCTCTAAAATTTAATATTATGAGAGCAAGAGCTGTAGTGATCCAAGTCCTAGCCCCATTAAAAGAGAAGTAAGCATTTCCTATAGTCACCTAGTGCACATGTGCCTTCCAAAGAACCATCTTCCACTGTGCCACTAATTGGACCTTACTTCACTGTCTTTGCATGGTGATTTATGACTCTCCCATGTCCTCAAAATTCTCGTGGTCGACTGCTACTTTCAACACGGTTGTATGATTTATGTTAGCTTCAATTGAGGCTGTCCTAATCCTTAGGTTGTTTGCTTGTCCAACATTGACATTGATGTTAAGTGGGCTCCAAACATTAGACCATCCATGCACCACCCTCATCGTGCGAGTTCATGGAGGAGCATGCAACATCGTTGTCGATGAGACAACGTGGCTTTATTTACTATCATGTCCACAGTTGTATTGGCGGCTAGTTCCATGTCCATGTCAACTGACAATAATTTACAAGAGTATAACAAAAGGATTCCCAACTTCATAGTGACCTTCATGAGCATCGAGAGGATGATACCTGACAAGAACTCCCCATAAACGATCTTGCTTTGGACGGTGATTACCAAGTTTCGAGGGTTTTTGGTCGAAGAACTAGACGACCCAACGCCATAAACGTTGGCGTTGGAGGCGAATGTTAGGAAACGGATCGATGGGAGGTTGTTTTATAATACCCATATTAGTAAAGATAATGAGATGTCTTCTCTAAAAAAAGTCTTTACCATATTCTCCTCAAACAAAAAAACCCTTTCCTATCTAACTGACTATGTTTCCTCCCCCATTCTCTCTTCCAAACAAAAAAGATTTGAATCTCTCTCCACATCTCTCTTGAGAAAAAAGACTAATGGTTCTCTCACGATCTTTCTTCCTGACTATGGCACCACAATGACATCACCCAGACATCTCGATGCCATAACCTCAATGTGATAACGTCATTGTTTTCTTGTCATCTCATTGTGTTGTTGATACCCTTACGCCACAATTAATGCTATCATTTTCTCATTGTCATTGCCACTACGTCGTCAATGCCTTGTGCCACTACCACCTCTCATGCTATCATCTTGACATCACCTACACTACTGTCGATGGTGAAAATCAAGGGAGAAAGAGGACAAAGATTGAGGAAGAGGAGAGACATGAGGAGTGAGGGCAAATTTTAGGGTGAGCAAACTGATTTTTTTTAACCCATGAGTTTGTGTTTAAACTGATGAAAAACCAATGGATTAATTTAAAGGACATTATTTTAATCCAAAGGTGAAACTAAAAGGCAATGTGTGCGTCCTTTCTTTAAATAACGGACCATTATTTTAATTTCATCCATTAGATAAAATAAAGCAAAATGAAAATCGTAACAATGTGTTTATGAAATGCATCCTTTAAAAACAGCCCTACAGACATGTCATAGCGTTCTCAATCAAGTAGTAGCACATGATGATAAATCATAGCAAGAGGATTTAAACTTGCACTCTTTAGTCGTGTGTCTACGATTGGGCCATAGTACATCCGACTTATCTACAGCGAATCAAATGGGCACTGTTATGAACAATAATCAATGTGTTATGTATTAATAAAATCTTATTAAACTGTTAATTGACTATTTTTAATTATAACAATATCTAGCATTATCTTATCAATTGTTTGATGTTTTGTTATCACATATAAGTAGTGATGCATGGGCAGTCGAAATTAGTAATTAAAAAATAAAACATGTTTACTATGATTGTGTATTGATGATTCTAATTTGAAAGATTGATTGATGGAAATGACTTCTTATTATCATTTGAAGTAAACTAAGTCTACACTCGTTAGCAAATGTATAAAGTATACGAAAGGTGAAGTGTCGAATAATAAAAGTGTAAAGTTTCATGAAAATGAGGTGGACAATAGTACTAGTGTAAAGTTTTAATTAAAAAATACTACACAATATATGTAAAAATTTACAAGAGTAAAAAGACGATACTATGGCCTAGCTAGTTAATATTGATAAGTCAATATGATTCTCAATCACCAAGATAATAAGTTATATTAAAAAGATGAAAAATGAAGATAAAATGGAGAAAAACATATGAGATAATTAAGATATAATATTATGAACATAAAGATGAAAATGTTAATCATTGCATCGTTAAGAATGCAATAAAATGTTATCACTTGCCATATGATATTTTATGATCAAGAAGTTTAAATATGTAAGATAAATTTATAATGTGATTTTAAAATTGGTGTTCCATATTTTATGCAAAATTTTATCTTGATACAAATGATTGTATAACATGTTTTATAAGATGCATGTGCATCAATGCTACGTAATTGTATGTGTCATGCCACATAAAAAGCATACATGCATGGATGTCGATATTGTCTAATAGGAAAATCTCTCTTGTACTTCATATATCCGTATAGATACAGAGGCATAGACTTAACGGTGGTGAATTCTTGGTTGGACCTTAAGCCCAAGATATGTTTTATGTTATATTGTGGAAGTCTTATCTCGAGTTGTCTTAATATGTCCAAACAACTTTATGTTTATGTGTTATGTTGAAACTTTCCTCTAACTACTCCTAAACTATCGCAATTTTCCAAATCTAACCTCAAACTACAAACTTTATTTTTCACGTCCTTAAATTATCATGATTTTTTCAATTTGATCCTTCCATCCAATTCCATCAACTTTTCTGTTATTTTTTATTTTTCGCATTTGTGAAAGTTGAAAATGTCCTTACGCGAAAAAAAAATATTGTGCATAGGGAGAGAGAGCAGAGGGGACACCGGACAAAGGTGGGGGGGGTCCTCCTACGCAGGGAGAGGAGAGATGGGGACGCCGGACGAAGGTGGGCCCCCCTCTCCTCTCCCTACGTCGGTTGCTGCTCACCTCGCAGCAGCCCCAGTGCCGCTCATGCCGCCCATCTCCGACGCCAAGCTGGCGCGTCTCGAGGCCAACCTCAGCTTCACCTTTCCTCCAGACCTCCGCGCGCTCCTCGCCGTTGCCTTACCCTCCTCCCTAGGCTTTTCGGATTGAAGGAATCACCTGAATGGACGGAACTCCTCCGACGACTTGGGCGGCAGCCCGAAGCTCCCCCATCTCGCATTCGACTTGCCTCTGGCAACCGCGTCCCTGCAGGTGGTTCGCGGTTCCCTCTGGCCTCGCTCCTGGGGCCCTCGACCCATCGACCCCGACCGCGCACTCCGCCTCGCGCGCTCCGCTCTCCGCCGCGCCCCTATCCTCATCCCGGTCTTTGAGCGCTGCTACATCCCCACTATTCCCTATATCGCCGGCAACCCTGTCTTCTTCGTTGATGATTCCCAGATCCACTGCTGCGGCGTCGACCTCACTGACTTCTTCCTATGGCACTCCGCCTTCCAGCCACCCTGTCCGCCTCCGCCTCCACTTTGCTGCCATCAGCATCAGAAGTCACCGTTGCTGCCTTCATCGACGTCATCCACCCACCGTAGCGTCGAGACTGCCGTCGCCACACGCACGCCCCGCTGGATCGAGTTTTGGAGTGACGCGGCCTCCGATCGCCGCCATCGGTTCTCTTCATCCTTCTCGTCTTCCTCGTCATTGTCGTCCTCCTTTTCTGAGACCGAGTCATCGCCTCCGTCCCCGATGCCGAATTCGGCACGATTCATGGAGATCCGATCTACGTCCAGGACATCGGACTGGGTCGGTGGCTTCGTCGACCGGATCGGTTCAGTTATGAGGGAAGGAGGGTGGGTGAAATGGACGTCAACGAGATGGTCGACGTGTCCACCTCCGGCATCTTGGACAGTGGTGACGACGACTCAACCGCGTCTGCCAGTCCCAGTTCCATCGTCCTTCTCAACACGGACGCCATCCTCGACCTATTACTGGTTCGGGCGGACCGTTGCTCCAACCCGCTCCGACGAGCGAGCTAGAGCTCCGACGAGGTCTCCGATGCTCTGCTTATGGATCTCGGCCGCCGTCGAGACCGAAGAGCCCCAATGAAGCTGCCACCCCAGATCACGCTCAAGTTCGAAAAACTCATTGAGGGGATGGCTAAATCTTGACCGGTGGTGACCAGATCAAAAGACTAACACTTGTAACGGGTATAATTGACTTTTCACAAATACGAAAAATTAAAGATAACCGAGAAGTTGATAGAATTGAACGGAAGAATCAAATTGGAAAAATTATGATAGCTTAAGGATCCAAAAAATAAAGTTCATCGTTTGAAGTTAGATTTAAAAAATCGTAATAGTTTAAGGGTGGTTAAAAGAAATAACCTTTTTTTTATAGTGAATGACATCTTAAGATTATATGCTGATTTAAGTCCTCGACTTCTATATGTTTAAATTGTCTATTTTATTATATTTTCGCTGTAATTATATATTTTATTAATAACTATATTTAGTGTCAAGATAAAAGTGAGCAACCTGAGGAGTAACTTGTCACGGCCGAGACTAGGCAGACGCAACAAAGAGGTCGTTGCTGCCCTGCTTCTGAGCGCGAGGAGCTTGCCTATGTATCATGAACATATCCGCGCGATCGAAGGCACATGCCAGCGAGCATGCTGCCGAAGAGTGGTCTGAGATGGGGAGGTCGACGGTGGCGTAGGTAATTTCCTCCGACGATTTGCCCTGAAGACGACCATGCGGACAGAGTTTGCTGTCAGATCGACAGGAAGGGTGGGGACCTCCGGGAAGACGGCCGAACACCTGGAAGACCCGGAAGGCGACGCAGCCCAATACCACCTTGGCAGTGGGCGCCAATGCCATCTTAGATCAATAATAGCATTAAACATGAACAAAATCCAGCAGCAAACTTGTTTAATATATTGCTGGCGTGTGTCTCCACAAAAATATGTAATTTTTCGATAACTCCTTTCGCTCTCGCCTTTAAGTCCTGTGCCCTGGGTTTCATGTATATCATTTTTTTATCTGCATGCAGCTCAGGTGCGCAATCGATCTCTGGGCTTTTAGCTGCAATTGAGTTTGCCAAATCCTGTATAACAAATAATCAACGTCGCTTGAAATTACTGATGCACGAGCTTATGCTTGGCCTCTTAGAAACATAGGTTATCATGGTCTAGTGTTGCATGAGGCCCTCTTTAAACGCCTAATCCATTGTGTTTTGTTCCATCTTGGATGCTGCAGGCGCCGGCGAATTCATCTGTTAGAAGTATTCATATGCTTGTGCGAATGTTTCGGTCTGAAAATTTTGTATACCATTGTTTTTTCTCTTAATCAACATTTTCATAATACTAAATTGTCTGTTCCACCTCCAGAATTTAATTCTGAAGGATCAATATGAGAGGCAAAATGGAACAGTTTGCAATTAATGTGACAGGAGCATTACTGCCTTGCTTGCCTCCTCAAGAACAGAGACACTACATCAAAATGGCATTTTGATACAGTTCACATTCATTCAGACTGGCCGAACGGTAACAAGAATTGATATGCTGCTGATGGAATTGGGTGCATCTAACGATACAAATATCTGCAACATCGTACATTACATGATTCAGTTCACAGATTAATTGGCAGGAAGACGGAGGGACTACTGCCAAGGTTCTACAAAGAGAAGCAACAGGCTTCAAAATCTTCTCATCCTATGTGAGTGTGACTACTCCAAGTAATGCTATCAAAAGTCATCTCATCCTACTGACCTGCTGTGGTTCGTCATGGCCTTCAGCCTGCAAGGATCTTTGTACAAAGGTTGTGATCACAGAAAAGCTGTAAAATATACTTGAAGAGTACCCCAAAAAGCAGCGAAAAAGAAAAAAAAAATCTCCTAACTAATGTACAACAATGAAACTTCCTATTACTTTGCCCCTGGTTGTATCATTGGGAAGAATGGCCAATTCTTCTGATGCGCAGTTGGTGTCCCAACAACCTTTTCATTAGCCCACCAGTCAGAACCAACAGAAGTGCCTCCTGAAGTACCATCAGAATTATCAAATTTAAACTCCTTAGCTGAGAGATGGGCAAACGACTGCTGTATCTTTTGAGGCAAGTCATGGTAGGTTTCATCAATGCCAAGTCCATTAGTCTGTTGATCATTATAAACTAGAAATTCTGAAACACCTTCTCCTGAGAGTGCCGTTTTCTTGCCCAAACAGCGTGCAAACTCTTCTGCAGTCAATTCAAACGAGCCTCTCTGATCTGCTGCAAGCACACTTCCATTATTCTGATACCTGGTGGCCGAGCCTACTAAAGGTACAGCTGCTGATATCTGGCCATCCAACAACGAACCACCATTTCTAGCATGTTGAAGTGTAAGTTTGCGTGTAGCAATGCCTTCGGCGCTCAAGATTTTTGGTGGTTCAGTAACAGGAAAAGAGAGTGGAGCGCTAGAAGAATGAAGCTCAACATCAGGGAAAGGTGATGATGTGCCTGAACACACTGAGCTTGGTGATATGAGGTTCCCAATTGGACTTCCAGGATAAAATTGGTAGGACTGGAATTCATAGGTATCATTCTTATACTTAGCATCAAGGTAGGAAGTCAAGAGCTGCGCAAATGGCACCTCTGGAGATGATGGTGTTGTGAGATGCACTGATTCTGGTGGTGGAGTGAACGGAGCAGTAGAAGGTTCAGTTGTGAAAGTGGAGAACACAGGGGGTGAAACTAACTGAGTCTCATGTGCATAAGGTCCAATGGCAAATATAGAAGTTGGTCCACTTGGAGAGTAGGAACTTGCTGAGTTATTTGAAAAGGAGAGAGGACCTTTAGGTGATAGAGTGGCAGATGGAGGTCCTGACTGAAAGAAGGAAGCGGGCGAGGAGGGAGGCACAACAAAGGGCAGCCTTGAGGATGACTGATGGTTAGAATTTTCCAGTGCAGGTGCTTCCAATGTCGAACGCGCAGGTTCAGGAGAAAGGACAGCATGCCTTATGCGACCGTCACCTTTAGGAGAACCAAAACACCAAAGCTTGCTCAACAGGTAAGTCCATCTTCTCCTCTGAGGATAAAACAGGCAGAGAGAACCATTGTGGAGTCAATTTAAGGAAATAATGAGATAATGCTTTCCACAGTTTATGCACAAAAATAAAATTTCTCATGCAGACGACGACGACGACAACAACAACAAAGCCTTATCCCACTAGGTGGGGTCGGATACATGGATCATACGACGCCATTCCGCTCTATTAGTAACCAAACCTTTCGGTATATTATTCACCAATAGATCTTGCTCTATTAGTTCGTCAAGTATCCGCCTTGGCCTCCCTCTCCCTCTTTTAATTGGACTCCAAATTATTTGATCTACTATTCTTACTAGCGTATCTAATGGTCTTGACCAAATTATCTCAAACGATTCTCTACCCTTTTCTCACTAATAGGAGCCACTCCGACTCGTTTCTCATGCAGACAAATAATTCAATTTATTGCTCAGAAATAACTCAATGTTATGGCAATTATGTTCATTGAAACTTCCTTCCAAAATAAAATGTAAGACACAATTAATTACCCATAATCTTAACTACTATGAAAGAACACAAATCAAGAATCTGGATACTGTTCATCAACCATATCATTCTTGTTTCGAGAATTTCATTTGCCAGACATTACAAACCACCATTAAATGATAAAGAACAAGTGCTACAAAGTACAGCAAAACCTTTAGCTCTTGTGCATTGTAGCATAAGCCTTCTTGTCCCTTTTTCTTTCCTTTTATTTTCATTTCTCCCTATTATGCTCAGGCCAGAGCTCCATCTTGTTTCTCACAAAGATAGATGGGAAGAAAGAAAGAAAAGTTCATGCATGCCATCATCAAAATTTGGCATCCATTATCTAACTGACCCTAAATCTCAACCTTTTCCAGATAGTGTTCTCCTGTACTCGTCCATACTGTCATGATCAAACAATCTTCGTGCCCAAGGATCCTTTTTACCAACAGGAACCATCAAATTTTTTTTTCTTTCCATAATCAATAAGGCAACGTAAATTGTGTTTACCTTCAGAAACAACAACAACATCATTACATGCTATAAAAAACAGTACAGCACGTTCCACCCATATACATGAAAAGTTTAACAAGATCTTATAAGCCCCAAAATTGCAAAAAAGAAGTACCCTATGGATATGAACCACAAACTTCACTTTCTTTTATCATCTCAGCTTTGCAATCGCTCATTTAATCCCATGACAGAAATACTCCAATCCAGGTAGTGAACCCATCTGATATATCCCAAAAGAAGAACAAGTGAAAATAAAACTTATACAATTACAACATAAATTTTCTCTAATCGAAGCCACCGAAACAGTATTCACATCGAATAGCGTCCAAAAACAAAAAACAAAATAGAGTCTACCATAAAACTAAAACAAGATGAACCAATTAATTGATCAAGCTGGATACAGAAGCAGCTAAAAATACTAAAAACGATTAAAACTCTACCTATGGAAAAGGGCGAACGAAAAGAAAGCAGCAGCCATAAGCCTATACCAAACTCACCGGGGCTGTGCCCTGCTGAACTCGGCGCGGGGCAGAGGCCACGGCCGCCGCCGCCGCATTCACCGTGTCCACAGTACTGTTCGCTCCCCTCATCTCTCGTTCCACTCTCCCGAAAAGCCCTCAAAAACCCGAACGAAAAGCCAAACTTCCTCCTTTCCAAATCAGGAATCAAATCGCCGCCAAGTAATCGCCGGAGCACGAGAACTCGCCGGGAACAGCCGGCGGCACGCCGAGTTAAGCAAAGGAAGCGATTAAAAAAAAGACAGCGACGTAGTTTTCGAAGGAAGGACGCATCTCTCCTTTTAAATATTTCTCGCGTCTATCAAAGAAAGAAAGAAAAAAGAAGGAAAAAAAAAGAGGAACGCTTCAAAGGTCAAACACGCGACCATATTTACCACTCCGCCCCTTCTCCATTTCGCCCAAATTGTGCCCCTGTTCCGCCGTCCGATCGTTAAGGAACGCTTCTAAGATGATCCACGTCATCCTTCGATCGGCAGTGGTACGGGTGGGTAAATATAGCGGATACGCAGGTGCTATTTTCCGTATGGTGCAACCGAGGTGCAACATGTCGAGCTTTGGTTCGTCCGGACAATCGTGTGCGCTGTTGCGGAGGGAAGTTTTCATCTCGGGAGAATCACAACAAAAGGTGACGTCACTTCCCCCGTGCGGTCGAACTGCGGGGCCCGTGGAAAATGTCTGCTCGAGGTGGGCAGGGGGCGAAGTCCTCGTGCGGGTCCACGAGGGCGGAGACGGGTGGATGGCCAATGGGGAGCGAGGGTGGGTGGCTGGGTGTCAGAAGGCGTGGGATATTGGGGTTCGCTTTTTGAGGAGTCGAGTCTCTTTTTTTCTCTATTCCATAATTTTAACTAATTCCAATCGATTTAAAATAGAATAAAATATTTTAATTTAAGAATGATAGTGATATTAACTATCTCAAAGTAGAATTCCGAGGAAATCCAGGGAAAAAATGTTTTATAATTAAAATCTGGAAACACTTTTACAACACAGTACTTTTTCTTCTTAGATTTAATATTTGTGTTCAGATCAAATAAATAAATAATTATTATTACCAGATGAAAAATTACTCCTTTTTATCTGGATAAATTAAACTTGCTTAAAATAATATTTTATCTAATATAAATATTTAAGATGCTTTTGTGGTTCTCAGGCTGTGTTAACGGATTTATGACGTCCAAAAGGGGTCAACGTCTTGTTTTCATCAATGGAACAAAGAAATAAATAAATAATAATAATAATAATAATAATAATAATAATAAATGGAGAAAAAGAGCTGATACTGTAATGATACTGTTGCTGTCATTTGGGTCTTTTTGCACGCGGCTTCGTTCGCCGAGTGAGGTGGCCATTTTTGACCGTGGAAAAAAAGCCTTATGGACGTGTTACGGTGTACACGATGAAGCGGGGATGAGTTAAGTCTGATAGCGATTTCATCTGATGTATTTAACAGATCAAATTAAGTAACTCATAAGAGTTGAAGTGAGTTTACTTAGTCAATAACTGATAATGAAATAATAATAGATATATGTATCAATACAATCAACGTTAAAAGGGACTATGATTTAAAAATTGGTCTGACAATTGACAATCGAATCCGATCTAATTATATCAAATTTTATTAAAATAATTTTACTTTCATTAGTCTATACTATAAATGAAAAATATAAAGGTTAAAAAATAATAAAATGAAAGCATATTAATCATCATTTCTCAATAACTAGACATTACTACTTTTTTTTAAATATGTATCATTTTATAATAATTTTAAATTTTCCATCTTCTTATTTAGTAAATCTGTGGACAATTTTATCCTTTCTTAAATTAATGTTTTTTTATTATTATCTCACATTTTATTTTTGAGTTAAAATATTACGTTCTTTATTATTAGTTTTTCTTTTTTTTTATTTCATCCCATAAATCTACTTTATTTTTGCTTCTCTCCTTTATATTCTTCCACCTTCTTTACTAAAATTTATAGAATTTTTTTTCATCCTTTATTTAGGAATTTTATGCATAATTTCTAATTTTTAAATTTGTTTTCTTTATTTCAATCCTTTTTTCCCTAAAAACGAGCATTTTCCTATCAAGCTGAAACGGACCAATTTGAAAAAGACTGCTAGGAATCCAAGGCCCAAAGGACACTCAAGCACTTCAGTTATACATCTTCGGAGGTGTTATGAATTGTTTATACATAATCATTTTATTGTGGATTGACTACTTAGATAAAATGGCATAAATTGTTTAAGACATACTTATGAATTCACCATAAAAAATAGCAAAATGTGTTATAAAAAATATGGAAGTCTTAAGGGAAGGGGAAGTGTAAAGATGTGAAAGGAATGAAGTAAATATTTAGCCTTATTTTTATGACATAAATAAAATGAAGGGAAGAGTAAAAAGATAAAATTGTAATTTTATTTATATGAGTTTATCTTTTATATGTGCATTTATATTTAGTTTATAAGGTAAATATGAAAATGCGTATTAATTATATATTTTCTCTCATTTTTCATTCCTATTGAAGAGAAAAAAGAGAAGACTTTCTCAACGAAACAAGATAAATCCGTTACTCTTCTTTTCCTTCTTTTTTTTTAAACTTTTTTCACCCTCAATCAAACCTTCCCTTGAAAATAAGTCTTAAGTGGCTCTTAATTATTATATTATTCAACTAATGACAACAAATATATCTAAAAAACATAAAATTAAATTAAATTACCGTCCACATCGTTATCTTTCATATTATGTTGAATTAGTACATGCGACATTGAATTATAAGAGAGATAAACCTTTTGTGAGTTTTAACATAATAAATCATTATCAAATAGAATTGTTATGAGAAGAATCGATAAAAATCAATTAGGATGTTCTATGTCATCATCGATAATATATCATACTTATACATATTCTTTTCATTATATTACACTTATGGATGGTGTCTTTCTACTCCTTAAAATGGTCATGGAATGCCTTTCAATTTCTTAATGTCTAGGGAAGAATCTTTCTACGTGAGACTGTCTTTCGACTCTCTATAAAAATGATTGGTGGAATGTCTTTTAACTTCCTTTTGATTAATGTAGTGTCTTTCAAATGTTTTATTCTACTATCATCAAGCTATGATAAAAAAAGATCTCTTTATTAATATTTTTCTAACTTGTAACTCTACCTTTGGATTTGATATAATGAGAATCACGATCTTTCATGTCATAAAGAATACGATAGGGATTTAGATAATCAAATAAGGGAGTAAAACTCATTACAACTATAAGAGATTTTATTACACAATTGGTACCTAAGGCCAAGATCATGTAAGCGTAAGATGATAAATAATTATGGAAAAAGGTCACAATAGCAATTAAATTATAAATGAAGTGATAGCAGGTAATAAGAGCACATATGCATAATAGTTTAATTGTTTGAGGGTAAAGGTACGTTAAATGTGATACAATAATATTATAATGTTTTACTTGTGATGGAGTCATAATCACAGTAACTTCTCCCCTTTCAATCATCTCTCTCTCTTTCTCGTTGAATGATCATGTGTTACAATGACATATTTCAACTTACATAAATTTTTCAAGCAAATTTCACTAAATATCCTTTAACTTTAGTCTCTTTCTCAACTCTATCCTCCAACTTTATTTTATAACATTACTCTCCAATTATTGACTTATTTCATCAACTACCCTTTCGATTAGAAATAGTCATTTTTCGGTTATTTGCTAACATATCATATTACTTTAAAATAAAACAAATACAAAACACTTAAAATAATATTAAAATAATAATATGAAAATTAAAAAGAGGGAGTGCGTGTCCCCGGGGCACGTCGAGTTATCTTACCATGTATTTTCCCTTTCAACCACTTTTATACTTAGTTTATTTCTCAAGTGTGGTGGTGGCAGTTTTGTAATTTGCACTCCAGAAAAGTGCACCTCCGGAGATGGTCCTCCACACCACACGTCGCAAACCTACCACCCAAAACGGTGGTATAGTAGGGGAGACCCGCTAGTGCTTCCCCGAAGCGTTGTAATAATTCCTATTTACTCAATAAAGATTTCAAACTTCTTTAAATCGAGCATCGTGCCTCAAGCGTGGGGTGTCAACCCACAAAAGAGTGTCCCAAGTGATCGAGCGTTACGCCGAGGTGCTCGTTTGTTCACAAACGCCTCCACCGAAGAAGCGTCCGCTCGGAACCGAGCGTCCCAAAAGTTGTGACATAAGCAAACTTTCGCAAAGCGCTCAAAAGGGCTTGCCTAAACGTTGGGCACGTCTAAACACCGCACGGGTCGATCGAACGAAAAATGACCCCGTGACATGCGCACCTTCTCCCTCTACCTCCGGTCGTCTAAGCGCCGGAGGTAGGGGGCGGCCCCCTTCCTCTCTCCTCTTCGACGCCGGACTGATCGCAAAGGGTTGCGTTGGAGAAGAAAGGGGAGGGGGCGACACTCCTCCCCCATCCTCTGCGCACTCGTGATGCAAAAGGGAAGGCTCCCTTGGCATCTCGAGTGCGTAGAGGAGGAGGGAGGGCTCTGCACCCCTTACCCTCTACGTCGTGAGCTCAACACAGAGGAGGGTGTGCACGCCACCCCCTTCCTCCTCTCCTCTAAGAGAGGAAATGGGAAAAAAAGGGGGGGGGGGGGGGAGGGGGGCTCAGCAACCGAAGGGAGAGGGCACGTCCCGCTCTTTTTATTTGTTTTAAATTTTGTATTTGTTATTTTAATATTACTTTTTAAATAATATGTCACATCAATAAAAATGATTGAAAGAACTTTTTATTCTCAGTCCAAAGAGTAGTTTGTGAAATAAATACATAATTGTAGGACAATGTTGTTATTTTTACAAAGTAATGTTTGATGACATAGTTGAGAAAGATGTTGAAGTTAAAGAGTATTTAGTGCAATTTATCTTAAATTCTCAAAAAAATGCATCAATTTGACTTTCAAACTTTACATTTAAATTTTAGGGTAATAAAACTATTTATTAATAAAAATGAATAAAAAATGTTTAATATATGGAATTTTTAATATGTGGCATTTTTTAATAAAAAATGATTGAAAAAATTTTAATATATGCCATTTTTTATTAGAATTAGGAATATTATTTTTAATAAAAATTTAGATATTAATTTAAAATAATATTAATATTTGATACTTTAAATAGTATGAAAAATAATTTTCATAATATAAGTGTGTATATATAGTAACTGACAATACATTGAATCTAAAATCGTTGATGGACCACTCGAATTGTAATAAAACTCAATGTTCTCTTCATCGGATCATACAACAATCTAAACAAGTATTTGTTTCAAGTCGAACCGGTCGGATCGTTCCATCAACGAGATAATAATAAAATATTATATCTAATATGATATATTAAATTAATCTATCATATTTTAATTATATATATGTATGATGATGTAAAAAATAATTATAATAAAAATAAAGATACTAGTAATAAATAATAAATTTATATAATTGAATTTTAAATTTTAATGCTAAAATCATTACACATTTGATGAATTAAAGTATTATTAAATTTAATTTTTTATATAATTTTTCTCCTCATTAATGTTTTTGTATTTTGTGTTTTTTATTTTAGAAAGAAGTACCAAATAAATATTTTTTCATATTAAAACATTATGATTATATAAATATAAATAAATATATAATATAGTTTGTGATTAACTAACTAAATTAAAGAAAACTAAAATTTGTGTTTTTATAATATTATATATATAAGTATACTATACTAACTATTTTATAATATTATTAAATGTTACGCATATGACAAAAAAAAGTTTGCACCCTCAATTCATAACCAATTTATCTAATATGATAAATATTATATATAATATAGTAAATACATATTTAATTTACACTATAGTATGCATATATGATATTAAAAAGTTGAATAAGATAATAATATATATGATAGAGTTAAAAGTTTAACAAACATTAAACTAAACCAAGGAAAAAAGAAATAAGTGTACACACATAGTCCCACATTAATAAGAGTAGTAAGATGAGAGTAAAAGTATAAGTATTAATTGAAGAGCAAATTAATGTGCTAACATAGTTTTTTTTATGAAGAAAACTTATTTTTGAATCTTTTCTAAATTTTAAATAATGATTTTATCAAATTAGTTTTTAACAGAAGAATTGGCTAGTTAAAAAATGTAGCTCAACTCAGTTTTACTTTATTTTGTTATGTTTTCGCCAATTTGACCGATCTTGTCCAGTTCAATCTCATTCCGGCTACTTGATGGTTGGACCGGTCGACTCTTGAATTAGTTGGTAGTGCATAATATTTTGAATATAAATTCTACATGATGGGAGCTATAATATTACCGAAACTTTGGGATAATTTGAAGGAAATAGTAAAAGTCGAACTTAGTAACATTTGCAAGAATATTGTTAAATAGATATTTTAATGGGTATCTTAATGTTGCACAATTATGATTATCTTTTTTTTTAATCTTATTGAATGATTTGTTTTGGGCACGTCAACTAGCATGATTTTTTTTTGTAGAAAATTTAAAATGTTCTTCGTGATTGAGATTTTTCATACTAAAAAGATTAGAGTGCATTGACATAGTGAACTTATTATTTTAATTTTTCATAATTGTTATTCATTTAGAATTGTAAGCCATTTATCATATGAACTAACTTGTATAAAAAAAATTTAGGATTTTTTCCTCTAGCCTCCCATGAACTATGAACTTTTTCCGCATCTACCCACGACTTTCGTATTTTTCGCATACTTCCCTTAAACTATGTCACTTTTTCCACTTAGGTCCTTCCATCAACATATGTTAAATTTTTTGTTAATTTTCATTATTTTAATTTATGAAATAACCTAATTGCCCTCGCGCATCTAGGTAAAAAAAAAGGGTAGTTCACTTATCTAAAATGTGCGAGGGCAATTTGGTCATTTCATAAATCAAAATAATGAAATTTGATGAAAAAATTAACAGAAGTTGATGGATGGACCTAAGTGGAAGAAGTGACATAGTTTAGGAGAGGTCTACGGAAAATATGAAAGTCGTGGATAGATGCGAAAAAACTTCATAGTTCAAGGAAGATCAAAGGAAAAAACCCAAAAACTTATTGCATGATTTTGATGCGAAAGAGTGCCATAGTTCTTACTATTTTCGACTTGGAAGAATGTAGTTGAGGTCCAAGTATAATCTCTTTGACTATTTGGTTAAAGAATTTTTTAGAAGGAATAACAAATTTTATTCTAGAGAATATCCTAAACTCTTGCTTGGTTGAAAGGAATAAATTTAATATTTTTATAATTAAAATATTTTTATCATAAATATTTTACATTTATTATTATATAAATTATAATATAATAATATATAGTTAATTAATGAAAAAAATGGTGAAAAAATGGAAAAAAGGAGAATATCTTTATTCCAACATTTTAAAAGAATATAGACATTCTTTAATTGGGGAAAAAATGGTGGTTTCATTTTTCTCTAGGTGGTTTCGTGGAAAACCAAGTTTGACCTAATTATATTCTACATCGCGTTTGACTCTATTATCAAGAATATTAATATATTCTAATATTTACCCATGAACCAAATGACACCTCAAAAAATAGTGTAGGGGGACAAGAGGATTAAAAACTTTTATTTAGTTTATATAGATGCTAATGATTTGAATCATTCTAAAAAAGATATTAAAAAAGATAATTAGGGTGAGCTATGCCTAAGTAAAACAAATAATTTAAACAAAATGAAGAAAAAAAGGTCATAGATTTAGGCTATGTTTGACAATAGAACTTGACCAAGTTATGTCAAATAACTAATGTGATCAGAATTAAAACTTAAGCTAAGTTATCCCCAAGGGAGAACTTATAGTTTCGCTGGAAGCGAGAATTTGACCTTTTTTTGTTGTTTTTTCTTTCAATTCTTAATCATATTTTCATAAGTAAAATATTATTAATTACTATTTAATCTTAATATTATTCATCAAACTACTTTTATATTATCTTACATAGATATCAATTATACTATTTTATTTATTAATATATTATCATTCAACTTATAAAATAAATTCTTTAACTTAATATAAATATTTTTTGTAAATTATAATATTGATAACACATGTTTAATAATAAATTATAATATTATTATTGTTCATAAATTATAAATTATAATATTAACAAAAATATTTCTCATAAATTATAAATTATAATATTAATAAAAATATTTTTCATAAATAATTATTTTAACTGAATAAATAAATAATATTTTAATTTACTATAATTTTATACTTCAGAAAAAATAAATTATATTCTTAGTTATTATTTTTTAACCAAACACCCACTAAAATTTATCTATGAAATTAAATTTTCAAATTCTCATCATTATACTTTTTACTCAAATACTACGCCTAAACTTTTCGATCAAATCAATTAATTTTTAAATTTCGCTCAAAGTTCGATTCAAATACAAAAAGAATTGAGATGACTGAATGATGGATGAAAATTTCAGTATTCAAATGCCGTCCAAAGAGTTTTGTCAGAGGTATATTTTGGATGCGGTAAAATGAATCATTAAATACTTAATTTGATTATACAATTAGTTAGTAACAATGATTTCAGAATTGGATGGTGATCGGATCGGACTTTTTATCGAATCATGATTGGACCAGTCTAATCGGGTTCGACTAAATTGAACCAATTTTTTTAAATAATATTATTCATAATAATTGTAAAGATATAATATAAGTTATATGATATAGTATATGGATATTGTACTAATAACCTATTAATAATATTAAAAATTAATATAACATAATTTTTATTTATTAAAAGTTTTAATAATTATTAACATATAAATATAAATAGATTATTATTAATTTCATATCTATTATTTATTGATGATAGATGCTTTGTTAATAAATTTTATCTTAAATTATTCTTATTTCTTTTTTTAACACTTCTCTGTTTATTTCCTTTATTCTTAAATTTTTTAATTTTAAATACTTACCTTTTTTTTATTTCAATTCCTATTTAATTTATTCATATCATATTCCTTCCTTTTTTATTCTTATATTCCTTTCTTTTTTAACTTTCCTATTTTTTCATTTTTTAATTTTATTTTTCAAAATTTGAATTAAACCAAATTGAACTTGTTCAACCGACTCGGTTCAACCGATCCGTGCAATCGATTTTTCCTGCTTCAGTGTCAAAATTGATTTTGATATCAAACTGAACTGAATTTCTGACCGGTTGGCAGTTGAACCGGACGGCCCGATACAATTTTGATAAGTTAGTAAAGTTGTGTCCCATTAAGACGCTGAAAGCTAGTAAGTTTTAAGTTCGATTCTTAAAGTCATTGTTTAATAAAAAAATTGTTTTATTTTTTACATTGATTTTTAATTAGTCAGATTCTAATAGTACTGAATATCGATCATCCGAGTGAATATCCAACAAATGAACCATTTTTTTAATGTAATCTACGCAATTGACCTTTATCCTAATTTAATAACCAGACCTTACTTAATTTATTAATAATCCTTTTTGTCATTTTATGAATATACATTTTCACATTTTTAGAAACAAAAAGAAAAGCACATATGATACATGAATCTTGTCATAAACAATGTCACATTTTTTGAACGTGACTTCATTCTTCGAATGATTTTAGATTAAATGAAAAACTTAATAATTAATAATTTTATAATTTATAAGGTTTTAAAAATTTTCGTATGATTTACGATCTTTATCTTGTTAAAACTTTTTATCTGTTTATGGCCAACATAGTATTCCATCCAATATATTTTTATTAAATTATATTGTTGTATTATCGTTTATTCGATCATACCAATCCCAGATGAACGAAAATAACTTTGGTAGCACATTTTATGTGTTGATGGATCCAAGTGATCAGAAACTCGGGGCATCAATTGCCTCTGGGTCCACGTGGTTGACACGTAGGTCGCCAACTGGTCATCATTCATCTAATGGTCATTTCATTCAACTGATCCCATTCCTTTTAGGCCCAAATGCAATCAAATACAAACCCAACGGTGCCAAAAAAAGGCCTCATTCCACCTCTACCACCGCCGCTGCCGCAGCTCCGACTCCTATCCGCAGCCAAAATCTGGTCGCCATGGCCGCTGTGGCGGCCGCCGCCGCTCCCCGCTTCTCCGCGATCAACCCCCTCCGCGGCCCGAGCTCGCTCTTCGCCCGTTCCAGCCATTCTCGTGTAGGCGCCTCGTCTGCGGCGGTCGCGAGGTCTCACCCTGGACGTTCGATCTCCTCGCAGCTTAGTGACTCCGGGCCATTCTCGCAGTGGAGCGGCCTCAAGAGCCTCCCCTTCACGCTCAGCCGCGACCGCAACTCCAGGGGTACATTTTTCATTGATGTCGTTCGCTTCATTTTGCTATCTTTTTCCTTCTTTCAAAGTTATTTCGTCAGGACGAGCTCGTAAGTGCACCATTTTAAGAATCTCACGGTCTAAAATGCAAAGTTGCAAACTTTGCTTGAGTTTTTGGTAGTAGAAGTGATTGTACGGCCGTAATTGTTTCTGTTGTGCAATATTGTTTACACAATCATGGCTATAGGTTTATGTCCCCAGTTTGTTTACGGTATTCTACATGCTTAAGACCATGTTACAACTATTCATCGTCCAACACTTTACTTAGGACCTTCAGTAATAAAGGTGTCATTGGAAGTTCGGCAAATTGACAAAAAAAAAAAAATGAAAATCTGGTTGTGAGATTTCTGCTTTAGGAATCTTAAAAAAGCGGAAAAGGAAGAAAAAAAATTGCCCGATCTCTGTGCTGTTATTATATTCGATGATGTTTTAAAAATCAGACCAGATGCGAACTCGATCATGGTTCAACCAATTGAACACGTTCCAACTGGGCTGGACTGAATTTTTATTAAAATATGATTAGTTTTATAGTTGTAAAGATATATTGTGAATAATACTGCAAAAGTGCTAGATATAATTTACTCAAATATTGAAAATTAATTTAATTTTTTGTTATTTTCTGAATGATATTTATAATAATGTTTATAATAAATTATTATAATTTTGCAGTATGAGTGTGCTCGGCATCTCTTTTTTTTATTATTCTTTTATCTTTTTCCTATTAACCTCTTTCATTTTCTTTTCTTTTTCATTCAATTATTTCTCCTGTTATTATCTTTTTTCATTCAATTATTTCCCTTTCTTTCCATTTTTATTTTTCTTATCTTGTTCCGTCTTTTCCTCCTTCAACATTTCATTTTTTTACACTTCATTTTCTATTTTTCTAAAAAAATAAAAACTGCATCGAACACGTTCAACTGGTTAAACTGTATTTGGCTAGTTCAATCCATTTTTTTTTTATTTCTGATTTTAAAAGAAAACCAAAACTCTCTCAAAAAAAGAAAAAAAGAGAAAAAGAAAACCAAATCGGATTGGTGGCCGGTTCGTGGTTGAACTGGCCGGTCTGGTCCAATTTTGAAGACAATAATATTTGAAGCATGAGTGCACAATTATTGTTTATAAACTAGTTTGAAAGCAAGTGAAATTTTATGTCCTAATTTCTGATGTGCTTTATGTTTATATAATTTTTGGTTTTCATATGGCTTGTGACCATTTTACTCCAATTTCATATTTTCCTGGTTTGCTTAAGGATAACTCACTAGCTTAGAAGCCTCCATGTGAATGTGCTTTGTCTTTTGTATTGCAGAAAGAAAGAAAAAATGTCGAGGTAAAGCTGTTTATGCGTCTCTCTTCGGAGTTGGAGCACCTGAAGTTTTAGTCATAGGGGTGGTTGCTTTACTAGTATTTGGTCCAAAAGGTCTGGCTGAGGTAAGAAGTTCATATGTTTCTGAAATATTGCATGACATAGCCTTTAGCTTAAATTTGTCCTCAAATTTGGAGTTGAATTATCAGATATAAGAACCTATTACAATCATGACCTGCAACTTTTTTGTGGTTAATAATAATCTTCAGGTTGCACGGAACTTGGGAAAGACATTGCGAGCATTCCAACCTACTATTAAAGAGCTTCAGGTTTGTCTACACGCTAGTAATTCCATTGAGATCAAGTTCTAATTACATGATATATGTTACTATATATGACAATGTTTGACAATCATGGAACCAATGCTTGATTTTAGTCAGTTATGCTAAATAATGAGACATGGAAGAAAAACTGAGGAACCAAAAATATGGGAAATGAGTGTCAGGTCTCGGTTCCTTTATTGACATAAAAATAAAACTTTTTGTCACACTAAACTTATCAAAATTAATAAATGATGGGGTCAATCATTAATACTAATTATTTATAAAATTATAGAAAGATAATGGTAAATCATTAATTATTAATAAGAAATATTTATTTTTTATTAAATTGAACTTAACTAAAATTACTATTTAATTAATCACAGTAAACAATAATTATTAATCAATTATAACAAAAAATGGTACTGTAATAAATATTTCAATATTTAGTTTCTAAACGATAATTATTCATCATTATATAACATATTGCTTAAAATATAGACTAATTTTTTAGGCAAGGGCATACTGGTCTTTTGAATTTTGATTCATATTTTTGTTTCAATTTCATTCAAACTCCCCACTGGAGGCAATCTATGATTAACTTTTTAATTCCAATAGTTACGTTTAGTTTCATACAAACACAATCAGAGTTAATTTGTCAATTTAATTATTCGCTAGGAACTTAGAGGAACTACAAATGCAGTTATTGAACTCTACCTCCTAGTCTATAACAACTTCTAAAAATGTTATTTATTATGTTTCAGCAAGTGTCAAAGGAGTTCAAGAGCACCCTTGAACGTGAGATAGGACTTGATGAGATTCCTTCTTCTACAAATTACATTAACAAATCTGCACTATATGCAGATCAAAATCAACCAGCTGTGGCTGACACAAGTGAGTAACTATGTATGTATATTTATGTTTCTTGTTTATACCCTAATTAACCAATTATAGTAGGAAAACTATAATAAATTCTTTAGGCATAAAGTTATTTGTAAAATCCATAGTGCCATATATTATCCATCCACTTTGTTTCTTTACCAACTAAAAGACATTTTTTTTTACCTTTAGTTTTTTGCAACTGCTCCTACACTTTTGGTTTCTTCCGTGATATTACTATCTTCTTTTTTTTTTTTAACATGGAAAGAAGACATTATTTCTAAGCATCATTTGGCATGCTTACTCATGAAGAAAGTATTGCTAAGTTATTTTTCTGAGAATTAAAAGGAAAGGAGTTCTGGGATTCCACTGGCTAACATATGCTATATAGTTTGTGATTTTTCTTTTTCCGAGTTTCTATCTTTGTAGAACTCATCAATAAAATTATCATGGTGCTTCGTCATTTGCTTTTATGTAATGTTCAGGTAAAACTAATTGATAACTTGCTACCACGGCATTCAACTACCAATCTTATATTTTATCCAGTCATCAGCTTCATGTATCCTAGTAATTCTCTGTTATGCATTTGGGGCATTTATGGTAAAATAAGTGATGTTCCCTAGTTTGTTTATTCAGATGGAAAACCTTCTGCTGAATTATACACTAGCGAAGAGCTCTTAAAAGTTACTGAAGAGCAGCTGGCTGCTGCTTCTGTAGCCAGATCTGAAGCAACAGAATCCAAACCTGAAACAGTGACTACATCTGCAGCTGATGGACCCATTTCGGAAGGGCAATTACAAGGTTTGCATCTTTTAAAAGTTATTGCCCAACTGTTGGTGTTTACACTGATTTTTTAATCTCTTGACAATATTTGGAAAATTACATCAGCGTCGACATCAGAAGCTTCAACTACGAACCAATCTAGGGAATCAGCCAGTCAAGATGATGCTCAAGTATCATCATCAGAAACCACAGACAATCAAAGATGATGTCCCTCATATTAACCGCAGAGGCATGCATTCATACATAATGGAGGAGGATACAAGTTCGTATGTATTTTATAGGTATAACAAACAGAGGATTTCTTGTAAGCTTAGGACAATTCTTCCACATTGTACAAACGTAGCGGATGTTTGGATGGGCAAATTCCATCACATCTTAATGCTCGCCAAACTATTTTGGTGTTCGGATGAGCAAATTACCTCAGTTCTTAATGCTCACCAGACTATTTTGGTTACAAACACGTTGTTTTATTGTGGTAGTTCTGTATCTTTGATCTTTGTTCTGCATTTTTAATTTTAGTTCTCAATCCATTTTTTTTTTGTAAAACATCCATATTTTAGTTCTTATTGTTCTATCTTTATCTAAATGCACCACCATAACTAATTTATCAAACCAGATAATTTAATGAAGACGCTTAATCAGATGTTACAATAGAATTAACTTCTACAAATAGCTCTTAAATCATTGAAATCCCTTTCCTCACTATTGCTCTCTTTCGGCATCAAATTGCTAAAAAAGGAATTGCTAAAGTATATAAGGAGATTAATTCGTGTGTTTATTTTTGTGATATTGGTTTTGGAAGTCACGTTCAGGACACCATGGTGTCACGACTCGTCTCCATAGTCGTGACCTCAATATCGCAACTATGGAGTTCACGACTATGGGTGTCATGACCCTCAGGAGGAAACCATGACTAGTTATGTCACAGTCCGTGTTAATACACCAATGGTCAGTGTCAAGACAATATAACTTGTGTCCATACACAATAAAACTTGTGCCAAATCAATGTGATCCGTGTCCACACATAATACATCCTGTGTCAAATACAGACAACAGAACTTGTATTCACTTTTAAATATGAAATTTGCAACTCATGGCCTTGTTCACGATTGTGATCAAAAGATTATATGTATTTAATTATTACTTCATACTTCATAATTTAATTATTTCCTGATTGCTTATGATAATTATGATCGATTTATGCGATATTCTTATTATTTATGGTGTTCTCCTTGTTGATACATGGAGTTATTTAAATATAAAAAAACAAAGATAAACATCATAGGATGAATAAGATAAAAGATACAATTTGTGTGTCACTGTATGTACTTATTGTCTTTGGGCTTGAATGATTTAATTGAATTCTTAGAGAACAACTTCCAACAAATTACAAGTTTCTATTTTACAGTCCCTCACTCTCGATCGTCAATAGGATCATATGAAAGAAACTATCGGGATGTATAGACAATTGGCTATTGATGCATGACAATACACATCCTCTTATAAATCATTCAAACTCTCTTTATTACATGATAAGATGATAAATTAATCTTAATAATTTTCACATTGGTTTGATCGATAATTGACAAATATGATTGGAATTGATAATTAAGATTAATATTAATGATTAATTGATAATAAGATAATTAGAATATTTAATAAATTGAAATTAATTATGATCTTATGCAAATTGAGTATTGAAAAATTAATTATTATTTATGTTACACTATTAATCTATTTCAACTGAGCATATATATATATATATATATATATATATGGATCAGTCCAGGTGAACTTGAATACCAGATAATGGTGAACTTTAACATACTACAATAAATGCATGAAGATGGAGAATTCTCTATTTTCTAACTAAAATTTGAAGAGAGCTCTAAGCAAATTAAAATAGTAGTACACTCACAAATATTATTATTGACTATTGTAAATCCAATAACGGAGGAAAGGAACCAACGGAGAACCTGCATCTCTTGGTAAATGAGACGTCTACAAACAATTATTTAATTTATAACACGAGCAAACTCAAACTTGGTTTCATACCAAGTCACATGGTTTTGCTTGAAACCAATACCCAATCAAGACACTACAAGCAAATGCTTGGAAAGCTCTACGTATCCAAACTTTGGATATGTCCTCAAGTAATTGTGGCCTAAGGAAGATGTAACCCCTCTTTCTAATCTTTCGAATAAAGATTAAAGAGCTATTACGACATCAAAGTAGTAGTAGTAGATACACAAATATTATTGTTGTGAATCTAAGAGAAAGCAACCAGCGGGAGAACATGCAATCTCTCCACAAATGACACGTCTACAAACAAACAAATTTATGAAACGAGCAAACTCCAAATCTCACGTAACTAGAAAGGTAACTCTTGGAACCCAAACATGCGAGGGTGCATGCATGCAGGGCTACGTGTATCACTGAGCTTTTACCTTGAGGAAGTCCTCGTCCTTCTCCAGCTTCTCCATGGGCTCCGCCGGCAAGGTGAGCTCGACGTCGATGCTCCGTCCCCCTTCCCTCCCCGGGTACAGGTACACCATGCCGTCGAACTTGTTGTTCGAACCGCTCCGCACCCTCTCCGGCCGGCCGAACCCGAAGTCCACGTCGTAGACCTTGAACCTCGGCGAGCTCCCGACCGCCACGCAGTTCACCCCGGCGTCGCTGTAGTAGAACAGCTTCGGCGCGGCCTCGTAACCATCCAGCCTCTTCGCGATGGCCTCCGCGTCGTGCTCTTCGATCGCCTTCTGCAGCATCCCGGCGCCGAACTCCGGGGGGCTCGCCAGCAGCAGCCCCGCGGCCGTGCCCGTGAACACGGCCTGGATGAGGTTGCCGAAGTAGGAGTCCGGCATGGGGGGCGCGACGCGGGCGCGGCAGTTGGCGAAGATGGCGAATATGGTGATCTCCTCGGGCTTCAGGGCGCGGGCGCGGCAGACGGCGCGCCAGACGTGGGCGCCGAGGCACTGGAAGGTGGAGAGGGGCTTGGACTCCGGCGGGAGGCCGGCGTTGGTCTGCGACTTGATGAGGTCGACGGAGGACTCGGGGAAGGAGAAGACCTTGGCGACGAGGGGCTTCGATGGGCCGTTGGGGTCGCCGAGCTCGTGGGCCTGAGGGTTGGCCGGGAGGGTGAGGGGGACGCGGACGGCGCGGGCGAGCGTGCGGTCGTGGAACGGCGGGACGGGAACGGAGGGCGCGCCGCGGGCGAGCTCAGCCCAGGCGGACATGAACTGCCATGTCGAGTGGCCGTCGAGGATGGCGTGGTTGAAGGCGCAGCCGATGGCCAGTCCGCCCTTCAGCTTGGTGAACTGCCATGGATAAAACAGATGATATCTATTTGATTAATGTTCTACAATTTTTTAATTATTCAAGAACATCGAACATTACATATGAGAGAGAAGAAATTATTAGTTTACTGGCACGATATAGATTAACATTATCACTCTCATGATCCGTCTGTTTATTACCATTATTTATTCAAATGAAATTCAAATTTTATAATATATATATATATATATATATATATATGATACATTTTCAATATTAGTGATATTAATTAAAAGTCTAATAGTTTGAATTATATTCAAGATAGCATTAGCAACTTTAAAATTTGATAATAAGACTTTCGTAATAGACCGAAAGTGCCACTCTTTAAAATATAAGTAAACTTATTGTTCGATGTTTTCATTTATAATGTTTAAAGTGAATTTTTAATCGTAGTAAAAGTTATATATATGGTTGAGTAGAAGCAGCAATAGTTTATAGATATGCCAAAAGACTTTTGCACCCATAACTAAGTTGTCTCCATATTTGTGTCGAAGAGAAACCAACATCATGTTTATGAACTTTAATAATAAGACATATGATATATTGTTTATTTCTTCAGGATAATATTATTTTTATTAATCTTTTTTCTATAATAACTGATTTTCTAAATTGATCTATGCCAATCCTCTTTCTATAATTTCTGTTTTTTTAAAAAGTACCTTGATTATTAAATATAATGATTCGAATACTCTTTTAGCCGACCCCACCTAGTGGGATAAGGCTTTGTTGTTGTTGTTGTTGAATACTCTTTTAATTAATGAGAAAATATAGGACATCCAACCTAAACCGAGTATAGAACATTGATTTTACTTATTAAATTATTAAAATCATTATATATTAATTTAATTTAGTAGTTAAATAATGAATTTTATCAAATTAATATTTGATTATTGATGGTTATGATCAAGAAATTTTAACAAATATGACTAATTTAATAAATAATTCATTTAGCCTTACATGAGATTTTTTTTATCAAATTAGTTCAAAAATATATATTACTTCATATAAGAAGTACATGATTAATTTAATGATAAATTATAATATTTATGTTAATTCAATAATAAAAAATACTTTGTTTCAAGATGTATAAGGGGGTACTGTACATACTCATTAACCTCTTAATTAATATGACAAATAATAATAATAATAATAATAATAATAATAATAATAATAATAATAATAATAATAATAATAATAATAATAATAATAATTTCTTCGGTTACGTGCCTTAAGAAAAAAAGACACGTCAGACATTAAATGCTGCCTATTATATCTTTTAGGCAATTAGGCCAGTAAATTCTAGTATAGTTTGATGAATAAATATGAGACGTGTATTAAAGGACATTATATTTTTTGGTTTAATGCCCCATGAAGTGGTGACAGGTGACGGACAGCAACTTACGTAACCCCTCAAATAATTAATTGCTGTAATACATGAGAGAGAGAGAGAGAGAGAGAGAGAGAGAGAGAGAGAGAGAGAGTTGGTAGAGCTTGGAGCTTTGGAGGCATTTAATCATGGGTCTGCTGCATATGCCTCGTGGAGTCGTGGGACATTTATTTATATTTGTCTCAGCAGTTGAAACATTTAATTATAACGTGAAAAAACAAGCAATTAATGTAATTAATGAATAAATACAACAATGAATGTTTCACCAACAGCTATAAACATATATGTTATATCTTGAGATGGAACAATTAAGTTGGATAACCTAATTTCTTGACAAAAATGGGTGTTGATAAGTATCAAAGGTTTGATACTTGGTAATCAGTTTTTATTGATAGAAGTTTTGGATTGAGATGCTGTTTTTTTTTATTATAAGTATTTAAAAAATTTAACTAAAAAAACAAAGGCATAAATAAGATATTTTTGTGTCTTTGAAAATCAGAAAGATGAGTCATAAAGTTCATTTTTTCCAGCTGTATGATCTTCACTTGTCTTAAAAGTTGTTTTTATATAAAATTTATTTTCATCAAAATAAATACAATATTAAATAGGGCTTTGGCCATTATAGCGTAAATTAATGGCTCATAGTATATCATGTTGCAAAAAGTGGCACCATGACTCCATATAATGCCTAATTAAATAAAAGGGGAACACCTGATTATGACGTGAAATGGACAACCAAAGACTTAAGCAAACATCACAACAACTAAACCATTTAATGCAAACGTTCTCAATTAAATTAAGGGGAAAACATTTTCATGTATTTTTTTATATATAGGATATCGAATATTAGCCTTAAAAGTATTTAACTTATAGGCAGAATGGATATATATTATAATTAATACAAAAAATATGTGAAGCACTTTTCCTCTCTATGAATTACCACAGGTATAATATTGGAATATCACACGAAAAATAAGTTTTTAATTAAAAGGTTAAATTATGAGTCTCAATTTAATTAAAAAGTTAGACTTGATAATAATATCACATGGTGTTTTATACTTGTGGAACAAAAAAAATGTTTTGCCTTGATTATTATATTTTTTACGCTAAATTTAAGCAGGAAGCTTAGTCGAATTTTGCATTTTTTTTTTCAGCACAGCCATGAAGTTTTAATATTAATGTACTAAAAAAGAAAATAAAAACCTAAAAATTATGAATTTAATTTTCTTGCACAGAAAAAAAGATGGTGCGAAATTGGGAGGACGATCGCTCACCTGGACGGCCAAAAGCGGCCGGTGAAGCCCCTCGAGGTTCATGATGCCGGTGTACGGCAGCAGCTCCTGCAGGATCTCCGGGTTGTACCCCTCCGCCAGCTCCTCCACCGCGACTCCCTCCGCCGCCGCCTCCAGCGCCTCCGCTCCGACGAGCGCCTCGCCCTCGCACTCCACGTACAGCACCCCTTCCCCGTCCTGCTTCAGCCGCCCCGCCAGCGGGTAGAAGCACTCCAGCGCCGCCCCCAGCGCGTCCTTCAGCCTCGCCACCGTCTCCCCGAACCGCCCGTCGACGTCGTCGAGCTTGTACAGCATCAGCTTCTGGTTGTAGTAGAAGGTGATGTAAGGGAGGTCGAACGTGATCAGGGGGCATGACGGCTTCTCCGGCGCCATCTTCGGGACGACCATGGACTTTCCGGAGACCTTAACGATCTCCTCTTGCTTCTCCTCCTTCATCTGCTGCTGCTCCGGTTCCCCGTTCTCTACCGTCATTGTGGAGTGGAGTGCTGAGTAATGAGACTGGCAAAGTTGGCGAGTGCACTGGTAAATGCCCAGCTGGTGGTGGGAAGGAGGGAGAGATAAATAAGGGGCACCAACGCAATGGGAATTGATGAGATTAGTGGAGGGTTTGTTGGGAGTGGGCATTTATGGACTTCATGAGGGGTAGGTGCATATTTCAGGAGTTAAATGCCCTTCATGCAGTAGGACCATGCAGCTCTCCTCCTTGTTCACTCATCCTCTCCTGTAAAAGAAAAGTTAAGCCCCATTACAAGGTCTTACTGGCTTTTAAGTAACAGCAACTTCCATTTCGATCTTTACCAACCAGAAAGACTTAGTATTTTTCCGTTTCTCTTCTTCTAGTTTTTTGCAACTTCCATTGTGTTTCTGATTGCTTAATTCCTGGCCTCTAAATTTGTATGTTTTCAACTTTAAATGCAAGTGACTTTATCTTTCTAGCAATTCTTTTTCTGTATTTGCCTCAAGCATGAATCATAAGATAATTTTAGTCGTGGTCTTAGATATATACTTAAGCTGTACAATATCTTTCATCTTAATTGTTACTGTAAAATGACATTTAGTGTAATCTTATCTTGCAGAATAAAAGGCCATGCCACAGCACCTTTCTCTCTTTCCAACCTGCAGTAATTTCTCAACTAAAAGGGAGGTGGACATTTAATTTCCTCTGCGGTTGCGGTCGACCAGAAAAGATGGCGCCTACAGAAGTCATCATTCAAAATGTGTGCAAGGTGCCAAGTCAGTTAGGGAAAGGTTGGGCATGGCATTCAGATCTTGCAGAAATTTGCCCCAGAACTTTATATGTTATGAGAACAAGCTTAGTTTTATATGCTGAGCTTGCCCATGGCATACCTACAGCAGAGTCTGACATTCCTGTAGATAGATATTATGATGATGGCACAAATTGGATGAAGCAACTGTAATCCAATGCTTCGTTTAATGTAATGCGAGATGTTGTAATAGGAGCATGCATTAAGTTCTGCTTAACAACTTATAGATTGCACTGCAAGATACCTGGCTTCTGAAATTTGATGTGAATACGTGCAGAAATTTCGGACTTAAGTATGAAAATCTTGTTCACTTTTTGTTTTTGTGTATTTGATTGTGTTAAAGAAAATAACATGAGAAAACTTTTTTGTGATAACTAAGTGTAGTGGTTCAGTATAATTAGTTACGTTAATCTATCTATCTATCTATATATAACTCTAAGGCATTGTGGTAAGTTTGTAATTAGGATACACGCCTTCTTCTTTCACCATCTTCATTTATCTTTTTTTTTTCTGATTTTTTTGAATTATTTGTTTTTTATTTGCATTTTTGTGTGTTCAAACATCAACATATAGGTTCGGTAGGTTACAAGAGTAAACTTTCATATTAATAACTTTTAAACTTCCATAGTAATAGCTTTCCACTATATTATTACCATTTTCTCTCTTATGGTAACGTCAATTTTCTTCTCTCTCTTACTTCGTTATTACCATATTAGTAACCTTCGTTGTTTGAATTTTTATGGACAGTTTTTCTTTTTTGAAAGGTGAAGGGATCCCTTAAGAATTTAATGGAGGAATTTCCTATGTCCACAAAATGACCAATGAAAGAATGACTTCCATATGCTTCATCCTAATTTTTACTTATTTTATTCATCTTCTGCTCCACTCTCTCTCTGCAGTCACTCCAAAATCACATACTATCTTGAGATTCCAGTCTCTCTTCAACCCTTGCCAACTTTTTTTTTTATTATCCATTTATGTTAAACATTTTTATGATCGGTTAGGTGTGTGTTTCCTTCCCTCAGTCGCTTGGATTTTCCTGCTATACTTCTGTAGTTACTTCTTACATGGCTCCACAAATTTTGTGATATTTTCTATACTTCCTTTTTTTTTCTTTTGTTACTTTACTGTACAGTTATTTCTTATATTTCTTCATAAAATTTAAATGGTTTTTAACATAAATCATTGCACAAATAATTTTTTCCTCCGTGACGCCTTCAAAACTTTCTTACATTCTTCTTTCCGAAAACTTTGCTTATAATTTTCATTTCCTACTCTTATCTAATTATCCCTTAATTGTTTTTTTATACAATTATTTTCTTAAATCACCTTTTGAACATTATTTTTTCGTATTTTAGATTTTGTTAGGAATATCAACCGCTCTTGGCCAATTTTCTCCTTTTAGGATTAGTACCTTTTTTTGTTTTGGATTTTATTTTTCTTTTTAAAGTATCAACAACCTATTTTATAGAGTCAAAGAAAATAACTTATGTTATACAATAGACATCTGGATAAAAAATTATATAAGCGTAAGATAATAGTTAGAGAATTTGGAAATCTCATGGCAAGGGAACTATAGATCTTATCACTTTAAACATTTTCGGTTGAGAATTTGAGCGAAGATGACATAAAGTAGAAATTATGGTAATTAGTGAGAACATTTAAAGTGGTATGTTATACTTTTTTTTCAGTTATCACTTCTCACAAACACGACTTTATTCCTTTTCTCATCCTTATAAAAAATGTGATATATTTAATAAGTAAATGCAAATTGATGAAGATTGGAGTTTACTTAACAGCACATGGCTATCATCATATTATTTATCTGATAATTTTTTAAATAAAATTATTATCATGATTTTTTTGCACATATTTACCATAATTTAAATTCCTAAGTGCCATTGTGTATCATTAAAGCACCATTAATTAGGGTGCTTCAATAATTCATTAGAACTATTTACCTTCAGTTATTTCCTGTCACTACCTTATCTCTAACATTAATAAATAATCAATTCAATTATATATATCCATATATATATATATATATATATATATATATATATATATATATATGAGGATAAGGACTATATGGGGCAAAATGTGATCCATATATATGGGTCACTATTGAATCGTGATTTGACGATTCATAAATAAATCAAGATGTATTCGAATAAGTGCATTTGTGAACTGTCACATCACTATCCAACGGTGGCCCATATATCTTGATGGTAAATATCTTGATGATATTTATTTATGAACCATCAGATCACGATCCAACGACGATCCATCAGATCGCCATATAATCCATATTTCCTCTCTCTCTCTCTCTCTCTCTCTATATATATATATATATATATATATGGAATAAGGACTATGTGGAACAAATAGGGACTCATATATATATGGGTCACTATTGGATCGTGATTTGACGGTTCATAAATAAGTCAAGATGTATTCAAATAAGTGCATATTTGTGAACTGTCACATCACTATCCAACGGTGGTCCATATATATGAGTCATTTTTTTCCCCACATAATCCTTATTCTCATATATACATGTATGGATAAATTACACGAATGGTCCCCCAACTTTGAGTCGATTTCCAACTGGTCCCCTAACTTCAATTTATAACCAAAACGTCATTCATCTTTTATTTTCTTGCACGATTAATCCTCTTGACCGGTGATAGTGAATTTTTTGACTCATATATATATGGGTCACTATTGGATCGTGATTTGACGGTTCATAAATAAGTCAAGATGTATTCAAATAAGTGCATATTTGTGAACTGTCACATCATTATCCAACGGTGTCCCATATATATGAGTCACTTTTTCTCCACATAATCCTTATTCCCATATATACATGTATGGGTAAATTACACGAATGATCCCCCAACTTTGAGTCGATTTCCAACTGGTCTCCTAACTTCAATTTATAATCAAAACGTCATTCATCTTTTATTTTCTTGCACGATTAGTCCTCTTGACCAATGATAGTGGATTTTCCAGTTGTCTTGCATACGTGGCCGACACATCAGTCGTTTCTCTCTCATCCATGTCATTTAAGTCATCCACGCCATTTAACGCTCCAAACCAGGTAAATTACACGGATCGTCCCCCAACTTTGAATCGATTTCTAAATAGTCCCCCAACTTTGATATTATTACACGATTCATCCACTTGACTGGTAAAAAATAGTCTTCCGATTATCTTGCGATGTGGCATAATAAAATATAATAAAAAATTTAACTAGTTGACATCACACAATAAAAAATATTATAAAAAATTAAGGACGCGGACGAGTTTCTAAGCTCGCCCTTTGGCGAGTTTGCATAGGGGGCGCCGACCCCCCTCTCCAAGCTAGTCCACTAGCAAGCTTCGCATAAGGGGCGTCAACGACTCAAAATTGAGAGAGTATAAAAAATAAATGATAGGAGCGCCGACGAACTCGCAAGGGGACGTTGATGCCCCTTGTGCGAAGCTCGCTAGTGGATGAGCTTGGAGAGGGGGTCGGCGCCCCCTATGCCAACTCACCAAAGGGCGAGCTTAGAAAGGGAGGCCGACACTCCCCCTCTGCCAGCTCGTCCGCGTCATTAAATTTTTATAATATTTTTTTATTGTGTGATATCAACTAGTTAATTTTTTTTAATCAGGAGACTATTTTTTACTGGTCAAGTGGATGAATCGTACAATAATATCAAAGTAGGGAGACTATTTAGAAATCGATTCAAAGTTGAGGGACGATTCGTGTAATTTACCTGGTTTGAAACGTTAAATGACGTGGATGACTTAAATGACGTGGATGAGAGAAAAACGATTGACGTGTCGGCCACGTATGCAAAGCAACCGGGAAACCCACTATCACCGGTCAAGAGGACCAATCGTGGAAGAAAATAAAAGATGAGGGATGTTTTGATTATAAATTAAAGTTGAGGGACCAGTTGGAAATCGACTCAAAGTTGGGGGACCATTCATCTAATTTACCCATACATGTATATATATACCTAAATTTTAAATTATGAATTATATATACATATACAATTATATTGTATGACTTTAATTATATAACTTTAATATGAACTTATATTCTTTTTTATCACAAATATGACTGAGAATATATATATAGTAGGATATATAAATATTTAAATTTATCTCTCAATAACCTATAAAACTATTTTTAGTATAACATATATAATTTTAAGGCATTGTGGCAATTTTGTAATTAGTATACATGCCTTCTCCTTTTACCATCTTCATTTATCTTTTTTCTTGATTTTTATTTGGATTTTTTTCTGTTCAAACATCAACATATAGGTTCGGTCAATTACAAGAGTAAGCTTCCATATTAATAGCTTTTAAACTTCCATATATAATGGTTTGTATGTTTACATACATACATACATACATATATATATATATATATAATTTAATTTGTGCAAAGCATAAGAGTGTTCCCTAGTTTTTTAATAAACTCTGCGATTAGACTTTGATATTAGTAATTTGCATTATGGAAATCAATAAACACAAGATCAGGTAACACTACATAATTTTATGGATGGCTATTTTTTTATGGATAATTATTCTTTGCCATTTTTGAAGGATTTTACGATGGGTAGTAATATTCTTTTGAACTAATGATGGAAATACCATCAGTCAAAATTTTACAAATTTAAAATTAATTTTCATAATTAAAATAAAAAAATAGAATTTTTTGGAGGAATTTAAAGTTTTAAAAAAATGAAAGTATAGTTGATTGAGAGATAATTAATGAGAAAAAGATAAAATAAAGAGAGTTTTCAAAATGAATAAAAGTTTAGTTAGGTAAGAGATAAGAAAAAATAAATTCTAGTTGAAATCATAATTATAATTTTAATTAATATTAGGAATTCAAATTTGAATTTGAATCTAGCCATAAGTTTAGGATAAAATGGACTTCCAATGAGAGATGAATTAAAAGTCTTATGCCAAAAAATAACATTATATTCTTATTTTATTCCATAATTAAAAGATAAGAATAATAGTTAAGTATTTAATTCCAAAAATTCAGAATAATTATGTTTAGAAGAGAAGGAATAAAGAAAAGGCAAGTAGAAGAAGATTAAGGATGAAGTATTTGGACTTAGGAGTTTTAAAGTTAAAACTATTTAGAAAAAAAAATAAAAATTAGGGTTATTTCCTCAAATTACCCATAAACTATCATGATTTTCCAGATCTAACCCAAATTTATGAATTTCATAATTATAATTTTTCTAATTTGATCATTTCGTCGACTTCTATCATGTTTCCCGTTAATTTCATTTTTTTCTATTTATGAAAACTCCAAATTACCCCTCTAACCTTTAAAATAATACATAATAAATATAAATAATAATAAAAAATAAAAATTCAGGGACAATGCCCCCTGCTAAGGCCGACGAGGGCCGCCCCCCCCCCAAGCGAGCTTGCGCGCACGTGAGGAAGAACAAGGAGGGCATGTGCCCCCTTGAGCGAGCTCGCCGGCGCTCGCACCTTGGGAGCATCGGCCCCCCTTTTCTCCCTCGCGCGCGGCGAGGAAGAACAAGGGGGTCCGACGCCCCCCTAGCGAGCTCGTCTGCGCATGACGCCCTTGCTAATCTCCTCGATTCTTTGTTGTTGTTGTTTCCCCTTTGTTTTCGCAAATTAAATTCTTCTTTTGGCAAGGATTTCAACTTCCATTGCAAGCAGAGAAATTGAACTTCTTAGAAGATAGATTGAGACATGAGATATGAAGAGCTCCCTGAGAGCTAGCAGCTGACGGCACCACATGGGCGCCGGAATCGGCAGTGTCGAAATCAGCGAAGACCAGGTGAGAATCCACCTCCTAGATCCGTGGGTATTTCGCATCGTGGCCCATTTTGTCCTTTTCGCCACGGCCATCTTCTCCTTTTCGTGGTTCTTTGCAATGCTAACGACGAACGCCATGGAGGCCGTAGGGAAAGGTGCCGTAGGCTCCTCGTCGTCATCGACGCCTATCAGATGAGTCGATGATCCTTTCTTCCTCCCGATGCTTGTGCGTGACCTGCGGGGTCTACTCGCCGAGGAGGGGCGTCGGGTCTTCCTTAGGGACCCTAGTTCCCAGCTCCCATTTCTGAAGCAAAATAATGTTGACGTCGTCTCATCGGAGCAGCAGAAGGCGATCCACGACCGCTCCATCGAAGTTGAGGGTCTGCACGACTCTGCATCCTCCTTTTTGGTGAACGAGTGTGGAGAATCGGCGGCGTGGCCGTGGTCAGCTTGAGCTCAGACATGTCATAGATCTTTCGCCTACTGAGGAATTATATGATGGTCTACGTTCGACAGTTTGCCATTGTCGCCATAAAAAAGACATCACACGTCGGGGGGCAGCGCGGATGATGAAGACGCCAATGCAACTGCTTCTACATGCATTCGGACATGAAGGAAGCTATTGCGCATCCCAAAAGCAAGCTCGCTCAGGGGGCGTCGGCCGCTCTTTTCTCCTTGGCGCACGGCAAGGAAGAACAAGGGGGCCGGCTCCTCCCTGGCGAGCTCGCTCGGGGGGCGAGCCCCCTCTCCCCTTTCCCTCCGGCGACACGGAGCGCGGGGTGGGTGGGGTGTGGTTTAGGACGTCGCCCCCTTGTGAGCCATCACCAACGATCATAGGGGGTGTCGTCCCCTTGCCTTTTTCTTTTTTAATTGTTTTATATCTATTATTATATATTATTTTAAGTAAAAATAGACTAACACTTTAATGTGTCTAAAGCAGGGGTATAATGAACTTTTTATAAATGCAAAAAATTAAAGATAGTCAAGAAGTTGACGGAAGGATCAAATTGGAAAAAATATGATAGTTTAGGGACCACCCAAAAAATGAAGTTCGTAATTTGGGATTAGATCTAAAAAATCGTGATAGTTTAGGGGTGGTTTGAGGAATCAACCCTAAAAATTATTATTGTAATTATGAAAATTATATAAATATGAATAATAATTATTATTTAATTCTGAACATATATAGAAGTTAGAAGAGAAGTAAATATTATAATGAGATATCCTTTGAATGGATGAAAGAAGAAAAGAAAACTTAAACTCTAATTGAATTAGGAGTTATGATTAGATTAAGATTAGAAAATCTAAATGTAATTTCAAATCTAATCATATGTTGTCAAGGATTTATAATAGGGGTGAAATTAAGATTTTTATGTACAGAAATTAAAATAATATTATTTTATTATTTTAATCCCAAAAATTAAGATAAAAGGTGATAACACATTATTTCATTCTGAAAATTTAATATTAAGAATAGCTATATTATTTAATTTGAGAAATAGATGGAAATTAAAAGATGAGGGATGTTACGAAGAGATAAGAGTTTGATTGGATGAAGAAAAGAAAGAAAAGGAAAAGAAGAAAGGGAGTGGAAGAGGATAAGAAAAGAATTAAGATAATTAAGATAAAGACTCAGACTTAAATTAACTAAATATATAAATAAATATTTAGTTATTTAATTTTGGAATTTATTTAAAAAGAGGGAATAATGAAGTGACGAAAAGATATGATGAAGTTAAGAAAAGATAAGACTTTAAATTAAGCAAAGAGAAAAAGAAAAGGTTAAATGATTTTCCTAGCTTAATTAATAGATAAATAAAATAATTAGTTATTTAATTAATTATAAAAATTATGTTAAATAAAATATAAGAAAGGTTATGAGGTGGAAAATTAGAGGTCATGTATAGATAAGATTTTGAGAAGAAGAAAAGAAAGGAAATCGATAAAGTAGTTAAATTGGATTATTAGTTGTGGTTATGAATAAGATTCAAGATTAGATTAAGAGGTGATTAACAAGTTAATCTCGAGTTAGATTTTAACCCACCAAGACTCAGAAGTTTTCTTCCCTATAAATAAAACTCCTCATTCATTAGCCTTCTCTTACCAGAAAAAAAAAAAGAATTTTCTTCCCACTTTGAGCCTTTGTTTCTCCTTCCTCGATGTGCATGCACGAGTGTTTCGGCTGGCCACCCATTATTGGATCTACCCTCTATCAAAGAACGTCGAACTTCTCGCCGAGAGCCTCTCCTTCATTATTCTGGAGACTGTAATGAATGAGAGACAATAAGCGAAGGATTTGATTTCATGCGGCCCGAACAGAGCCACATATGGATCCAACCCGAGTTTAAGTGAAGAAATGCATAAGGCATTGGATTGAAAAGGACCCGGCTGAGTCGCCCCTCACTCAGCTCGAGTTCGAACTAAACCCAGCCCGAATTTGATTGTGCATGGCTCGAATTCTAAACAGTTCACGGATCTGATTTTATATTGATTTGGAGAGGTTTCAAATGACAATGTTTTGATGCCATATGAATTGAAAAAGGAAAGATTGATAAATAAGAAAAGATAAAAGCGGTGAAATGAGATTTATAAGCCAACTAGGTGGGTAATAGTCTCACCACAGCAATGTCATGAGGTGGATATTAATAGTCTCACAATGACGATTTTAAGAAAAGGGGATCCTTGCGATCCTACTTGAGTGGATATGTGAAACCCAATTTTTTTTGTGAGTAACTAAGTAAGTGCACAGTAAATGTTGTAGTGCAACCAAAGAAGAATTGTTAATAAATGAAAGAATTGAAAAGTATAGCAAAGAACGAAAAAGAATGGAAAAATATAGCAAAGAATAGAAAAAGAACATAAAAGTAAAGTATAGAAATGTTATGATATGTTATATGATGATTTTGACTTAAATGCTAATTTGGCTTTTATTTAAGTTATTTCATCCAATTATATTATTTTATGTACCGAACGTAATTGTTCACAGATATTCTATGTCCCTATGTTTGAACCCCACATAACTAAAGTTATAGATGGAGGCGCGTGTAGAAGCAAAATTCGTGGTGATGCAGTTGCACATGGGAGATTAAAATTGCTATTTACTTACATTGTTGCCACTCTGACTTTATATATGTTTTATAACATGCGATAGTTAGAGGACTTTTCGGAACACAACAATTGTTAGCTTTCGCACAATTACCATTATTATTTCGTTAGCTTCCACATGAAAAGTTATTATTGGATTATAAAAGCCTAAGAAGAGTCATATGTAAAGATAATGTCAGCTCACATTAGCCCAATTGCAACGTGTCAGGAGGGTGAAATTTAGGGACGTTACAAGTGGCATCAAAGCCAAAAGTTCACTAAGACCTCTTTAGATTTAAAGTAGGTATATGTTCATGTACAACCATCACGAACAATTGTCATGCCATCCAAATAAATAAAATATAATTTTAGTTTAACTCATATTTGTCTTACTAAATGCATGGTATTATTTTTTTATGATCCCTACCAGAGCGACATGAATAGGTGTTTGGGTTCAACCCAAAAGGGGTAATACAAGTAGTAATCAAAATTTTTTATCAACTATAGATGAACCAAGAAAGAGTTGACCACATTGATGACCCTCATAAGAAATCTCAATAGGATGAGATTGCTATTTAGAAGCTCCTTATGTCCAAACCACTCAGCTTGATAGCATTAATTGGTTAGAAAGTTAAGAAGAAAAATAGGACATGTTGAACATAAAAGGAGTTCAACATATCATAATTAGCTCATTTAGTATCAGTAGCATTAGATGAATGGAAGGATACTAAAGAACAGTACTAATAAGTAAATGCATTTGAAATTACCTAAATTATTTGGTAAATTTCTACATAGAGCAAAATTCAAGAATGATTTTCTTTAAGGGAAAAAATGTAACACCCTAAAATTTTTAAAATTAAAATTAATTTTCGTAATTAAAATAAATCCAAAAATTTAGAATTGTTGGAGGAAGTTAAAGTTAAAAGAAAATGAAAGTATAGTTGGTTGAGAGATAATTGAAGAGAAAAATATAAGATAAAGAGAGTTTGCAAAATGAATAAAAGTTTAGTTAGGTAAGAGATAAGAAAAGATAAATTCTAGTTGAAATCATAATTAGAATTTTAATTAAGATTAGGGATTCAAATTTGAATTTCAATCTAGCCATAAGTTTAGAATAAAATGGACTTCCAATGTGAGATGAAGTAAAAGTCTTATGTCTAAAAATATCTAAAAGATAAAATAATATTATTTTATTATTTTATTCCAGAAATTAAAATATAACAATAATAATAAATAAATTAATTAAAAATTGGAATAATTATGTTTAGAAGAGAAGGTATAAAGAAAAGGTAATTAGAAGAAGATTAAAGGTGAAGTTTGATGTAAGATTGACTTAGCACTCCTAGTGAGGTTGAAATTAGGAGTTTTAAAACTATAACTATTTAGGAAATAAAATAATAAAAAAATATTATTTGAATTTTGAAAATTATATAAATATGAATAATAATAATTATTTAATTCTGAACATATAGAGAATTTAGACGAGAAGTAAATATCATAATGGGATAGACTTTGAATGGATGAAAGAAGAAAAGATTCAACCCTAATTGAATAGGAGTTATGATTAGATTAAGATCAGAAAAATTTAAATATGATTTCAAATATGATCATATGTTATCAAAGACTTCCTAGAGGGGTGAAATTAAGAGTTTTATGTTCAGAAATTAAAATAATATCATTTTATTATTTTTTTTTCTAAAAGAGGATAAAAGTTTATAACATATTATTTAATTCCAAAAATTCAATATTAAGAATAGTCAATATTATTTAATTCCAGAAATATATGGAAATTAGAAGATGAGAGATGTTACGAAGAGATAAGAGTTTGATTGGAAGAAGAAAAGAGAGAAAAGGAAAAGAATAAAGGAAGTGGAAGAGGATAAGAAAAGAATTAAGATAAAAAGTTAGAATTAAATTAAATAATTATATAAATAAGTATTTAGTTATTTAATTTTGGAAATTATTTAAAAAGAGGGAATAATGAAGTGAAGAAAAGATAGGAAGAAGTTGAGGAAAGATAAGACATTGAATTAAAGAACGACAAAAAGAAAAGGTTAAATGAATTTTCAAGCTTAATTACATAGATAAATGAAATAATTACTTATTCAATTAATTATGAAATTATGTTAAATAAAAGATAAGAAAGGTTATGAAGTGGAAAAGAAGAGGTTACGTTTAGATAAGATTTTGAGAAGAAGAAAAAAGGGAAATAGATAAAGTATTTAAATTCGATTATTACTTGTGGTTATAAACAAGATTTAAGATTAGATTTAGAGATGATTAACAAGTTAATCCATTATTGGATTTTAAACCATGAAGACTCAAAGTTTTCTTCCGTATAAATGTCTCAGCCATCAAGCTTCTTTTACTAGAAATTTTTTTTTCTTCCCACTTTGAGCCTTTGTTTCAACCTCCTCGGTGTGCATGTGCGAGTGTTCCGACTAGCCATTCAATCTTGGATATACCATCTATCAAAGGATATTAGACTTCTCGCCTGGAGTCTCTCCATCATTTCGAAAATTGTGTTGAAAATTAAGATTCTAGGCAGTTCTACCTAGAAAGGTATGTGTAGCTTATGTTCTCTGATGCAATTTCGGGGTTGAAGCGCCCCTGCTCCGGTGCACACATAGAAAAGAGAGGGGGGAGGGGGTCGCCCCCCGACCTTTGATGAACCTGTGTGTGCCGGCGCACGCGCAGGAAAGAGAGAGAGAGAAGGGAGGGGGGGGGGGGTCCCTCGACATTCGCTGACCTTTGGCGAAGGTCGTAGAGTGTGGGGTGACCCCCACCTTCCCTGTCCGCCCATGCGCCGATGCACACACAAGAAAGAGAGGGTCGGCGAAGGTCGCAGAGGCCCCTTCCTCCATGGGTTTTATGAGAATTTTTTTCTTTGTTTTTGTTTTTTATTTATTACTTAATGTGTTATATGACTAAGGATAATTTAATATTTTTATAAATGAAAAAAAAACAAAAATAATGGGTAGGGCACCGACTTGAATTTTTCGAGTTTTTCTCTCATCCCGATGGATAACCAGGTTGGGACCGGGGTGACACCGGGTCTGGATTATTATAATTCGGACTCGAACTTGGTCTCGACCTGATTAAATATATTATATTAGTAATAAACTATGTTTGAATATTATATTTATGTTTGTTTTAAATAAAAAATGTATATTTTATTTGATATATATCTTAAATAGACATTATAATATATTATCATATTTATATAATAATATTAATTATTTTTTATTTTTTATTATTTTATTTTTTATGGACAAATCAGGACAATCGAGAATTTTTTATTTTTGTCCCAATTTGACCGGGACGTCCCGGTCCTGGACCCGACTGGGATGGGTTTTCTTTTCCGAAAACTCGGAGCAAATCGGGTCGAGACCGGGTCGGTTGAGACCTAGTCCCGACCCCAATTTTGCTCACCCCTAATAATGGTAAATGTAATAGAAATTGATAGAAGGATTAAAGTAGAAAAATCGTGATAGTTGGTGATAAAAAAAAGTAAGTTTGTAGTTTGAGATTACATGTGAAAAATTACGATAATTTAGGGGTGGTTTATGAAAATAACCCTTTATTATATTGATTTTCATCATTAACAATTATTATCATTTATCATTGAAATGGATTTACTATATACTATTATTGAACATTGATGTTATCACATTTATTTTATTAATATTGATTATTGAATAACATTATTCCTAATAATCGTTCTCACTGACTATCGAATATTAATATTGACGTCTATCATTATTTATGATCATCGAACTTGACACACAATACCTAATTTAGCAAATATCTGATAATATTAAATTAATTTTACTACTATCAATAGTTGTTTATAAATGATTTATTTTATTATAAATTTTATGTTTATTATTTATTATATTCCATAATTGACATAAAAATTAATGAGAGAGTTGGCTCGCCTGCATGACGAGAATTGGCTCTTTCTTTAATCATAAATATTATAGTCCTTAGTTATTATGTGATTGGACATTTATTTAAGCATATACAAGCTATTATGTGCATAGATATCACGCATATGCAATATTCCTGATTAGTGTGTGATATTGTTTGCTATATATTTTGCCCTGCATGATTTTGCCAAAATGGAGTACATGTTCTCATACATATTCAGTGGAACTAATTCAAGATATGCTTCGAATGACTCTGATGTTATATGCAAGTCCTTGCACTTGCATGAACATGATACCGTCCGCTTTGAATTTAAGCTTGCGTGATTTTGCCAAAACACATCCTACTAATTATTGTGGTCATGTTTCTATATAAACCCAGTCAATGTTGTAAGATCCGGACCAAATGTCGATTTGAATAAGTCTCTAAGTTAAGTTGGACCGATCGAATTAGGGGTGAGCATGGGCTGGGATGACCCGATTGCCCCGGCCCGGAGTTTTCATTCCCGACCCAGTTACCAACCGGGTCTCATTTTCTTAAGACCCGACTGAGACTGGGTCGGGACCGGGTCCAGATTATTATAACCTAGACACGGCTAAATATATTATATTAATATTAAATTATTTTTATGTTTGTTGTAAATAAAAATTATATTTTATTTGGTATATATCTTAAATATACATTATACTATATTATCATATATAATTTAATTAATAGTTATCATATTTATATAATAACATAAATTTTTTACAATTTTATTTTTTATGGTCAAACCGAGATAATTGGGAATTCTCGATTTTTGTCCCAGTTTGATTGGGACGTCCTAGTTCCGCACCCGACCAGGACTGGGTCCGAGACCAGATTTGCTCACCCCTAGATCGAATTGCCAAACCTAGACGGTTGATAATAAAATAATATACAAAAATAAAGTATCATATTTATTAATATATGTTTATCAATAATAATTATTGATAAACATATATTAATATTGATAAACATATATTAATAAGTCCTTGCACTTGCATGCACATGATACTATCTACTTTGAATTTAAGCTTGTATGATTTTGTCAAAACACATCCTACTAAGTGTAGATCATGTTTCCATATACACCCGGTCAATGTTGTAAGATCCAAACCGAATGTCAATCTAGATAAGTCTCCGAATTAAGTTGGACCGATCGAATTGCCTAACCTAGACGGTTGATAATAAAATAATATAAAAAATAAAGTATCATACTTATTGATATGTTTATCAATAATTAATATATTTATATATCATACTTATTAATGAGTTTTATGTAATTTTAATATATTCAATTATAATTTATAAATTTATATTTCTCAAATCTAACTATTAATATTTACTTAAACTAGAGATATCATTATAGTATTTTTAAATTTAATTAGGTTATTAATTTTCATATTTTTTTTACATTTAAAAATACAAAAAAGTTATCAAAGAAAATATTTTGACACACGAGTAATGATAATTTATAATATAAATAACTAATTATTCAAATGATTATGTGTAGCATGGTGGTCTTTACACATTAATTTGTTTTCAATGGCCAAGGGTTGAAATCTTGTATCCACACAAATTTTCCTTTATCTTTAAATTAAAGATGAACCAATCATTGGCTCATTCAACCCATTCGGGTCAACCGATCCAACCTAGTTTTTGATCATGCTAAACTGGTTCAATATGATGGCATGATTTGGCATGACCATGGACTGAGCTGGCCAGTCCAAGTTTAACGACTATGCACACAACATCATGTTGAGTGATCACACTATCACTCATTGAGTGATTGCATATGCTCCAATATGTATATAATATTATTCATTATTTACATAATTATAATAATTGATTTATAAATAATTATTAATTATGTATAATTAGAATGCTAAAATAAATCTTTTTTTAATGATTCATACAAAATATAATATATAATTAGTCATGAATTTAATAACATTTTGATTCATTTTCATATAGCATGCATCAATTTGTGGTCTTATTTGCTTTAATTTTATAAACATAAAAATCTACACAAATTCTATGTTATATCGTAGAAAAGCAAGAAAATTAAATTATGAAGTTACTGGAGAAAACCACACTCAAATTAGAGTTAAAACGAAGCTAGAAAGTAGAAAATACTAAAGCTGGCAGGGGCCGTAATGTCGTTGTCACGAGGGGCCGTGAGACGACTGTAACGGCCCGGTTAAATGTCCAATTTCACATAAAAAACTTGTCTAAATTATGGGCCATGACCAGAATGTTACGGTCCATTAAAACCATATTTTTACTTCGATTTGGACATTATTGTGAAATCAGATCGTGAAAAACTACATTTAGACCGTTACGAATCTGTTATGAAGCATTACGAAGGCTAATTTCAATATTTCTTCAATTTTTTTCGAGAATTTCAATCGTAGATCGATCTAGACTTTATCCTAAGTCTCAGAGATCATTTGAAAATATATTTACTTAGATTTGAAGAAGTTAAAGTCCAAACAAATCTATTCTTAATTTTTATTATTTTGACTTAAAAAAACGTCCAATCAAACTGAAACTTTATCAAAACCCTTGGGACACCTAGAGGCTATAAATAGAGGCCCTAGGAGATAGGAAACATGGTGCTTGAGACATGCGAGCCGTGTTGCATTTTAGATGACGAACTTCAGATTTTTTTCGATGTTTGTTTAAGAGAAACTGCAGAGCAACTCAACGCGTGTACGATGTAGCAATCCATAGATCATCGAAGGTGAAGAATTCTATCTTCTTATCATTTTTTGGATGCACTTTACTCAGATTTTGTTATTTCTACCTTTTATGTAATAAAGATTTGTATTGTTTACGAGAAAACTTCATGAACTCAGTTGTTAGATTTGGATTAATATAATTATTTAGTTTCTTTTGATTATAATTGTTATGCTTAATGCTTTTTACGAAGATTATTATATTCTGAAATAAAACTGCAAACTAGGTGTGGAGTGGTTAGTTTTAGAATTTGATAATTCTCAGTGAATCAATTTTTAACTTAAAGTTGAAACAATCATAACACAAATCTTGTAACTCATTATTTGTATTTAATTTTGTACAGTCTATCAGTTTACATCCAGTGTTGAATGATTGCTAGTTTAGGATATACAATTTAATGCATATTAATATATTTCTTAATTCAAGGTTAACTCAACGTTTGTGATCCTAACTTTTGTAAGAATTAAGATAATTCAATTTACTCATCGTAGAGGTCATTAATTTAGATAATCCTAGTCCGTCTCAAGAACTGGACATATTTATCATTATTATCATTCAATCATCATCGTGATTTATGTTAGTTAATCATCATCATTAGTCATTCATATTCCCAAGTCTCAACACTCCTTTACTTTATTTTTTGTTATTTAATTTTCTGTACATTTATTTTCTATTTTCATATCACAACATCCTTTTTCTTCTCTTAATGGATTATTGAGATATACTAGATTTAATTAGTTCCTCATGGGTTCGACATTCTAATCTTTACTTTATTATTTGATACGGCTAGTGCACTTGCTAGCAAATTTATTTGTTACAAATTTAATGCATCAATTAATTACACGTGTATTAACTAATATACCTAAAACTATTTACATACATACACACACGCACATAGGTGCACACATTTTTTGATAAATCGAAGTTTCTTATAGTCCTTATAGTCAAGATCTTTAAAGTAAGTTTGAGATGATTTTTTCTTTAAATGATTGTAAGATAGTAACATTTTATTGATCAAAATTTTAAAAACCTTCATTTGTAACATGCTATTTATGAGGTTGAAGGTCGAAAAGACCATGTTTATGCTTGGATGAGTTTCCTACTAAATGTTAATAAAATCTTGGTTTTATTGGATCATATGTTAAGTTTTGAGAGGTAGTTTTAGTTAGAGTTCAACTCTATTACTTTTGGCCAATAGATTGAGAAATAGAGGGAAGAATTACGTTTAGAATAAGATGAAATCAAAAAAATTTTAGCTATGTCCAGGTAGAATTTTAAAATCTAAGGTGCATCTGAACAATTTTGAAGGAAAGATATAAGAGCATAACTTGATCTATGCACTATGAGGACCAACAACAATTAGATTTATTTAATATTTATTTTATTCAGTTAAAAAGTCTTAGATTCTACTAAGAAAAAGGCTTCAACCATATTCTCAAGAGATTCTCTTTTTATAACGTTCAAATTTGAACGGTACATACATAATTATTATCTTAATATGATATTCATGTAGAATATAGGATTTAGCTTAATTATAAGTGGAGAAATTTAATCTTAATCTTTAGATGTATGATACTTGGGGTACTATACGATATCTGTACTTGTTGAATTGTGTAAAGGTAAGGATAAAACTTTTTGCACTACCTTATCATTCACTCACATATACGATTTACATACGTTTCAACATCTAATTAACTTATTCATTTCAATACATATTGAATCCTTTACTTAGTTCAAATTAATATTCACACTCATATTACACAACCATTTTCTAATTCTCCACATTTCACTACCATTCTATACGTCTTATCTCTTGTCTCTTGTTTTAATTTACAAATGACCTTTCTTGCAGTTAGACATAAGCAATTCTTTTTTCCATGACAAAAGTCTTCATGCAACGACCTCACATTTTTATTGATGGTACTTGAAGAAACTAATCATGTTTACCCGTTGATGAAATCTTTTATATTCTCAAGCAAGTCTTTCGAATCAGGTTCTTAAAATTACATTGTGCTCTTTATTCATTTGGATTCGTTGGCTCTTAAACATAGCCATACATGATGTGGAATTTTCTTTTGATATTGATACGTGTTGATGATGTCATTACAATTGGGAACTATAATTGTCTTTTGAATCAACTCCTACACTATTTTAACAACTTATTTGTAATTCCTAATCTTGGTACGCTTAGCTTCTCCTCGGCATAAAAAATTACATCTTTCACAAGCATTCTGCTATCACAATACAAATGCATCTTTTATTTAATTGGCCATGTTAACATGCTCAATGCTAAGCAATTACTTCTCTTATGGCAACCAACACGACGTTAGTAATCGTTGGCTCTAATATGAGCCTCTACAAGTGAATAGTCAATTCACTGTAATATGTGACAATCACAAGTTATGGATAATGGGTTTTTTTGATTACATGTGTATCCAAATCATGATTCACAAATTCTTGAGTTTGACACTTAAACTCTTACGAGTTCAGGAGTTTAGTCATAAAATCGAGTGGAATTGGACTTGGTGGTAAACTCGGGTGGACTCGGGTAAATTCGAGTAAACTCAGATAAACTCGGTAGAGCCTACAGGTAGAATCGTCAGATGCAAAAGTTAGACATTTAACCAAGATTTGAGGTCAAAGTCGAAATAAAAATAGCATTAAACATTCATGATTTAACAACTAAAAATACTTTATGTTTTAGTTTGTATGACTCATGGACTACTTCGGTAATTTGATATATAACTTCGAACTTTTTGCATTTCAACATGTATTGCATCGACTTGTACAATGTAATGAATTGTTAAAAATAATGAATGGTTATGCAGATCAATATGAGTGAGTTGAAATATGACCAATGAACTCATTACATTTGAAACTAACATATAGAATTATTTTTCACAAATATTTTATAACATATATTGTTCAATATATACATAAAGTCATGTACATAAATTCTCTGAGTTTTCATTTGAAATTTACGGAACGTAAAATGAGTCAACATAAATCCTCGAGTTTGAAAACCTTGATCCTAACATATACACATTTGACAATAAGTGAAATCAATATTGTGCTACTTGAAGTTCATTTTTACTCTCGACTTACGATTCTTTTCTACAATTTCAAGCTTACGATTAATGCTTTCTCATATGTTGACTCGGTCAACTCCCTTGATGTCTATTTTGATTTCATGCTCTATGAATAGGCAAAAGTCAATGTCAAGGCCCTTTGCTGTATTTGAATGCCATGCTCTTGTTGATACAACCACTAATTTAATTTGTATTCTCTAGACACGTGCCAAACTTATATCCCTTTAATGTCACATAGTTCCTATATTATGGTATGATAACATTGGTTCGAGATCTCTTGGTACCAATCAATTCTTCATGCGTGCTTCAAAGTCAAATGTTTACTTTGCTCAATGTGAACTTTCTATTGAAAAACACAATGTTCATTTTATGTCTTCAGGAATGGAATTGTCATTAGTAATAGAGAATCAATAATATCTTTCAATCTGTTTTCAACATAAGATCAAGTTATGTGAAACTTTTTTTTGTTCGATGCATATAAAGCACCATATTGATCTTAAAATTGAAGGCTGAGATGTGATACAAAATAAGTGGAATTTTATCTTGAAATTAATGATGACATTACGTTCTCTAATCACTTCATTCTTCACCAGGCATTTTGAGAATTCAATTGGCAACAATCTTTTCATGTGCATTGGTTAATGCACTTGGATGAATGCATTCATCATGATTTATGCCATTGATGAGACTATTAATGCACGATAGATGAATTAATGCATACGTTTATACGTTCATATATGATAAGGCACAAAAGAAAGAGGATAACCGTTGCCAGAAGATTTTTAGGTAACATTTTAATAGGAGAGAAAATAATACGCAATTACTGCTAATAAATTGGCGTAAATGAGTAAAGAATGAATTAAAGAACGTTTAATGTGCAAGAAAAATTAATTAAAGAATGAATAAAAATTCAATATGAATTCTCAATTTTGCCCATTTGTCAGATAAAAGAGAAAACCACTATCATCAGTTCACATGGGTTTATTTTTGCTTGCCATGCAAGTAATCAGTGCTGAAATTTGAAATAATCCAATTGCTAATTTTATTATCAATGAATAAAAAAAATCATATTAGTTGATTTTTTTAATAAGAAGAGAAAGTTTTATTTCATATTAGATAATAAAATATTTTTATAACAAAAATATATATCACAATATGATTTAAAAAAAAGATGCTCTAATTCGAAAAAATCACAACCTTGATGTTATGTTTGTCATGAAATCAAAATTTTAATCCAACACATATTCAAGTATAGCAAAGAAAAAATAAATGTCGAGAATCTTTTTTAGAAATTTTTTTATTTGGTTGTGCATAAATAAATCACTTTCAAAGTCTAGAATAATAATTCACTGGAATAAGGTCTAGAATAATCATTTCAATTGATATGAGAGAAAAAAAAATGAAAAAGTTCCGCCATCGCTTTGGAAGCAAATATTTCCCAAGCAAAAAATATCTTTTTTTTATCAATGAAAAAAATCTTATAAGTTGTTTTGTAGTAAAAAATGAAAACATTTTTCCTCATATTGATCTTACTTCTATATAAATTTCATATTTCATTTTCTAAATCGAATAATTTTATAACCTTTTTTTTTAAATCCCAAATTTCCAATTGAAAACCTGTACGTTGTTTTGGCCCAGAGGATAAGCAGTTTCAGCATGTGGCAGTACATGTAATAAAGACCGAAACCCAGGGCATTTAAAGTTCTCTGCACCTATTTAAATTCCTTCTTTTCTGCGATCCCGGGCACTAGAGTTCATGCGCTATTGAAGGGTGCCGCCGTCCGCACGCTCCACCTCTCCGTCGTCGGCTCTTCTTCTCGGCGAGGGGGCAACTCCCGTCGGACGGCAACCTTTGCTTTCAAAGGATCCGAATACCGCTTTTTTTGCTGGTGTCCTCGGATCCGTTCGAGATACAGGGAAACTTCGGCTGTTCGGATCGTCCATCCGGTCGTGCCACTCGCCATTTCCAGGCGTCCGATTCTCCGGCGCCGAGGTTGTCAAATATCCACTCATTTCTGAGTTTGGAGAGGGCGCCGGCATGCAACCGGGGGATGGATGGAACCCCTCGTGGCCGCTGTCACTGGGGAGACAGCCGGGGCTCTTCGGCGCCGCCGCATCGGCAGCATCGTCGTCATCGTCGACCTCCTCCTCGACCGTCAATGGAACCAGTGTTGGACAGCAACAGCAGCAGGGGCACGTCACCTACTGGCAGGTGAGTGATGGTAGTAGTAGTATTAGTAACGGCAGCAACGTTTCCCGCGTGCTTCTTGGATTCGTTTGTGTCGGGTAGCGTTCGTTGCGTCGGAGGGGATGTGAGAAAAGGCCGACGGTTAATATCGTTGGTCTGGGGGTAGTTTCGTAGGATTCCCACTTGGATCTGTGGCCTAGATTCTCTCTCTCCCTCCCCTTTTTTTTTTCTCTCCACTGGTGTGGAAAAACTATTATATTATTTGATATTTGATTTCTATTTTCTAACTAGTTACATCATACTTCAGAAGATATTATTGATAATAATGTTAAAGTGTAAAATATATATGCAAAACTGTATAAAAGTACTTACAAGGTTCAATAAAATGGTTTATTTATCATTACATATTGATTTATAATTAGTAATTAATTTTACTTTGAAAAAGTAAAATTCATTATTTGAAACATTTTTTTCTCTTTTCTCTTTCATTTCAACCTTAATATCTTTCCATTTGTTCTCTTCATTTTTTTGCCTTCTTTAGTTTTCAGCAGTATTTATTTTGTTTTTTAATTAGTCATTATTATTTTTTGTTTTTTCCATCTTCATTTTTTTATATATCAATTTTCAAATTTTTTATTATCTCAGTTTTTCCTTTTATCTTTTTTTTTTCTCTTCCCTTCCATTTTGCGCTTAGAAAATTAAGATCACATAATTTTTTTTATTAAAAGATGCGATGCATATATGTTTTCAAAATTTTATTTAATCCCTTCATGATTTCATATTTCCTTATTTTATTTTCTTTAGTTGTTTGTTTCCGTTATTATTCACTTTTTCTCTTTTTTTTTCCTTTAATTACCTATTCATCCAATATGTTTTATTCCTTTCTTATTACGTCCCATTCTCAAGATGATTTGAATTTTACTTTGGTTAATCAGAAAAGCAGACTGAACCGATATTCACCTATTAAATTCAGTTTTTTTAACCTTTTTTTATATTTTGATTCACGATTGAATTTGCTCAGTCTGGATCAATTTGAGTCTTTGATTGGATGAAATTCAATATATACTTATTGACTCTTCCAAATGTTAAGATTTTTGCACTAGAAAAATTATGCACTGCAAGAAGGTTTAAGAAATTTAAGACAAAGCAGAGTTTTATTTAATGAAAATAGAAGAGGATTATAAGATCATATTGCTTTCTCTTTGAATACCTAGAAAATATATAGGTACTTCCTTTTACAAATGATAGGAATTATAGATCGATTGAGATTTTATATTAATTTAAAAAATAGGAAACTTATCTTGTGATAAGGAAATAAACAAAATATATCAGACAAGTTTTCTTTTTTTTTTTTTGGAGTCTGTCAGGATCCAACAGTTCAGTTGAAGTAGAATTTAAGACATTATTAACAAATCTCCACTTTGAGTTGAATCCTTCAATCATATATCTAATACTATCTGCCACCGTCAGTCCCAACTTGGGACTACTATCACTTATTAATATTTAGCAAGTTCAAACAATGTTAAAACTTGCTAGTAAAAATCGACCTAGTGAACATGTCTACTGGATTATCTTCTGTGTCGATCTTTTTCATCTTGATTTTCTTCTCAGTACGGATGAAGTGATACCTAACGTCGATGTGTTTAGTTCTTTTACGATGCACTTAATGATTGGCTAAGCATATTGCATTTAAACTGTCACATACACTATAATCTGATCTTGTTGTAATCCAAAATATCCGATAAGGACTTTTAACTAGATGCATTTCTTAGAAGCTTCTGTCAATGCCATGTACTTTGCTTCTGTGGTAAGTAACTGATGGCTGGAGTATAGCTTTTCAACTGATAATAGAACGCCAAGAGTAAAGACATAACCTCACATCTTCTCCCATCAATATCTGCAACATAATTTGAATTTGAATAACCTGCAACCTAACACTCTTTACCACTTCTGTAGATTAGACCAATGACAGACGTTCCTATCAGATATCAGAAGATACACTTTACTACCTACCAATACTCCTTCCATGGATTGCTCATGAACTGCAGATTCGTTACTCTGGTGTACGACTACAACAATAGTGTCATTCTTTTTCTTCTTGGGCCAATCCTTTTTTCAGTGATTCAGATCTTTGCAATAGTTGCAGATATCTTTCGGATTGATGTTCTTCTTATTCGACTTACCCTTCTTAGGATATGGATGATGTCCCATATCTGTGGTTATTACCAACTCTACGACCTGAGCCTCTATAGTCTTGTCGGATGCCCTATGACGAAGTTCACGAGTATATAGACTTGATCTTATTTCTTTCAAAGTAATTGTGTCTCTTTTGATGATAACAGACTGAACAAAATTTTTATATGATAGAGGAAGAGACGTCAATAGAAATAGAGCAGCATCTTTATCTTTCATATTCACATCTATATTTCGTAATTCCATCAATATAGTATTCATCTGATCAAAATGATCTTTTAGAGGGGTACCTTCTTGCATGCAGAGGGCGAACAAACGTTACTTCAACAATAACTTATTGATCAAAGAATTGGTCGTATAGATACTCTCAAATTTCTACCACAAACCAATCGACATTTCTTAATCGACTACTTCGATAATCATCTCATTCACCAAGCACAAAAGAATCATAGAGCATGCCTTCTCTTCTTGTGCCACCAAATTTGCGAGGTCGACCTCCTTTTCTTTGCTCTTCGAATCTTCCTCCTTTGATTTGTTCTTCAATACGTTAGCAAGCAGTGCCTAGTCTCCTTGTTGTTTCAAAGGTGCTCGCATTTTGATCTTCAGAGATTGAAACTATTTCACCTTGTGAATTTCTCGATCTTCATGTTGTGCGATGTCATCTTTACGCCTGACAGATGATCGATGATGAAGCCTCTCTCTAATAGTAGTTTGTTAGGATTTGCACGAGAAAAATTATGTATCGCAAGAAAATTCAAAAAATTTAAAGCGAAGCCGAGTTTTATTTGATGAAAAACGAAAGAGGATTGAAAGATCAAAATGCTTTCACTTTGGACCCTTAGGGAGTTTATATAGACACTTTCTTTTACAGATGATAGGAATTACATACTGTTATATTAATTTAAAAAATAAGACACCTATCTTATGATAAAAAAATAAATCAATTTCTTAATAATCTTATGATAAGAAAATAAATAAAAAATGTCATGCATGTTTCCTTTTATTTAAGAGTATGTAGGGATTCAAATAGGTTTTCAACTGAGATAGGATTCAAGACATTATTAACATCAAATTTGATGCCATGGTATGATTCAACTTTTTATTTTTTTAAATTGTTTATTCTCAAATTTGGAAATAAATTAAATAAAACGTTTGAAATTCTTTAAAGCTTGATTCGTATTTTAGATCAATAATAATTCGAATGCTTCATACTAAACTGAATGACTCTATTCTAATTCATCTAAAATCGATTGGATGTGGTGAAATTTGAGTCGGATCCTCGGCACCTAAGTGCCAACTTTAATCTTGTTAGTGAAATCCTTCTAGGTCGCTCGTTTGTTTCCTAGAATTTTAGTGGTGAAGGGGGTGGAGCTTCTGCTGGAGGGCCTTGTAGTGGTTTTCTTTTGCTTTCTTCTTATCTTCCTTTGTTATATTGATTTTGATTCAAGGAAAAAAAAAAGTTACGTACTGTTTTCTGATGGCCTTCATCTTGGATTTTAGTTTTATCTTTTATGTTCGAAAGTATCTTCTCGAAGATATCCTCTTTATTTGATATTTGGATGGACTGTTTGTGTCTTGTCTTGTCCTTTAGATCTTAACTTGTTTCTCATATCTTCTTAGTTAACCCAAACTTTCAGACAAAATAAATCTAATAGAACTATGTGACTCTAATGCGCTCCTTTTAAATATAAAATATTTGATTTGCTTTGTTGACATGATTAGCTATCCAGCGTATGTAAAAACTTTTTTGTTGTTATGGTACATCTTTAAGCTTTTTTTTGTTATTATGGTACATCTCTGGTGTTCTATTGTCTTCTAGCTTATAAAGTAGTAATTTATGATGCAATTGGATCTCTATCCAATTAAAACTTTGATGATCTCTCACAAAAAAAAAAAAACAATTTGATGACATCGGTACTTAAAATAAATCTTCTTCCCAAAAGTCATTACCAGTAGCGTCCTGAAGATGCTAACAATCAAAGCCGATGACATGCACCATGTTTGCTTCTCGATGTAGGCACTGGAGCGACGGCAGCATCAACTGAGAATGCATGGAAGTACCTTCCCGTCATCATCTGGTTCTATCCACACCCCTCAGCTGCCAAGGAGACCGATTGATTTTGCTGGAACTTCACGGCAACTGCAGGAGGACAATCCAAACAAAGGGAATGGGATAGGAGAACACATGCAGAAACCACTTCCGCCTACTAACCTCCAATTTGACATGCAAACTACTCATGAGATGCCTCGTCGGAGTTCACTGACGCGCCAACATAGGCAACCGAACATGGTTGGCACATCTGGAAGGGATCAAGGCACGCTCGTAAATGATTTCAAAATGCAGGAACTGAACTCATTGCAGGCTGTGGTTCAGCCACATATTCCCGTGTTAAATAGAACATCTGAAAGCCTTTCACTTGCTGATACACGGAGGGAGCAAGGAACCAATGAAAGAGATATTGCAAAACTTTTTCAAGCAATGACCCGACATTTGGCATCGGCAAATGTGCAGTCGCCAAGACAGTTTCTCCACTCACAAACAAGTGTGCACAATGTTGAAGCCAATCAGTTGGCCATGAGCAAGGAGCAAGCTTCGCTGACATGGGATAAAAAGCATAATGTTGGTCTTTCCGATCCTGCCAATACGAATTTGCTTGCGCAAATCCTCCCTAATTGCCAGTATAACAGAATGATGGATAATCAAGACGAAGTTGATACTACCTTGCAGCTATCTGGTTTGCTATCAACGAAGCACTCACTTACTTCAGCGACAGGCCAAAATGAGAATACTGCACTCGGACATTCTAAAAATGATTACTCTGGTCAGCTGGGTGCTGCTTCTGGCCTTCAGATGGTTCCATATGGTTCAGCATTTAACCAAGACACCACCATAATAGATCGAAATGATTTGCTCATGCAACAGCGAAGCAAGGAAATGAGAGATGACAAAGAGGTAGGATATTCATCGGCGACAAGTAAATATGCGAAAGTTATGCATTTACCATATTCATCTACAAGCATGACTCAAAACCAGCTGGGCCATTCTGATACAAGAAATAACTTTGATGGGAACCAAATGTCACATGTGCAGTATTTCGGATCCACACAGTCAATAAACAAACCCATCCTTTGTGGTAGTTCCTTGAGCTCACAAGATCCGTTACAAATTGATCGCGGGCAGCAAGCACAGCATATAGGGTTCACAAACCAGCAGCTTTATGTTTTGAAATCTCAAATTATGGCTTTCAAGCACTTTAAGGTAAGTATAAATAATGGTCATAAACTTAGCAATCGGATGTTCTTTTGTCTTGCATTTCTCATTTCCATCTCCTCCATTTTGTTTTAAGAAACCTATTGTCATATCTTTTGTTATGTTCATTGCAATTTTTCACCGTCGCTTTGCTAATAGAAGCATTCTCCTTATCTGTGTCAGCTTGGTAAATCTATACCTTGGGAAGTTCTTCGCGTTATTGTGGATCCACCAAATGATTTTTTTCCAGAACAGTCTTTTGCTCCACGAGATATTGCCAACCAAGAACAGTTTTCTTTGAACAAATTATCAGAGAAACGATCAATACACGCAGAGAGTAGTAATTGGAACTATCAATCTGCTTCTTCAATCAAGGACCAAAGTCTGCTAAAGGGAGGGTCCATTAGTGGAGAAGAGAAAGTTGCCATGTTGTCTCAAACTCAAGGGATACAGGTTCCGTTTAAGCGACCAGCTGTACGTACAGGACCTAACACTGATTCGAGTAACTCCTTTGAACCGGACAAGAGAGTTAAGATATATCACGACACACATATTAATGATAATCACAGTAATAACAAGGGAAAAGCTACGTGGGTGGTTTCACTGGGCGGTCGAGCTTTTGGTACCAGTGAAGTGAAGAAGCCCCCCATGTCAACTGGTGCAGCTGCTTCTAAAGATGATCCTACGACGATGTACGGTGGTCCATTTTCTTACCTTGAATCTTCTGGAAAGGAACATGATTCCCTGGCTTCAGAAACTGCTAATTACTCTAGCAGTTGTGCGTTGGAAAATGTTGTCAAAGACGCGCTGTTTGAGGAACGTATGAACATTCTTAGCAGGAAAAGAGCAGAAAATTCCAAAGAGTTTGGGAAGCTACTTCTGGGAAATATGGGAAGGAAAATGGCAAAACCAGATCTCAATCAACTACAGATAGAACAGAAAAAATGCGAAACTTCATATCTCCAGTGTTGTCCGAAGAACGTGGTTGATAAACAGCATCAGGAGATAATGAATAAGTGTGACAGGCCACATCAGAAATTTGTGCTGCAATATGAAAGGCAATATCAAAGGCAACGTATTGAATCATCAAGGCAAGTTCAACAATCAAAGAAGATCTTCAAGGAGAAGCAACTGAAATCTATTTTTCACTGGCGAAAGAATCTTTTGGAGACTCGTTTGACCACCCGTGATGCACGGACTATAAAGAACAAAGGAATTACTAAATATCATGACAGGATGCTGAGGGAGTTTTCAAAGAAACATAAAGTGAGAAAGCCAAGAATGCAGTCGTGGATGAATACCACGGCAGATAAAAACTCCATGTTACCAGGGCAACAAACTGATATACCCGATGATGCATCTGAACGTTCCAAATGTCTCTCTCTTTTTCTCCACCAGACTGAAGAGTATCTTCAGAAACTTGGTGAAAAAATTTCAGCTGCTAGGAAACAGCAAGAGGCAGCAAAAGATGTTGTGGCCGTGGCATCTGCACAGGTTCGAGTAAAGTTTGTTTCAACTTTTATCTATTTTCGTCTCTCTTTTTTATATTGATGCTAAATTAATTAAACTGCAAATTTCTTTCTTTTGGTAGTCTGTTTCTGAAGGAGGCAAGGGGGTAGCAGCTACTGCAGGACGGGAGGGTATAATTAGAAATGTTCTTGAAGATAGTGCATCAGCTAATAAGTATGCTTGAACAAATATCCACTTATTCTGTGTATCTTGATATCTATCAAGATTACATTTTGATTCTACTGTTTTTACTGTAATTAACTGATCTACATTGATGTGCCAATATATCATCCTTTAGTTTATAATTTTTTATGAAAAGTTAAATCCTTTTGTTGGACTTTTCACTTTTCACTTTGGTCTCTGTATCTGAATTTATCCAAAAGCTAGCCTAATCCTACTACCATTTATTTATTTTAACTAATTTTTACGGTAATAGACTACTTAAGTGCTTACAAAATGTCGAATTAAAACAAGTGTCCTACATGATCTATTAAAATAAATAAACAATTTTTACATTTCTTTTATTTTAGTTTAAATACAACGCAGCAACTTGATTCAAAGCAAGAACCTTCATTATGGCTTTAAGTTCTATATTTATCATATCACGGAGATATACACTTCTAGTTTAGTTAAACAAAAAAAAAGAACTTTTACTTTGAATATTGCATGATGAATCTTGGATTAATGATTAATCCTCAATTTCTCTAGGTACTACAATTTGGCTCATGCTGTGACTGAAAGGGTTGTACAACAGCCGTTAATGTTACGAGCTGGAACTTTAAGAGACTATCAACTTGTGAGTTGTAACTCATCAAATAAAGTTTGTTGTATCCTTGAAAAACTTTGTTGTATCCTTAAATAAATTGTCTAAGCAAATCATGTTGTATTTTATTTGTTCGCTTTCAGGTTGGTTTACAGTGGATGCTGTCACTCTACAATAACAAGCTTAATGGTATTTTGGCAGATGAGATGGGCCTGGGAAAGACAGTGCAGGTGGTTTTTTATGATATTATGATAATTTAACTAGATTAATAGTTATCCTTTTTTCTTGATATTTCTTATGGTCTCCGCACAACATTCTCCCTGTATATACATACACAATCATATGCATATGGGTAATTTAAGGACTAGGAGAGTGAGTTTTAAGCCTTATGGTTACTGATTTTAAGATTGTGTTTGACTTTGGAACTTATTCCAAATTCCGAATAGTTTTGATAAATGGGAAAGAAAAAAAAATAATGAACACTCAAAGTTAAAAGGTAATTCTTGTTTCCAACACAGAAGCGAGGGCTATTATTTTTTTTTTGCTTCCATCTAATTTATTACCATATATTATTAATACATTGTTACTTAAACTATAAAATAAATTTATTTAAATTTAGAAATAATTAGTTATTTTATTTATTTATTTATTAGACTTTAATTACTATTTTAATAAAAATAAAAATAAAATAATGATATTTTAAATTAAGTAGAATTAATGTAAATGTTATAATTTTGCTTAAAAAAATATTATATTTATGTAGATTATTTAATTATATTACATTAGGTTAAATTATATATATTACTAATACATTGTCAGTTGATATTATTTATTAAACTATTTTTTATCAAATTATATTAAATACATATATATTTAAATGATAATTAAATATAATATTTATTTAACATAGTATTCCATAATATATTTTTTTACCAAATAAAATAATAGATTATCTCCTGAATTCTTACTTTTTATTCAAACACTTTAAAATTTACATGTCTATTCAACTTTTTATTCTCTATCATTATATTTTTTATTGAAACATCAAATCAAAACTTTTATGTTTAATTGAGAATTTAAATTCTAACATCCAGACACACCCTAAACTCATTCATCATGTCTATGTGTTGAAGTAGAAGTACTTACCAGCGTGTGACAGACATGATGTTGACAATCTCTCCTTGTCCTGGTATCAGGTTATGGCGTTGATTGCTTACTTAATGGAATCTAAAGGAAATTATGGTCCGCATCTGATCATAGTTCCAAATGCAGTTCTGTTTAACTGGAAGGTGAAATCTTCTTTCATTCTCATAATGTTTAATCTGCAAGTTTCTTTTTCAAGGGCACGAGTTTCATATTAATTCTTTTGTGCATAGAGTGAGCTGTTACATTGGCTGCCATCTGTGTCATGCGTCTTCTACGTCGGTGCGAAGGATCAACGGTCAAAGCTCTTCATGCAGGTTAGATTCTGTATCGCACGTGTCTTCATCGGTCGGTTGTGCTATGAAGATCTCTTGGAGGTTTTCTTTATGGTCTTCAACTCGTTAGGAAATTCTCGAAAGAAAATTCATGATAGTTTAATATTTTTCTTCCTGATAACAGAAAGTTTAATGTTGATATGTGTAATCTTTTGATACACGCACCTCCCTTATACTTATATTTTATGCTTCATGACATTTGCCATATTTTGCAGGAAGTTTCTGCTCTTAAGTTTAATGTACTTGTAACAACTTATGAGTATGTTATGAATGATCGCTCTAAACTATCAAAAATTTATTGGAAGTACATAATTATTGATGAAGCCCAAAGAATGAAGGACAGGGAATCCATTTTGGCGAGGGATTTGGATAAATATAAATGCGAACGTAGACTATTGCTGACTGGGACTCCATTGCAGGTTTGTCATTCACATCATTATAAATGGCTTTTCCTTTATGTATGTTCATTATCTGTTGTTTATGTTTGCTCAAGTTCTTACAAGAGTTCATGATGCCACTACGTTAGATTTTTCATGAATCAAGGCCTTTCCGATTCAAATTACTAGATCAGCGGACAACTTAACGCTCAAGTTGCTTCACAGTATTGACTTCTGTCATTTAATATGTGACGCAGAATGATCTCAAGGAGCTCTGGTCCTTGTTGAATCTCCTTCTTCCAGAAATATTTGATAGTCAAAAGGAGTTTAATGATTGGTTCTCAAAGGTATTTCGAAAAGATGACCCTTGGCAAAATCCGGAGGAGGATGGGCTGGAGACTAAAAAAAAGGTGGCCATTATCCATCGGCTACATCAGATTTTGGAGCCGTTTATGCTTAGAAGGCGTGTACAAGAAGTAGAAGGTTTACTTCCTCCCAAGGCAAGCGATGTTGAATTATTGCGAATTTTCTTCCTCGTGATCACACAATGTGCTAATGTTTGATGCTGTATGTTTGTAGGTCCCTATTGTTCTTAGATGTAGAATGTCCGCTATTCAGAGTGCAATCTACAATTGGATAAATTCCACAGGTACTATTCGGGTCGGTCCTGAGGATGAGATGCGTCGTCTTCAAAAGAATCCCATGTACCAGGCCAAAACATACAAGGACCTTAAAAATAGATGCATGGAGTTACGGAAAGTTTGCAATCATCCTCTACTCAATTATCCCTCTCTCAGTGATGATCGTTCCGAAGATTTTATCGTCCGGTCATGTGGGAAATTGTGGGTTCTTGACAGGATTCTCGTAAAACTTCAGAGAGCTGGTCATCGTGTCCTTCTCTTTAGTACCATGACGAAACTCCTCGATATCCTAGAAGATTACCTGGAGTGGCGGAAACTCGTCTATAGGCGGATAGATGGTATGACTAGTCTACAAGACCGAGAATCTGCAATCTTGGATTTCAATGGCCGTGACTCCGACTGTTTCATCTTCTTGCTGAGCATTCGTGCTGCTGGAAGAGGTCTGAATCTCCAGTCTGCTGATACAGTTATCATTTATGATCCTGATCCAAATCCACAGAACGAAGAGCAGGCAGTGGCAAGAGCTCATCGTATTGGGCAGACGAAGGAGGTGAAAGTCGTCTACATGGAAGCAGTCGTTGACAAAAGTATCAGCTTTCAGAAAGAAGATATTAAGAGTGGTGGTGCAGTGGAGTCAGAGGCTGAGCTTTCTGTTAAAGAGAGCTACATGGGGTCTATTGAAAGTCTCATGCGCAAAAATATTCAGCAGCACAAGATTGAGATGACCGAGGAGGTCATCAATGCTGGTCGCTTCGATCAGAGAACAACGCATGAAGAACGGCGAGTCACTTTAGAGACTTTACTGCACGACGAAGAGAGATACCAAGTAGCTGTGCATGCAGTTCCGTCAATGCAAGAGATAAACCGCATGATTGCTCGTGGTGATGAGGAGGTCCAACTTTTTAATCGAATGGATCAAGATTTTGACTGGGCTGAAGATATGGTCAATTACGATGAGGTTCCAAAGTGGCTTCATGCCACTTCTAAACAAGTCCATGAGACGGTCACTAGGCTATCCAAGAAACCTTCAACCAATATTTTGTCTAGCAGCATTGAATTCGCATCGTGTCAGATATCGTCTAGCGTTGGGAGAAGGAAAAACCGCTCACGGAATACGTCAACTTATAAGAATAACCCCGTTTATGAGGAGTTGGATCATGAAGATGGCGAGGATTCAGATAATTCTTCAGAGAAGGATGAATATGAAGAAAAGGAAGTGGGGGAATTTGAAGATGAAGAAAATATCAATGATACTATTGATGTACCACCAAGCAACAAGGATCATACAGAGGAAGAGAAGCTAGTTGATGATGATGGTTGTAATGAGCACATAAGGAATGTCACAGCTAGCGAACATTCTAAGGAAAACGGGATCAGTAAGACCAGTAGTTCTGGTGGTCTAAACTTCATAGCATCAAAATTGTCAGACAGTATCCAAAGAAAGGTATGTAACCACCCTCTATGCTTAAACAATGTTTTTGAGAGATATGTTTAATCATTTAATCTGAGCTAGAAATTACCCCTTAATGGCTTAATCCCTTTCTCTTTCAAAAAAAAAAAAAAAAAAGAAGTTACCCCTTAAGATCCTTTTGTCATCATTCCTCTTTTTGAAGGGGTGTGATTTGATCATTTTACTTTTCTTATCTTCCTTTCTGAGTTGGCTACCTTGTGATTTCTTTTCTTGGTCTTGTTTTTGTACCTACAGGATTGTCCATTTTAACGTATTTTTTTTATTTTAAGGGAATCCATTTTAACATATGAACAAAAAAATCTGATTAAAATACATTTAGGCCGTTTTTCAGGAACATTAAGAATGTTTTGTCTTGTTCTCTGGCTGATTCTCATGATGCATTACTTAAATCTCATAAATAGACTTCAGTCCTGTGATGTATTTTGTCGCCTGTTTACATTTAAACTTCTAACTCCTTTAACGTTTGTAGTGTAAGTATGTCACTAGCAAGCTCCAGAGTAGAATAGATAAAGAAGGGGATCAAATCCTACCTCATTTGTCTTCTTGGTGGAGGAAACACCAAAATTCTGGCCATGCTAGTAATGATGACAAGAGCACTAGTTTCCTAGATCTGCATGTGATTGAACAACGTTTGAACGGCTTAAAGTACAATAGGGTTTCAGACTTCATAGCTGATGTGCAGTTGATGTTGGACAACTTTGTTCACTATTTCCAAACTTCACCCGAGGTATGGTTTTGCATTCCATTGCATTCACGACTGTTCATTTCATCATATGAATTATATGAGGATGAGGGTAACAAGGTTAAGAGAATTCTTAGAACACAAAAAAGAAATTCTCGTTCTCTTTTCATGAGGTTATGTTCCCTATTTTTAATGACATGTTAAACTGTCGTGATTTATCGATATCGATATGTAGCCTGCCAACCTTTTGATGCTAACAAAGTATATAACTACTTCTGAAAGATATTAAGGATGCATTGTCTCATATTCTCAAATTTATCATAAGTTGCAGAGCGCCATTCAGAATTTCGAGAAATTTTATAAACTACAAACTGTGTTGATTTTTGGAACTATCATGTTGATGTTCTTTCTGTCAGTCGTAGGTTAGCTCTGTTGGAAATTAAATTTGATTAGCCCATTATGAAGTATATCCAATAAAGCCCACCAAGAAGAAGATCCAATGAGGTCCACAAGAATTATCATTGAAAATATCTGAAAAGTTATTAGAGTGTTCTACATAAATATCTTGTATTTAGAAATGTGTCATGCATTAAAATAAAGAGTGTGTAGAAGAATGTAAATGTAAAATAGTAGTGTATAGAAGGGTGTAAAGTAAAAGTGTGTAAATGTAAAAAAAAAATTATATGTAGAAAGATTCATGGAGAATTATATATAAATAGAGGGATGCTCCTTCCATTTGGATCATCAAATTTGGAAGCAAAGTTCTAACCACCTTGTAAGAGTGTTCCCAAATTAGTGTAGTGTTCATCATTCTCTTTCTCTTCAAGTCCCTCTTCTAAGTTATCTTTTAATTGTTTCCTCAAATTCTTATGGTCCACCACACTTCCCATTCCCAACAATCATCAGCAATCTAGCTAATCAACTTTGTTGCGCACGTTTGGCTTAAAATATTTACTACTTGCACAGGTAAATGCGGCGAGGCATGAATCAGAAAAATTTGAAGACATGTTCTATGGCATGATGGAGACTGCATTTCCAAATGTAGACTTCCGCGAAGCAAGGAGGACAGAACAATCTCCGAGCTCAGAAGGATCGGCAGCTGTTCAGTCCTCAGTTCTGCGCTCCACCAATGTGTCGGGGCCAGATGTCAGTAGCGGAGGACCTAAGCGCGCGTCCTGAGTCTTCATATCAATTAGCCCGCCCTACTGAGATTCTCGTATACAAGAAGAGAAGAAAAGACAACAACAAATCCGAACTCAAGCAAAGGATGAACAGCGATGGTGATCAAACTCTATTTCAGGATTCAACAGTTCCTGCAACGCGACCTCGTTATGACGACGGAGAAAATGGAAGCCCTGGTTTAAAAGATATCCAGTGGACCAAGTCTGCAAAGAGCTAGGAGAACAGACTCTCGGAAAAGGCGACTTTGGAGTCATATGATCCCCATTTAGATATACTATCATTGTAGATTTGTTCAATATATCTACAGGTACAATTAACTCAGAGTTTGGTGCTGTCCTGGGGACTTGAATATCAAATATCTATAAAAATGGAAAAGACTATACAGGAAAATTGTTTTCCTTTAGAGGGGGGTGGTCGTGATGTTCCCCATTAAGATTCAAGTATTATGAGACACCCATGAATGCTATTTGTAGAGGTGATGCATGGCTTTAAGATTATATTTATTTTTACAATAAAAATTCTTTTAATTCACCAACCACTATTTGCATGGTGTATTGCATATCCTTGATAAAATTGGCGTTATGAATCCTGCATGAATGATGCAGCAAGGATTCTAGTAATGCATTTTGGTCCTTGTTTCTCACAATCTGAGCAGAAAAAAAAAAGAACAAAAAAAAACAAATCCATCCGTGAACCACTCGCCATCTGAATAGGGTTCGGAATGATGAATTTTTGTCTGAAAGCATTAAAAGTACAATACAATTTCTCATGTGACAAGATTTTCAAATTTGTGGTCTATCTCACATTCTGTGGCATACCTTAAATGTACTAAAAGGATCCTGGCTAAATGTGATCTATGCATATTAGAACTTCTTTTTAGTATTACATTTAGGCTATTATTCTAGTCGTTATTATTGCATGCATTTATTTGATAGTTTTATTTGTTCGAATTTCGTTGAATCATTGATCTATCATAACTTTCAGTGTTTGATTGGAAGTATACTTTTAGAGATGATAGAGCGATTGGAAGTATACACAGTGAAAGTACAACACACGATTTGGAGTATAATATGTTAAATTTGATGTTAATCAATTTTTCTAAAAGCTTAAATCATTAGAAAGAATAATGTCATTGATTTTATATTCTTAATAAGATCTTAACGAGATTTTGACATAATACCTCGGCTCAGAAACATTTTATGTGCTAACTAATTTTCGTAAAGAAAGAGTAATCTCATTGATTTTATATTTTTAACACAATATATAGTCATATAAGAAACAAATTAATGGTAATAATAAATAATGGTCAAACTATAATTAAAATTTCAATTCCTTTACAAATAATTAAAAATTGCATTATGTTCGTAATTTATTTTACAATGTTGACATTACATTTAAGTTGTTTTATTATTTTTATAGTAATTTTAACAATCGCGTGCTATTCATGATTTACGTTTTTGCTATGTTATTTCTCATTATAGTTTGAAAATTTTATTTATACTATTATTTCCGTCGTTTCTTATTTTTTCCCAGCATAATTTCGAGCTTCGTTGGTTGATAAAGTAATATCTTTTGTCATTTTATACTATTATTAACCTATTTTTCCATATATATATATATATATATATATGTATGTATTGCTTGTTGTCATAATTTTAACAATTATTGTATAGTCAATATATAGTGTGTGAAATCGTACGTATGATAGTTGACACGTTGTAGCAACATGCAGCAGTAAAGTTAAACACTGAACTGAAGCCTGACATTGTATATAATGGAAACAAAACAACAATGATTTTATTGATGAAAGTATGCATACATACAGATTCATACATTTTGTTTTTCGATTGCGCAATTCATACATTATATGCAAACAAAACAATGACGAAAGCAAGCATACAGACGCATACGTCCACGTATAGACTACGCATACTGGCAATAATCTAACAAAGTCGACTTTGCACACTGGCAATCGCCTACCTTGCGATCATCGAATTTATTCTTCACTCCATGCAAGCATAAACCACACACAGTGAGTTCCATGCATGCCTGCTAGTACGTATGTACGTACTGCATGCATGCATGCATGAGAGGTCATACGCAGAACTAGTTCAGCATAATCACCCCAATCGCATCAAGCAGTGACCCTGATCGTCCGTGGAAACCAACAATCTTCCCCACGGTCCCTGTCTCAAAGGCGAACGGAGCACCTCCCTCGTTGCCGAATGGGCCATAGGTGGCGCCGTCGTCTGTGACAAAACTCAGAGCCTTTACGACAAAGATGCCCCAATCACCATAGCCCATGTAACCGCTGATGGATTTCAAGGACTGGCCTCCAAATGAAATCTGCAGCACAGGTGTGCATACATGTGCTTAACTGTTAGCTCATTCATATATCAAGTGGTCAGCTCAGTTGTAAGAGGCGGCAAAAGGAATATACATTGGTTAAGCTTAATCCTGAAAAAAATGCAATTAATCGAAGTAACTCTAGGTAATTTTAAGTATATACCTCAGACAGTGTTGCTCCTGATCCGTCCCCCCAGATTTCGGACCAAATGTCCCCTTGTCCGGAGATCCGATAGTTCACCTGGATGGCTGCAATGCAGTCACTTCTGTACCAGATGTTGACCCCCAGCAAGTTGGTGTCGGCGTTCATGTCCATGGTGAACACATCTCCTCCGGCTCCGCCGCACGGTCCCTCCTTCACCGGCACCGTGTTCGGCTTCACCAGCATTCCGATGGCGTCGAGGAGGTATCCCGAGTACCCAAAGAAGCCAGCGATCTTTCCCTCATTGCCCGCCTCGATGTTGAACGGATGGGCGGCCGCATCGGACGTATTGCCGAACGGACCGTAAGTAGTGACGTTGGTGGTAAAAGAGATGGATGTCACGAGTACGAGGTCATCGCTTATTTTGCCGACGGTCCCACTGAAGAAACATGCAAGCCGCATATACGTGAAGAACGTAGTTGAATAATCAATATGATCAGAAATCGATAATGTTGAAAATAACATGCTAACTAATCTTTCTAAAACTTTAAATCGTTAAAAAGAATAATATTAATTATTTTATATTATTAATACTCCTCGCTATGTATGAGTTTCTGACGCTTTTAATTTGGTCCAACTTTATCACGTGGACAATAAAATATATATATATATATATATATGTGTGTATATATGCTTCCAATACCTCATAAAATGTTGCTGGTTGCTGATTGTCACCCCAGACATCGGAGTCAGAAATTTGTCCGTCCAGCTCATATTGGATCTGCATGGCAGCAATGCAATCTTCTCTTGCCCATACTCTCACTGCCAACAAGTTAATCTTAGGGTCCATGGGCGAATAAAATGGTGATCCTCCGATTCCTCCGCATGGACCAGACATCACCAAAGCCTGTACGCACGTAACAGGGAACGCACGCAAACAAACTAATTATGTCATCACTCATCATATTGCAAAGCAAATGAAATGATTTCTTTAGTTCAACCTATGACAAAATGCGACTACTACTGAGAGTGCACACCATGTACTCACCATGTTTGATTATGAACTTGTAGCTACCCGCGTCGGCTCTAACGTATATATGTGTGTCTTGCTATTTCAGCTGGCTAGAGATTTGATATGTTCCTAGGGCGAATGACATGATGGCATATATATACACAAACAACATCCAGCAGGAAGATGAGAGAAGTACTGGTCATTTGCATGCGTCTTAGTTAACTATTATTTAGTGTATGATCAGCCATTGTTAACGACCGGATAAGTGGATAAGTAAGAAACAGGACGAGCAAGACAACTTGTCGCCGTTATTTGCTTTTTTAATAGTTGCGTCAAGATTTCTCTCATCTCATTGGATTGGCACCTAATGTACTTTGTATCTTGTGTCGTGTTAAACTTTTTTGTGAATAGTTGGCGAACCCAGGACTAAAATCCGAGGGGACAAAAAATTATATAAAGTTCAAAAAATAAAGTATTCAATAAATATCACATGAACATATTAAAAAGTGACATAGACTTTTGTTCAAATCAAAGAATGATTTATAATTAAATTTATAGTGAACTTTTTGGCCATTACTCTTTCAAATCAAACCAGTATGATTGGAATCAATTTCTCTTTCAATATAAAATTTTTATATTAAATTTAAATTGAATAAATAGTTATAGAAAATAAAACATAATAAGAGAAATAGTATGCCATTAAGCATCAAGTTAATGACATTTATGACTAATTTTTCAAAAATTAAAAGAATGCATGAAAACAAATTAATTATAAAACCACATACATATATGAAAAAGTACATAGAAAGTATTTAAATGCCGGTATCTCTTAAGAATTGGTGTCTTATATGTTATAACCCTAGAAGGAAAAAATAATACGTTAAATTAAATTTTTGATAAAAATATCATAATTAAAGTTAATAAATATAATAGTTGAAATTTTTTTTATCATATTCTTTATAAAATCATTGCCTTAGTTTTCCTTTCTAATATTCGTGCTCTTCATTTATAATGATAAATGATTAGAGTTAGGGTGCAATGTTAAATATGATTAGAATTAAAATAACTAGGTATTGATTTCTTTTTAAAATTAATATCTGATTAAAATTAGAAAATAATGTCAAATATGATTATAATTAAAATAATTAGGTTATTAGATTTTTAAAATTATTAAATTTAATCAAAATTAAGATATTAAGTTAGATATGCTTAGATTACAATAGTTGGGCTGCTGTGGACTTTTTCAACCATTACAATATGCTTAGATTGTTTCATGATTTGAACCAGCAACCGGTTGCCAAAATATGATTCAACGTACCCACTGAATTAGAGTAAAACTTGTGATTCAATGCCATATTGTATTTATTTAAGGGGGTCCGGTTTAATTGTTAATCCTAAAAGTAACATATACTATGAAAATTTGAATGGTGCAGAACTGCAGATTGAACTATGGGCGGACGGAGGCACAAGCTTTTACATGTCTTCCGCTTGTTTATGTTACGATAAATTAATTGTTAGAATTGTGGCATTATCCGAAACTGTCGTCTTTTTTTTTTTTTTTTGTAGAAGCATCATCCCGGCACCGCAGATACGGTGGTGCAAGACGATGACTGATGTACTTCACGAAAGATACAATCGATTGTGTAACGCTTTGGAAATTAGTCCCAATTTTGATGGATAATTGAATAGTTGACACAAATCAACGAAACATAAAAATATTAAAATAATAAAAGATGATAAACTTTTAAAATTAATTTATTTAAAAATATAGTGAAAATGATAAAATATAATGGACAATATGACATTAAGCCTAATAACATCAAAATATACTATGATGAATATCCAATTCCATAATAGGACTCAAAGTCTACAAATGCGACATAGTTCAATAAAACACATAATAAGGTCCAGAGGCCGATTAATACATGACCCATAACAATATGAAATATTGTGGCACTAACATAAAGTCGACATCATGTGTTAACTACAGTCGTGAGCTCATTATCGACTTCAACCTACTCTTCCATACATACACGAACTCGGACGCAAGGAAGACCCATGTCCCATTAGTTGTCTGTAAGGACAATAAAAATACTCATTTCAATAATTCATAAAATATTTTGATTTAAACAATAATCAATAAACAATAAGGAACTCAACATAGATCATGAAAGACAATTCTCAATTTCTTATTTCAATTCCATAAATCCATTGCATTAATATCATTTAATGTCCAATTAATCATATCCATTGTAGTTAAGAATATTTTATTGCATTTACCCTTGAAATGCCCAATATATCACAATATCAATATGTTCTTGCCACTTAATCTATTTTCTTGATTAGGTTATCAATTAATAATGAATCTTTACTAATATGTTGAAGTACTTGATAGTCCTTGTGCCATGTGATCGGCCAAGACACAGGTCGCACTAGCACCCAAATGACATCCCGAAGCCATGTCATTCCCATTATCATTTTCGCACGGCCACACACAATAATACATATCCATCCAGTAAGGGTTAAGTACTTAACCTCAATATGCTGATTCAAATACACTAATTCATTTTAGTTCTACGACATAGCATGCAAAGTCGGATTCTATGTGAGTCAATCAATAGTATGGCAATCACATCAATAACAACATGAAACATGGCATGGTATAGCATGGTAACAACTAATGAACAATTGATAGAAGAATCATTGAGTTATACTTCAAAATCATACATCTTGGTCAGCCGATCGACCGATCACATGATTGATCGAAATAGTGGCTTTCTACACCTTTTTGTCATATGACAGACTTGCCCCCTAACTACCTGTCTACTTTTTGCTTTTTAACTAGATGCCCATTCTGCCCCTAAATATCTATTTTACTTGAGATCATTTTGGTCTAGTGGAAAATAAGGGTGTTACAAATTGATTGTACAAATTGTTGCCAAACTAATATAATTATAGTTAATTATTGGATATAATGTGCGTCCTACCATTTTGATATGGTAGGATTGTAACGCCCAAGTCGAGAGAAAAGAAGAAGAAAGATAAAAACAATTAGAAGAAAAGATAAATATGAAACAAAGTCTTAAATTAGAGGGGATTGAATCAAATCTTGAAGTCCCAATTGATCTCAAATTCCTCCCTTGTATATATGAGATCAAAACAAATCATGCAGCCCCTTTTTTCATGCAAGCCGACCCTAATTTTTCTTCTCATTTTTGTGCGTCCCTTTCGCTCTCTCACTCACATGTCCGTTGTCGACCATCAGGAGAGCAATCAGGAGACGTGAATGCCGATGACCACGCATCTAGATGGAGAGGAATGGCCGGAGGAGGAAGAAAAAGAATAGAGTAACAGTTTCTTGAACAGAAACTTGCAAGGTATGGAATTAGGATAAATTCATAGTAATCTTAATTTTAGGCTTAAAGCATGATCTGTTTAATCCCTAATCGTAGTACAATGATATAAGATGATGCACGACGCGACAATCATTGGAAAAACGAGTAGAAAACCCCCTATGTCTTCATGTAATTTTTCGCATAATGGAACCCGTCCTAGGCTCATTGTAATCCGGCCCGGATAGGCCCATGCTCGAACCGAGTTCACCTGAAATCAGCCCAAATCTGCCATTGCCGAGAGCTCCAATGGTATGAATCCGTCCCAAGTTGATTATGACTAGGGGTGTTCACCGGGTCGGATTGACCTGGTGAACCCGGTAATCCGAACCGACCCATTAGTGTTTGGGTCGGTTCGGATTCGAGGTCGGGTCGAACCCGACCCGAACTGAACTGAACCCAACGTGGTTCGGGTCGGGTTCGGGTTTGGCATTTCCGACCCGGATGGATCCGACCCGAACCAATAGACCCGGGCCAGATCCATTAGTCCATTGGGAATTTGGGATTTGGGTGCTCAACTGCTCCGTGTTCGACATTCGACGACTCGATCTCGTCGTCTCGACGCTCGTTTGCCCTAGTTCGGAGGTCTGCGCCCCTGCGCTGCGCCCTGCGGCCTGCACAGCGTCGCCGTCGACTGCACGCACGGTAGAAAGCGACAGCAGCAAGCCGACAAGGCGGCAACTCTCGGCTCTCGTCCTCTCTCACTCGCAAGCGCAGTCCCAGCGCCGTGTCACGGCCTACTGGCGTTGCCGCCTCATAAAAACCTGAAGGCTCGAACTTGAAGCCTCTCGCCGGCCGATCTTCCGAAGCCTTCGAGCAGCTGCGGGCCTGTAGCAGGGCCGACGTCCGAAGTCTGCGCCTCCCTCGTCCTCATCCTGATGCTCTTTCTCTCCTACTCCCAACGCGCTGCCACGCTGGAACGGCTCCGCCTATGCGCAGTGTCGATTGAGGCAGGTAAGCAGCTGCTGCCGCGATCCGTCCCTTGCTTAAGCAAATGTAGCTGTGTCATCGGTTAGTGATCGGAGGCTGACTATTAGAATTTTCCTTCGAGCTTAATTTCTGAATATAATTTAGTGCGATATGTGTTCTTTTGCTGGGTAGAGTGATGGATCTTTCCTCCAATGGCGAGAGGAAAATTAATCCCGGTCACATGCAATTGGAGGTCATTTTGTGGTCTTAGTATTGTCTTTTTTTTTTCCATAGTTCTCTTTAACATTGTCTTGACGAAGACCTTGTTTTTTTGGTGTGAAGGTAGAGAAAATTTTTGAAATTTTGATCCATGTTAATCATTAGAATTTTGATCTGCGAAATAAGGGCATACCAAGAACACTTTGGATTTTTGGACCCGCTCTTATAGGATCCTCGTTTGCTCCAGGTTCCGGACACCTCGCTCGAAGCCCCTGCATAGCATCGGCTGCAACTCCTGTAGGCTGCACGGTAGAAAAGCGACAAAGACAGCACCCGTGTGATTTGTGAATGAGGTCAGTTACAGTAATTTCTTTAAGATGAAGTCCATAGTTATTACTTATTGTGTATGCTGCACATCATCAAAATTATTGTCCATAGTTACAGTAATTTCTTTAAGATGAAGTCTCTTTGATGTTGCAGGTACTTAATGGTCTTTTAGGTAGACTGGTAGAGAGAATAAAAAAAAGCAATTTCAATGTAATATTGATACTGTGATTCTGTGAAGGTACTCACTTAATCATTTGTTACTTCATGTAATATTGATATCTTGTATGAGGCAAACGTTATTTCCCCACATAATTGGTTTCAATGACAATTATATCCCAAATATTGAAGTTCTAACAAGTGTGAACAGGTAAGACTATCCTCTAAACTATGCTGAACTAGGTAGAAGTTGTTCCAATTTTAGTCCCATTTTTAGTGCAGTCTGCCATTGAATAAAGGAAATAGGTAGAAGAAAGCAGATGTTTATATTTTAATGCCATTGATTACCTTTATCATTTGCAGATCCAGATAGATATGCATTTAGTTAATGCAATTTTCTCCTTGGCGAGACTGCATTAAACAACATGATAATTGGTAAGTGTTTATTTTTGGTGCAGTCTGTCTAATATTTTCTCATTTGAAGCTGCACATAACCAAATCATTGTAAAACAACATTTATTGCTTCTTACCTTTCCTGTTCAGAATTTGATTGCTCAAGGTTGTACTTAACCATGCATGAGCTTATTCAGAGCTAGTAGCATTCCTTTCTCAATCAATAGGGAGCATCCACAACTTCATATGATGGCGATCTACAGTAAGAAAAATGCATCCTCTTCTGTTTGATTACTGTTGTTAATTTGACAACCATATTCATGATTGATCATATTATTGGAGTGGCAACCTGCTTTAGGTTAATCATCTAGATGCAGTCCTTGTTTGGTGATGGAAATGTTTCTCTGTAGACACATTCCGTCTATCACATGCAGGAAAACTTGTTTCTCTGTAGACACTTTTATCTTTTGAGTCTGAAACGTGTTTTTGCTTTGTGTCAACCTTAATTCTGTTAATATTTTTTAGATACTATTTCTATGTATTAGGATGTTAAATGTTATTGAACTTATTACTTTATTAGCTTATTAGCTCACTGAAAAAAAACGGGTAACCCACGAACCCGACCCGACCCGACCCGTTTAGTGTCGGGTCGGTTCGGGTTTGATGATCCAAAAACATAGAACCCGACCCGACCCGATCAAAATTGATCGGGTCAGATCGGATTCGGGGCCGGGTCGGGTCAAACCCGACCCGTGAACACCCCTAATTATGACCCGACCTGAGCTGTAACTACGACAATGCGATTGGGCGAGACAATCGCCTGATCTACCGAAGCCTCAGACTTGGCTCGGGTATGACTTGAACCCAACCCGAGTTATGTCCTAGTTTTTTGAAATGATACTTTATGAATTCGGCCCGGGTTTTTCTCGTAATCAGCCCTGGTTCCGATAGTATGATGACAATTTTTTATGATTTCCTTATTCATGTGCTTAATCTTGATCTAAGTTATGATGATGATTTTATCATTTAAGTCTTTGATTTACTCTCTATAATCCTATCTTGTAGTCTTAATTTAAGTCATAATAAAAATAAATTAAAATCTGTAACATAAAAGACAAAAAAAAATTTGTTAAATGAAGAACACTTATGATGATGGCCACCACGACTATGCGACAATCATTGGAAAAATGACTAGAAAACCCCTATGTCTTCATGCAATTTTTCGTATAATGGAACCCGTCCCGGGCTCATTGTAACCTGGCCCGGATAGGTCCATGCTCGAACCGAGTTCACCAGAACTCAGCTCAAATATGCCCGAGAGCTCCAACGGTATGAATCCGTCCCTAGTTGATTATGACCCGGCCCGAGCTATAACTATGATGACGCGATTGAGCGAGACGATCACTTGATCTACCGGAGCCTCGGACTCGGCCCGGGTATGACTTGAACCTGACCCGAGTTATGACCCAATTTTTTTTAAACGACGCTTTATGAATTCGGCCCGAGTTTTACTCGTAATCAGTCCTGGTTCCAATAGTATGATGATGATTTTTTATGATTTTCTGATTCATGTGCTTAATCTTGATCTAAGTTATGATGATGATTTTGTCATTTATGTCTGATGTATTCTCCATGATTCTACGTAGTCTTGATTTAAATCATAATAAAAATAAATTAAAATCTGCAAGATAAAAAACAAAAAATTGTTAAATGAAGAATACTTATGATGATGGATGCCACGATCAGGTGTGGACTGACTACGGTCAGTTATGTGTTAAATTTACCAATTATGTTGATGGTGATGGGTTGAAACATACCTCCCCGTAGATTGAAATATACCTCTTGATAAGTAAAAAATGAATAATAAGATGATGAAAAAGATAAAGGCATATGCATAACAAAACTTCCTTTATGATGATTGACTTTTGCTACTTTTATGATGATTTTTTTATGATCTTATTGATCTTCTATTCATATGCTTATCTTTACTCATGTTATGATTATGCCTACTTCCTTTTATATGATGATGATGTTCATATGATTCCTATGTAGTATCATGATCTTACAATTATCTTTATTTTACTTCCATATTGAGTTGCAAAACTCATAGGAGATTTCCCCCATGTATTTTCATATATGCTGGACTAGATCAAAACAATAAAGGTGGCCAACATTGACAGATCGAGTTCGTAGTGACTGCACATGGGTGTTAGTCCTTTAGCTTCATATTATAGATTTCTCTTTCCATGATATTAGATTGATGTATTAACTCGACTAATGTTTTTTATTAGTCTTCTACACAATATGTTGTTATATTATTTTAGTATCATTATATGATGATTAGTCTTTCATTTTTATTTGTTGTTGAGTTGACTAGTCAAAGTCTTCTTTTTGTCAATATGATATACACATAAAGGGTGCGGGACGTTACACGAAAGGATAGTCCTACCATTCGTGTTCACTGTTAGATGCGGAATAGAGGATGATGAAGGCACGATTCACTTCGAGGCCACTTGTCTTCTCTTCCTCGCCCCCTCTTTTGTCGATAGATGAACACGTAATAGAGCAATAGGGTGTCGGCGGCGTTTGGGCGTGGATCCGCCTCACCAACAGTCGGATGTGCCCAACATCTATCATCTCATCATCAGAAGGTAGAGTTCGAGCTCCTCAACTACCTCTTCACCGCCACGGAGGACTCCCACTTGGCCACCCTCTTCCACTCCCTTGCTCTGCCCCCATTCCTCTTCTTCACCATCCCCATGCTCGAGCTCAGCCCTTCAATTTTCCCTCAGCCCCTCGACAGCCATCATGACGATCGCCACTTCACTTTGATTTTTGTCGGATCGAGTTGCTCATGCCCGTGGAGGGTGAGGTGGGGGAAAAGGTGGTCGTGATAGGGTTCCTACTCTACTTCCCGAACTGCTCATCCACTTGGCTAGCAAGAGATAGTCTTTCGATTATCTTTCTGACGTGGCATAATAAAATGTAATAAAAAAAATTAATTAGCTATCACACAATAAAAAAATATTATAAAAATTTAAAGGCTCCGGTGAGCTAGCAAAAGGGGTGTCAACCCCTCTCTCCAAGCTCGCCCTTTGGCGAGCTTCGCACAAATGTCCCTTGTCATTTTTTTCTTTTTTATTAATTTTTATAATATTTTATTAATATTATATTATTTTTTATTATGCTATGTCAATAAGTTAATTTTTTATTATATTTTATTGCACCACGTCAACAAAGTAATAAGGAGATTATCTATTACCGATGGACGAATCGTGCAATAAAATAAAAAATGGATGACCGTTTAAAAATCTACTTAAAGTTGGAGGACGATCCGTGTAATTTATCTGATTTGGTAGCGTTAAATGATGTGGATGACTTGAATGACATGGATGAAGGAGAAATGACTCACGTGACATCCATGTACGTAAGGCAACCAAAACCCCATTATCACCGGTCAAGAGGACTAATTGTGCAAGAAAATCAAAATGATGGACGTTCTGGTTACAAATTAAAGCTGGAGACTGATTTGAAAATGACTCAAAATTAGGAACTAATCGTGTAAATAAAAAATATTACAGCCAGTTGCCATTCCAAAAAAATACAGTAAAGAAAAATACGGATCACTTCCATATTTCATTCGAAGGTATAAATCGAAATTATAATATTTATATTTACGTACCCAAACCCAAAAAATAGTGCATGATTGTCATTATTATCACTTCAAAACTTATTAGTCAAAAGATGGGCTTTTGGGCGATGTGAGTCAATCAAATTATATAGGTTTTATCTTGCTCTAGGTAGGGTCCTACCGGCAAGGTTTGATTTATTTTCGTGTCATGCCATTCCGATGGCCTTTGGGCACTGGGCTAGTTGGGCCACAGGCGGATGTCCATTTTTCCTTGTTTTTTTTCCAAGTTTTCCTTTTTTAACTATTTATGATGTTATTATAAGTTTTTAATTTATGATAAAAATTAGTAATAAATTATACTACATGTAAATTTAAGAGTACATTGATAAATAAAATAAATAACTAAATTATTAAATATTTAAATAGATAATAAAAATAAAAGCAAATAAAAAATTATGCCAATTTAGGTGGAACCATACCGAGCTTGAGTTTGTTGTGTTGTGCTCAATATCTCATTGGGCGACCTGGCACGGACCTGACCCGACGGTTGTGCCTGGGTTACATGGACTAGGCAAACAAAAGTTTCTCTAATGGCGATCTCTTCTTACTTGTTTACATGATTAGTTCGTACACAACACATTACGACATTATTTGAGAAACCATCAATTAATACATGGTTATGCTTATCTATTAAGATGAGTCCAACTCAAAATATGAAGGCAGAGTTGTGCGCCACTTTTGTAAATTTGCGTTAAATAAAAATTTACTAGTGAATTTCAGTCATGCTCATTTGATTTAGGAGGTATTTTTGTCAAACTCCATTTTGTAAAAATACAATCATCCAATTTTAAAAATATTTCATCCACGATCATCGCGATTGATTATCGTCAGTCAATTGATGAATCATTGATGTGGCGTCGGCGTGAATATGATACCACGTCAGTATTTTCTCTTCTATCTAAAACTTAATTTTCTCTGCGTGGTCATTAAACTTTTCATTTTTTTATGTTCATTAAATATATAATATTATAATAAAAATTATTATAAAATTATGTAAATAATAAATTAGAAAAAATAAAGTATATACATTTTTGTCCTAAAATTTGGACTAATAAAATTATGATTATTAGATATATCATAAAATTATTTTTGCCCAGCACCTTGCTAGATGGTTTATAACGATTACGTGTGAGATTTTATCGTGACTGAACCAAATCGTACTAGCCCATGGTGCTGGGTCGTGATCAACATCTAGAGGAGTGTTGAGCCAAATCATAATCACGATATTTTTATTTCTTTATTAGTGAAAATTTTAGGGCAAAATGTATTTTATTTTTAAGAAAAATATTTACATAATTTTAATAATATTTATTATATATTTAATGGACATAAAAAAATGGATGGTCCGACTCATTCTAGATTGTGCCCAAATCATGTTGAATCAGTCTAAGCGCCTTTAGTTTTATATTTATCTATTTTATTTTATTTTAATATTTATTCTTATTATTTTAAGGTTTTAATGATGACCTTAACTGCAATTTTTGGAAAGCTGAATGATCATGTAAATTTTGAAAAGTTGAATTACCATGTAGATACAAAATTAAGTTTGGATAGATGAGAGAGAAAACTTGTTGATGTGGCATTTTTATTTTTTAAAAGTTGACGTGAAGGAGAGTGAAAATGCTTATGTTGTGACATATAAGCATCCAAATTAGCATCATGTTAGTGATCCACCGGGTGACTGGCAATAATCAGTTGTGATGACCGTGGTTGAAATATTTTCTAAAATTAAATGATCGTGGTGCTACAAAGTGAAGTTGGATGACAATATCAGGAATACCCCTTAAGTTGAATGGTCATGGCTGAAATTTACTGCAAAAAAATACAAGTTTAAAATTTATTCGTTAAATTTTAAATTAATACAATAACAATCAAATGACATATATAGTAAGGTATAAAAGGAGAGAGGGAAAGAAAGCAAATGCAAGACGTAATTTATTACGTGGTTCGACCACATCTTGACATATGTCCCCACTTCGACTTCTCGTAAATCATAGATTTCACTAACCCTTTATTCGTTCCAAATGGGGCAAGAAAGAAATGTATTACCACTTTTATTCTTTGCTTCAAAATGTAAGTCACACCTCTTCTCTTAAAAAATTTTCAATCTTTTCTCCACTCAAGATATAGGCACAAGGTATTATCACTTAGGAGCTCAACCATTTATACAAGGATTCTACAAGATTCCCTAATCTCTCTTTTACAATCAAAACTCACATAAAAGAAGAAAAGAGAAGGGTTACAAGATTTACAATTTTGAGCACAAATGAACTTCATAAGTATTTTATACCCTTCTAAACTCTATTTAGCCATTGGGATTTGTTTGTTGACTATTGAGTTGAAATGTGATCATTATTGCACATTCTGCCTACAGATCATTTTTAACTTCATCCGACATTGTCATTTATCGACCGCTCTTATCGATCGACTGTTCCCAAATGTCACTAGATAATGCATTTTTCTTGCTGGCTAGTCGACCTTTCCACCGGCCTAGTTGATTGGTTAACAAGTTTCTCGTTCAATCACATTCACTATTGTGCACATATATTTTCATATATTTATTGAAATAAAATAACTTTTTATTTGTTAAAATATCTACAACCTTCTTATTCACATATGAGTCCATATATATATATATATATATATAACATATTCAAATATTAACTTGCATAAAATAAGTCATTCCTAAAAGCTTTTTGAGATTTTAAATATAACTCTAATTAACTGAAATTTATATCATCAAAATATAATTCTTTAAGGACAAATGAATGCTCACATAGTGAGTGCAAGCTAGCTAAAATTTTTCATTGAAATAATTAAATAATTAATGTTGTAAAAAGTATAAATTAAGGGAACATTAGTTTATTAAATTAACTTGGAGAAGACGTGTAGTTCTAATTTTATACATTAATAAAAAATATTTAATTTTAACATAGAATAAATATTTTGAATTAGGGGTTAAATTTGATTAGCCAATTAAGTCATATCATACCAGAAATTATAATTATCAAGCCCTTAAGTTGTCAACTGATAATGATACTTGTGTCATCAAATCATTAAAGGCTTCATGAGAGAGATTATTATAAATTGATAAACTAAATAGCATTAGATGAATTAATTTCCAAGATATTAGATATTCCTTACATAAAAAATTCTTAATTACAAGAATAAGAGTAAGAAAGAAAGGAATAAGTTATTTTAGCTGAATTTCGTTATCAAATAGATATGCAATGGTAAAAAATGACAAGAAATTACCGATTATATTTTAGAGACTAAGAGATTTATATGATCAATTTGATAAAAAAAGTTTGGGAAATACTAAAATGATATGTTGATTAATTGTTAACTAATAAAGTTAAAAGAGTAATGTGTTCAATTGACCCATAATTCAACATTTATGTCTGCCCATGAGATTATCTATTATGATGATGTCCACATTCAAAATATCAAGGATGGAGGCACTAGAGGAATACCAAACTCCTTTTAATAAGCATCAATATAATCTTATCAGCCATGCAAATTTACAACCACACATGCTAGTGATGACAACATTGTAAAAGCTTAGTATTATCTTCATATTTAGTATTTCAATTTTTAGTACCTTCTTTCACCCACCCAAATTATGATTAAATGTGAACACCATTTTCATCTTTCTCACATTCTTGAATGGTTGGAGGGAAGTGACACTTGGCCTCTCCACAAAAAGGTTTGCATAGGAAATCAATTTTGGAACTCATTACCACTTTGTTATAATTCACTTTCACCTATTCAGTACTCTTCTATTATATTAGAACCTTAGTTGTGGTTGACTTGGCCAAATTTTCTTTATGGCCTTTCGGAAGGTAATTAAGACAGACAAAAAGGGGGGGAAATATGCAACATTGTAGTATGATATAGTACGTTATGTTTTTTTAAGGAGGTGCATCATCCCAAAAAATTGATCAGAATTTGATTATACAAAAGAAACAAAAAGTTTGTGGCATTGTTTGCTTCACGATAATAGTGAGCTATGATGTAAATTGAGATGGAGCCTAGATTATCCTAGATGACTATCATTAATCCAAAAATCTTCCAAGGGCAATTACCAGTCGATCGGAAAAAATGTGCACAATATTAGAATAATTGGAGTTGATGTTGACAATCATGATGCCCTTATTTGCACAACATTTAATCCTTGCAAAAGTACCCAAATCGTGATCGCAAGTGCGGAGCTGATGACCTTCACAAGAGCTTCTGCAAAAAATGAATGTTTAGTTTAGATCTCAATATATAAGCAACAATTTGTAGTTCAATTCCTCCTTGGTTCATTATGAAACCAAGTGATACATATGATAGATGAAAGAAGCTCACTGAGCATGTTGGTCCAATGAGTATTGATGCTCACACAGGACCTTAACAAAGTTGCGGGGGAAGTGTACTAGGATCGAAAGCATCAAGAGGGGAGGAGGAAATGAATTGGTGTATAAAAATTCCAATCGGAAATTTTAAAACCAATTTTTGAAAAACAATCGCAAATAAGTATGTAATAATGAAGAGCAAGTGGAAGGATCAAACTCAGGAAACAAAATGTGTTGTCGAGATTCTACCCAACCTTGACATACGTTCCCACTCCGACTTCTTGTCCTCGAGATAGTTGGAGATCCAATAGTTTTTTTCTTATAGGGAGAGAATAATCATTTCTACACCGCTCACAAAGGAAAATTGCTTCTTCTTTACTAAAAAAGTAAAATTCACTTTTTTTTTACAATGAGCTCTCAAATTCACTAAACAAGAATTCAAGGATTCCTTTTAATTTTTTCTTCTTACAAAGAATGCTCACACTTACGCACAAGGAAGGGATCATTTGGAAAGTAGAGCTCTGGAAAATACTTTAAACTTGAATGAATCTATAGAGTGTTTTTTCTTACTCAGATGATTTATCTTCAGGTTTTGACATTCTTTTTATAGGTTTCTCTTCAGAATATGACTGTTACAATATTTTTAGAAAAATTGATATTCCGTTGCCAACTATGAAGCGGACGCTTATTTGAGATTTGGGCATCTGTTTTGTTAGTCATTATACTTTTGTCTTTTACGAAGTGGACGCCTATTTTTAAATACTCTTTATTTTTTTCAATACATTTACATTATGTTTAACTTGTTTTTTTGCCATTTACAGTTATTTTGATAATTATTTATTGTTATCATTAGTTTATTTTTTATACAACTATTTATTGCATTTTCTTTAAATTTTCGTATTTATATTACACAATTCTTTATAGCTATGAAATAACTAAATATTAATTCCTTTAACCAATAATTAATAATTGCATTATTATTTTTGTCAAATCTTCATAATGTCCATATTGTATTTAATTTTTTTTATTATTTTCTAGTAATTTTAATATTTATGTGTTATTCATGATTTATGTTTTTGTTATGTTATTTCTCATTAGTTGAAACTTTTGTTTATACTAGTATTTTCGCTGTTTGTTATTTTCCCCATCATAATTTCGAGCTTCATTAGTTGGCTGATAAAAACAACATTTTATTTTGCATTTTATAATATTTTAATTATTTTTCCGTATATATGTTTTTTATTTGTTGCCATAATTTTAATAGTTAATAATTTATTGTATAGTGAGCAAAATCGTATGCATGATCGTTGTAGAAACATGCAAAGTTCACGTTTCACCTTCGGCAGCAGTAAAGTGAAACACAGAGCTGAAATTGTATACAATGGAAACACAAATAACATTTACTTTATTGACGAAAGTAAGCATGCATACAGACTCATACGTTATATGCAAACAAAACAAACATTTAATTTCTTGACGAAAGCAACCATACAATACAGACACAGACGTCCACGCGCGTATAGACTACGCACACGATAAGAATGTCAATAATCTAACAAAGTGGACTTTGCACACTGGCAATGGCCTACCTTGCGATCATCGAATTTATTATTCATTCCATTAATATTTAATCACAAATGGCATAACTTTAAGTGCACGCTGCTGACCAGTCCATGCACGCATAAACCACGTACAGCGAGTTCCATGCATGGATGCATGAGAGAGATGGTATGAAGAACTAGTTCATCATAATCACCCCAATCGCATCAAGCAGTTCCCCTGATCGTCCGTGGAAGCCAACAATCTTCCCCACGGTTCCTGCCCCCAAGGTGAACGGAGCACCTTCCTCTTTGCCGAATGGGCCATAAGTGGTGCCGTTGTCGGTGACGAAACGCAGAGCCTTTACGACGAAGATGCCGTCAGCGGAGTTGCCCATGTAACCTCTGATGGATTTCAAGGATTGGCCCCCAAATGAAACCTGCAGCACAGGTGCATATGTCATGTGCTTAACTGTTGAACTCATCCATACTATATCAAGTGGTCAGCTCAGTTTGACGAGGAGAAGAGAGAATCCTTCTGTTTGGTAAAAGAATAAAATGCAATGCACGCTTTATTCTGTCCAGTTCTGCTAAACAATGGCAAGAAAAAAATATATAGGCGACATTGTTTGTTCCATCATATAATTGGAGTTTCTTATTCTCCGAAATGATCGAACTGATCGATTTTATTCTACCTTGTTCAGCTAATGTCCTATCCTCAAGTGGATGCTAGTCATGAGGAATAGCCGATGTTATTATAATAGAACCTCAGTTTGGCTGTAGTTGCATGGAATTGAAATCTCCTTGGACCATATTTTTTAAAGTAACACTATATATCTATATATCTTATTTAAGTATGAGTATATACTCATACTAAAAAAAAGAATAAATTTAAATAAGAACCATATATTTATATGATTATTTATACTTTCACTAAAGAATGTTATTATTAAAATAATAATAGTTTTAAAATAATTTTAATATTTCTTAAAATATTTTACTTTAGTTTCTTTATCCATTCCTTCTTGAATTTTTCTCTCCATCTTTCGTTACTTTTTAATTTTCTTTTGTTTATTATATTCGTTTCCCTCTACTTATGAATATTCTTTATTTATGTTCATCATCTATCGGTCCCTTTGTTATTTTCCTCTCTTCTCTTTCTTATATTTCTTTCATATTTTTTTCCTTCCCTCTATCTTTATTAATTTTATCCTTCTCTCTTTTATTTTATTGCCTTCCTAAATTTCTTATCTCATTTCTTATATTTGTTTATTCTCCATTGATTGCTACTTTATTTTACCCTACCTATGTTAATTATTTTCCTCTATTTCCTTTTTTACTTTATTCATTTCTTTTCCCCTCCTTTATTATTTTGTTCTTTCCATTCTTCTTTTTCTCAATTATTTTTAAAATTTTCCAATGGAAGCGGTTTTTAATGGGTTCACCATTTTGACGATTTTCCAATCCATCTACCCAAAGAGGCTCAACTACAATTCCGGTAATCAAATCAGTTTGGTGATTGATACGTGGTTAACCGGTAGGCCTCGCTTTTGTTTTAATAAAATTGATCATAGCTATTTTTCTGGACACCGGATAAACTTACTACTGGAAAAAAAATTGCAATTGATGGAAGTAAGTCTAGCTAATTTTAGCTATATACCTCAGACATTGTTGCTCCTGATATTTGACTGTTCCCCCAGACGGTGGACCAGTTCTTTTCTCCGGAGATGTTATAGTTCACCTGGATGGCTGCAATGCAGTCACTTCTGCGCCAGATCCTTACCCCCAGCAAGTTGGTGTCGGCGTTCGTGTCCATGGTGAACACTCCTCCTCCGGCTCCGCCGCACGGCCCCTCCTTCACCGGCACTGTGTTCGACTTCACCATTATTCCGATTGAGTCGATAAGTGATCCCGAGTACCCAAAGAAGCCGGCGATCTTTCCCTCGTTCCCCGCCTTGATGTCGAACGAACGGGCGGCCTCATCGGACGTTTTATTGCCGAACGGACCGTAAGTAGTGAGGTTGGTGGTAAAAGACAGGGATCTCACGACTACGATGCCCTCTCTTGATTTGCCGATAGTGCCACCGATGGATCGCATGAACTCGCCCTGCCCAACTTTCAAAACAACCTGCACAAACATGCATATGTGAAGAACTCACGTACGTGCTGATCATTAATTAGCCCAACGCATTTTTTTTTTCGGTGAATCACGCGTATATAGTTAAGCAGTTGACTAATCCATATTTATTTGTCTATAAACTCTGTCCTTCTTCTCCATCTATAATATATGAATATATATATATACATATGAATATATATATATATATATATATATATATATATATATTCCAATACCTCATTTAATGTTGTTCCTGCTTGCTGATTGTCACCCCAGACTTTGGAGTCAGAAATTTGTCCGTTCAGCTCATAATTGATCTGCATGGCAGCAATGCAATCTTCTCGTGCCCATACTCTCACTGCCAACAAGTTAGTCCTAGAATCCACGGACGAATTATATGGTGATCCTCCGATTCCTCCGCATGGACCCGACAGAACCAAACCCTGTACGTACCCGGGAACCGCATGCAATTAACAGGCCAATTATGTCATCAAGTTACAGGCAAACGAAACTATTTCTTCAACTTAATTATGATATCATGCAACTCTTTTGAGAGGGTACACATGTACTCACCATGTTTGATTATGAACTTGTAGGCGAGTAGCTACCTGCTTCGGCTCTTACGTATATGTGTGTTGCTATTTCAGCTTGCTAGAGATTTGATATGTTCCTAGGGCGAATGACACGATGGCATATATATACACTCAATATCCAGCAGGAGGACGGGAGGAGAACTGGTCGTTTGCATGTGTCTTTGTTAATAAATTATTTAATATGTAGTCAGTCATCGTCAATGGCCAGATAAGCGGATAAGTAAAAAAAAGGACGTACGAGCCGCCCTAATTTAATTTTTTAGTAGTTGCGTCAAGATTTCTCTCACCTCTTTTTGGCTTCCTTCTTGTACTTGTAGCAAGATTGTGTTTTGTGATGCTGTAGTACAACCGAAGGAATATTTTTCTTGCGTATTGTTGAATCTGTACCATTCAAAATTTCATAATATCTTCCCAACTGTGGCATTATTCGAAACTTTCGTCCTTTTTTTTCTGGTAGCAGCATCATCCGGAAACTTCCTAGCACTACAGATATGGTGGTGCAAGACGTGGATGGATGTACTTGGTGATCTATTTCATGGAAGATGGATAGTACAAATTGTTGGTAAACTAACATAATTGCAGTTAATTATTGTGATCCTTTACTATAGAACATTACAATTCCCAAAGCAAAAGACATATTATCCTTCACAATTCGATCTTGTATCAACTTATTACTAGTGTTCAATCGGACAAGTTACGTAGGCAAATAGGACCAGAAGTACTATAAAGGTGGCCCAGAACTTTCTTTTTTACCACGAAATAAGATAATCATCGATCCGTCCACAAACAAAAATTAAATAAAGGAATCATATGCTATTCTACGTGGACTAGGCAAACTCAAGCACTCATCTCGATCTCTTTCCTTACGTGTTTATATGATTAGTTCGTACATGGCACATTATGGCATTCTTTGAGAAAGCATCAACACAAGCTTATGCTTATCTATTAGAATGAGTCCAATTCAAAATATCACGGCAGAATGGTGCGCCACCTTTGAAACGCGTGTGCTTATCCAGGGACGGATGAATGCAAACATAGTGGGTGCAAGCAATCTATAATTTTTTTAAAAAATAATTTAAATACTTAATGTTGTGAAAATATAAATGAAGGACATATTCGTTTATTAGATCAACTTGAAGAAAACGCGCGGTTGTTGTTTTATTCATTAATCCCACCATTTTTAAAATTTTAGGATAGATTGAATATTTTGGTAGGAATATAATTTATTTAGCCAGTTAAGCCATATCATACCGGAAATAATAAGTACCAACCTTCGATTGATCAATTAATATATCTATTCAAATGGATAGTTGATAATGATAATTGTAATTGTATCCTAAAAAATTGAATAGCTTCATAAGGGAGATTATTATAAATTGATAAAGTAAACAGGATTAGATGAAATATTTTCCAAGAGATTATATATTCCTTACATAAAAATTTCTTAATTACAAGAATGAGAGATTGAGAAAAAAGGGGAGAAGTTATTTTAGTTGAATTATGTTATCAAATATACATACAGCAGTAAAAAAATGATAAGAAATTACAAAATATTTTTTCAGACTAAGAGATGTATATGATCAATTTGATAAAAAAAAAGTTTAAGAAATATTAAAAAGAGATATTGATTGATTAGTAACTAATATTAAAAGAAATATTGATGCATGTCCGTCCATGTGTGCTTATCTATTACAATGTCTACATTCAAATAAGACAGAACCTCCTTTTAATAAGAATCAATATAATCTTATCAGCCATCCAAAACTACAGCCGTACATACGAGTGATGAGAACATTGTAAAAGTACAAGCTTCATAATTTGATTTCTTTTTGTACCTTATTTCATGCGGCAGAGTATGATTCGGACAACCTCACATTTTGACCAAACCAAACCTGAACACCATTTTCATCTTTCTAGCATGATGGAGAGACAAATGGCCAAAATGTCCTGCAACTTAGGCAATTAGATTGATTAAGGAAGCGTTACATTGTCTATTATTTTCTTAATTTTGACCAGTCAACAAATGGTCTACGTGACAATAGAAATAATAAAGAAACAATTGAAAAAAGAGAGTTTACAAAAGAAATATCATTGGAAAATCAAAGGATGTTATATTTAATGAATTCAAGAAAAGGAGAATTCAGATGATTCAAATAGTTTGAGCAAATATTCCCATATGCAAGGTTAAAAGAGGAAATTGCAATATCTTTCGGATACAAAATCCAAGAATTCAAATAAGGAAATAAAGGAGCAGAAAACTATAGCATCAGTCGAGTCATGTGCAGTGGTCCTTGAACTCTGCGCCCTCCAACACCTCCCTAAGCAGGGTTCTTATCTGCAAAATCCCAGTACATAGGCATAGAATATCAGTGAGCAGAACGCTCAGTACGCATAGATACATAGACGATAAAATGATAATCAACTTCAGATCAATAATAATAATAATAATAATAATAATAATAATAATAATAATAATAATAATAATAATAATAATAATAATAATAATAATAATAATAATAATAATAATAATAATAAATGGTGATCAATAGAACACTTGTTCTTTTAACATTGGTCTCAATACTTTGATCACATTGGGCCATGGACAATACTTATTCATGTCTATACTTTGTTCATTACCATATCAATATTGCTCTGTTCTGTATTATGATAACATTTTATCTTTACTATACAATGTTCTGTGCTTTACTTTATATTACTCTACCATGCTTTACCGTACTTTGTAATACAATACTTTATCATGTTATGCTTTATTTTTACAATATTGTACTCTGTTGTATATTACTGTACTTTGCTTTATTCTGTGTGATGCTACATCTTTTACATTACTATAAAGTCCTTAAAATTCGTTATCCTGTGCGAGCTCGACTTAATTAAGTCGGAAGCTAGAAGTGCCTCTATACATTATGTTATCATGATGCCCTTGAAAGGGAAGATATATGCTAAGGCATGCCCTTTTCGAAATACATGCGGGAGAGGACCTGCACCGTAGGAACAGTGGTCGTTGCGGACCCATAAGTTCATTGTCTCCTCAACTGAGCTACCTGTTCCTCTGACACTATATTTTATAATCTATATGTTGCCCCGTGGAGGAAGAGTGCGTCAATATGTCACCATTATTCAGAGCAGAGGTGGGAGAGGACCTGTGGTCCAAGAGCAGTAGTCTTTAATATCAGTAGGTGCACTGTCTCCTCAGTACAGCTATCTGTCCCTTCTCTAACTCTGTAATACCATCATAGTGGGACTATTAAAACCACCTCATGACGTTGGCCGTGGTGGGGCTATTAATTCTCACCTATTTTTTCTCTAACTATTTTTTCTTCTCTGGACCGGTCGACCGTTTCTAATGGATCGGTCGACCGCTATGGGTGGACTGATCAACCACTCCATGGATCGATCGATTGCTCTGTGCACCGAGCCGGTCGATCGTTCATTGTGAATCAGTCGATCGATCATTGATGTGCGTCGGTGCCTCGTAGGATCGATCAACCTACCTGATAGGGTCGGCCGATCGATTCTGCACAGATATTCTCTATGGAATTTTGTCGGATCGGTCGACCGATCGCGCGGGATCGATCGACTGACAAACCGATCGATAGTTCTCGATGGACTCTTGTCGGATCGATCGACCTATCACGTTGGATCGATCGATCGACAATTCGGTCGACATGGTTCTCGGCGGATCGGTCGACCGATCTTACGAAATCGATCGATCGATTCTGCGGACGAAATAATTCTGCCGATCGTCTTCCTCATTTCCCGTCGGCTTCCGACCGTCGAATTGCGATGGTTTCAATATGAAAACTGTTGCCAAAGATCTCAAGGTCGTAATGGAATTATAATACACAACAAATGATCAACCTTTTATCATCTAGGGGATTTACAAGTCTAATGTACCTTTTCTGGATTAATTTCGTTCGTCGGAGATGCGTTCGTTCTCTTCTCAACCTCCGATCGTCCTTGTCCGACGATGTGGTGCGGGCAACCTCACTAGTCGAAAGGACTGCTACTCGTGCGAGAGGTGCATTCTCGTTCGCCCCTGTTCCGCTCGGTACGCGTCTGGACGTTGTTCGTCGCGCGTCGTTCGCCGGTAGCCGGAGAAGAAGAAGAAGAAGGGCAGAGGAGGGAGAGTGGAACTATGGCGGCCGAAGGGAGTCCAAAGGGGCGAGAGTCCACTTCCTCCCCCCTTTTATCTCTAGAGACCCTCTCTCTTTGGGAACAACTCGTGGGGAGAAAAATGGGGGAGCGGGGGAGTGGGGAAGAGAGAGAATGGGGGGGGGGGGGGTGTGACCGATTCTCTCATTCCCCTCTTTTTTTTTGTTCTTTTGTTTAGTTTTGAAAAGGGCCGGTCGTTACATCACTACCTCCTTAAAAGAAAATTCGTCCTTGAATTTAAATCAAGGTTAGGACTTACAAAAGAATCTGGGGAACTTTTCGCGCCTCTGAGACTCTACTTAACATGTTGCTTCTTTCCCATGATGGTGCTTCCATGCTATTTTGATCCATGTCACTTTCTTCTTTCCTCTCTGGACTTCCTAGTATTTCAATGTTTTTGTGGGTTGCTCCTCAAATGTAAAATCCTCCTTAAGATTTGATTTCTCGATTTGAATCACATTGACGTGGTCATACTTATATTTCTGGAGCAATAAGACATGGAAGATCTTGTGTACTCTGACATATGTCAGAAGTAGAGCCAACCTGTATACTGAGCCTTCGGCCATGTCTAAAAATTTCGAAAGACCCACATACTACGGGCTCAACTTTTCTTTCTTACTAAATCGTATCACTCCTTTAGTCGAGGAGACTTGGAGTATAACTTGATTGTCAGTCTTGAAGGTATGCTTTTGTCACCTCTTTCTACACTAGCCTTCTGTCGACCCTGGCTGACTTCATCCTTTTTCTTCACTAGAGAAATGATCTATGCAAAGCCTTAACGAGCCTTTTTTTATTCTTGATGAAGAGGACCGAAGCGCCTCAAGGTGAGATGGGGGGTCTATTGAAACCATTGTCGTATAACTCCTGAATGTAGATCTTTAACGCTTTCACTTTCTGCCGGAGCCATGCGGTATAGAGCTTTGGGAATTAGGGTTGTACCGGGTACCAACTCAATATGGAGATCTACCACTCTCATGAGTGGTAGTCCACCAATGTTTTCTGGGAACACATCAGAGAATTCCTTCACTATTTTTATATCTTGTAATGTCTTAGTAGGTCCTTCGGTATTGACAACACTTGTTAGTTATCCCTGGTATCTTTGCCGAAGAGGTTTGTGCGCTTTGATGGTGGACGTCACGATCTTTTGCCTCTTTTTGAATTGTGCTTCTGACCGTGACCTTGTCTTTACTATGGTTCCTATAACGTCCTTCTTTTACTTACACAATATAAAAGCATCATGGACAATTAATCAGTCCATGCCCAATATTACATCATAATTCATCATAGGTATTATGATTAAATTTGTGGAGAATTCATTTTTTCCTATCTTTGTTGAGACATCAGGTGAGTACCTGATAGTGAGTAGGATTTCTTGTGGTGTGAGTATAGTCATATGATGGTTTAGGTTCGTGACATTTAGCTGTAAGGTACTAGTATACTCTTATCTATATGCTGGTGTGACTTCAGAATCAAATAAATAGTTATGTGCAGCTAAATTACAAGGAGCGTACCTTGAACGACTTCAGTGTCATTCTGTGGAGTGTCTTCTTTCATATTAAAAGTCTTCCTTCAATTAGTTGTTCACCCCGTGGACAATTCACTACTATGTGGCCAATTTCTCTACATTGAAAACATGTTCTTGCCTTCAAGCGATATTCGTCTGTGAGTCTTGCCGCAACAGTTGCACAACACACGTTCGCCGAGTGCAAGTGGTGGTTGTCGGGTCAATTGCTCGTAGTGGGGATCATCATGTGGTTGCGATGCTTGCTGAGGCTGTCGTTGCGGTGGTAGGGGTTGGCTGGGCTGTTATTCATATCAGGGATGATCGTATTATTAAGGAGATAGGTACGACCGGGGAGGTTATCCCGTCGTTGTTGGTGGTGGTCGTTCCTTCGGAATTGCTACTGCTATGAACCCTGCCCTACTTCCAGTTGTCCTCTTCTGGCCCGTTGCAACTCTTGTTGGTCCCTTTCCATCATTGTGGCCAACTGCACTGTCTTGGTTAATGTTGTTGGGTCGTCTTTGAGTTTTTAGGCTCAGAATTAACCTTTCAACAAAGTGGTTGGTTTCTCTAGCTCATCCATGGTCAGCTTCGAATACTTTTGAAGACGAACATATTTAGTCAAATATTGAGACACAGTCATCGTCCCCTGTGTCAGGTTCAGAAATTTCTACCGCTTTAACCTCCTCTAGAAAGTAGGGAAGAAACGTGCTTCGAACAGTCGTCGAAATTCTGACCATGGAACAACGCTGACATTTGCGAACTCAATTGCCTTGGTCGCCTTCCACCAATCTTTGACGTCCTTGGTGAGGGTATCAGCGGCAAATATCACTTATTTGTGTTCTGAGCAATCCTATAGTTCAAACTTTTCCTTCATGATGTCTATCCATTGTTCGACTACGTCAATATCTCCTTCGCCGTTATAGGTTGGGGCTTCAATATCCAAAACCCTTGTATGGTACATGAGGGAGGAAACTGTCGTTCCTATCGTTCTGGTTGGGGTTGAGGGTGCTGGATCCCCTCATCATTCTGACCCTCGACCTCATCATTTGGTTGATGCCTTCTTATTTGAGTATCTATGAGAACGAGTTAACTCAATAATATAAGAAGAATCTATATGAGAGATTTACTCAATACTTACTTGAGGAGTAGAGTTGCAGTTGCTCAAGATGCTTGCACATGACTTTTATATTTAATGCAATATGATTATATGAACAATAATGACAATGCTTTGTTCTATACTCTACTATGAACACTGGGGAGCCAAGAACTTAGGCTCTGATATCAAACTGTAAAGCTCCCAAAATCAGCCCTTCTGTCACGTATGCAGTCAGATTGACCAATGGAGAGCTACATTGCCTACTGCTTCCTTGACATTGACCAGTCAATAAATGGACCACGTGGCAATAGAAATAATAAATAAACAATTGAAAGAAAGGAGTTTGCAGAAGAAATATCATTAGAAAATCAAAGGATGTCATATTTAATGAAATTGTTCAAGAAAAACGGAATTTAGATGATTCAAATAGTTTGAGTAAATATTCCCATATGCTAGGTTAAAAGAGGAAATTGCAATATCTTTCGGATACAAGATCAAGGAATTCAAATAAGAAAATAAAGGAGCAAAAAACTATAGCATTAGTCGAGTCATGTGCAACGGTCCTTGAGCTCTGCGCTTTCCAACACCTCCCTAAGCAAGGTTCTTACCTGCAAAATTCCAATACAGGGGCATAGAATACCCGTGAGCGGAACGTCCAGTACGCATAGATACATAGACGATAAAATGATAATCAGCTTCAAATCAATAATAATAATAATAATAAAGGGTGATCAATAGAACACGTGTTCTTTTAACATTGGTCTCAATACTTTGATCACAGTGGGCCATGGACAATACTTATCTATGTCTATACTTTATTCATTACTATATCAATACATTGCTCTGTTCTGTAGACAATATTTTATCTTTACTATATCATGTTCTGTATTTTACTTTATATTACTCTATCATGCTTTACTGTACGCAATACAATACTTTACCATGTTATGCTTTAATTTTACCATAGTGTACTCTGTTGTACATTACCATGCTTTGCTTTACTCTATGTGATACTACATCTTTTACATTACTATAAAGTCCTTGAAGTTCGTTATCCTATGCGAGCTCAACTTAATTAAGTGCGAAGCTAGAAGTGCCTCTATACATTATGTTGCCATGATGCCCATAAAAGAAAGGTGCATGCTAAGGCATACCCTTTTTGGAATACAGGCGGGAGAGGACCTGTGCCACGGGAATAGTGATCGTTGTGTTTCATTGTCTTCTCAACTGAGCTACATGTCCCTCTAGCACTATACTTTATAATCTATATGTTGCCCCCGTGGGGGAAGAGTGCGTAATACATCACCCTTATTCGGAGCAAAGGTGGGAGAGGGTCTGTGGTCCAGGAGCAGTGGTCGTTAATACTAGTAGGTGCACTATCTCTTCAGTACAGCTACTTGTCCCTTCTCTATCTCTGTAATACCGTCACAGTGGGGCTATTAATACCCACCTTATGACGTTAGCCATGGTGGGGCTATTAATACCCACCTGTTAGCCTCTATACTATGTGCGGCATATAGCTATTCCGTTATTTCATATTTACTTTACTTATCTTGTTTATCATCATTGGAGTTTGAAATCATAGATCAGAAAACGGTAAAGTCAGATCCCCTTCCTTTGGAAGAAAAGTCTGTCACATGTCTTACTATATTAGACATGATCTCAGGTGGGCCAGTCGAGATTTGGACCCAACTATGGGTGTTTGGGCCATAAGGGTATTTTCATCTTTTATGTCAGGATTCGAAATCTTTCTTCTCTAGACCGATCGACCGTTGTTAATGGATCGGTCGACTTCTATGGGTGGACCGGTCGACCGCTCTGTGCACCGAGCCGGTTGATCGTTCACAATGAATTGATCGATCGATCGCTGGTGCGCATCGGTGCCTCGCAAGATCGGTCGACCTTACTGTTAGGATCTGCACAGATATTCTCTGCGGACTTTTGCCAAATCGATCGACCGATCGTGCGAGATCGGCCGACCGACAATCCGGTCGAGAGTCCATCGACATGGTTCTCGGTGGATTGGTCGACCGATCTTACGGAGTTGGTCAACTGATTTCGCGAATGAAACAGGTCCGCCGGTCATCTTCCTCATTTCCGATCGGCTTCCGACCGTCGAATTGCGATGGTGTCAATATGAAAACTGTTGCAAAGTTCTCAAGGTCGTAATGGAATTATAATATGCAACAAATGATCAACCTTTTATCATCTAGGGGATTTACGAGTCTAAGGTACCTTTTTCGGATGAATTTCGTTCGCCGGAGGTGCGTTCGTCCTCTTCTCAACCTCCGATCGTCCTTGTCCGATGATGTGGTGTGGGCGACCTCACTAGTGTGTCGAAAGGACTGCTACTCATGCGAGAGGTGCATTCTCGTTCGCCCCTATTCTGCTCGGTATGCGCCTGGACGCTGTTCGTCGCTCGTCATTCGTCGATAGCCGGAGAAGAAAAAGAAAAAGAGCAAAGAAGGGAGAGTGGAGCTGTGGCAGCTGTGGCGGCCGAGGGGAGTCCAAAGGGGGGGGGAGTGGGGAAGAGAGAGAATCGGGGAGTGTGACCGATTCTCTCGTTCCCCTCTCTTTTTTTTTGGTCGTTACACATATGACACCCGGATTGTCTGCAACAAAGTTTTCATTCCAAATCAACAATGTTTGCATTCTTGAATGGATGGATGTTGTTAAGTATATAAAATTATTAATAAACTTTTTCTAATGATTTAAGTTTTTAAAAAATTAATTAGCACATCAATTTTAATATAGTATGATAAGAGTAAATCTTATTAATAACTTAATAAAAAAAATTCTTTCTTATTTGTTATCCACGTACTGAGTTAGACTAAATCAAAATTGTGTGAGAGAATGTTAATAATATAAAATTATTAATGTTGAATTACCAATATAAAATTAATAATGTTGGTTAAATTTTATATACCCAGAGATAAATAAATACAAATAATTCAAATACTGAGAATAAACTTTAATGTTTTGCATTCTCTAACCTTTTTTTTATCATATTTGGAGTTCTATAAAATATCTCCTTTTAATTGTCATTACTATATTATGTATATTTATTGTAAAGAATCCTTTTTATTTATTTTTAAGCATTACCGTGTTTGTTTATAGCATTTTATTTTTTATTTATTATTAAAAATGTCATTTTTATTGTGCAGGTGCTACAATTTCTTAGTATATTATTCATTTAGCGAGCTATACCAATAAGATGTTTCCTTAGTGTAGTCATCAAAATAAATATAATATATGACTTTATGTATCATAAAATGCATATAAATATGAAATATAATAACAAATTCGTATCTCAAACTTGATGATAGTATTATTTTCTAAAAAGCGAAGAAAATAAGTAGGACACAAAGTAAATTAGCTAGACAGATTAATACATAATTTTTTAATGCATAAATATCATATTTTCTTCAACTAATATTAAAATATATCAAATTAATATTTAATTATTTTATAAATATACGATTTATCTAATTTTGCATTATTCACACATGACACGGACTATCACACTTGTATATATTAATAAAGCAGTAAACGACTACATTTCAGTGATGTTCTGCAGATAATGGCCCAATGGCCATTGTGGTGTAGTTTGGGACGCATGGAATGGGTTTCAATTAATTCAATAGGCTTCCAAGTGTGTGGCTTATTATGACATCTTTTCTTTTGTTATTTTTTTTCCTTTCTTTACGTACATAATCCAAAAAAAAAATGCAAAACTAAAATCAAGTGACCCTATCCTAGATATTATCGTCTTGACAACTAGAAAGGAATGCTTTAACCCTAATTAATCCGACGTTTTCTTTAACTTAGTCACGAAAGAGTGCACAATATTCATCTTCTAAATTTTTTGATCACTTTAAGCAAATATTAATTCAGTTTTTATCATGAGTGAGTCAGCGGCGGAGCTAAGAACAATCGACGGTGCATTCACTAAGTAACATATAATAAGATATTTTATTTTTATGTCTTTAAAATTATAATTACAAGCTTTTGAATTCATTTTTTTTATGAAATGTAAAAATTAACTAAAATCTCTAGTCCAAATTATCCATATATATGATATTTTATAACTAAATTAGCAAATTAAAAAAATTATAAATATCATTTTTTTGGTAAAAAAATAATATTCAATAAGTCATTTTTTAAATAACTATAACTAAAACTAATAATTTTTAATAAAAATGTGATGATTCTTTTAACAAATTAGTCTAGTGAGGTTTTCATTTTAGACAACTTTTCAATAATGGAATACAACTTTAACAAATGACATAATTATATATCTAAAATAATTATATATAAATAATCAAACATTTTACCTGGATGGATGAAAGATATGAAGTTAAATTAATGATATATAAGTTTTATAGAATGATGTTAATGAAATTATTATATTAAATTTAAATTTAATAAAATATATTTAAAGAGAACCTAAAACTTAATAACGAAAGAAGCGCCAAGAATAAAATGGCATAATAGCTTTATGGCCACAAAAGGAAAAAGCAATGTAATATGTCCAACACGAATGAATTAGCAAAAAAAAAAGTGGTATATAAGATTTTTGTAAATCTAACTGCCCGTAAAAGAATTATGATATAGAAACAAAAAATAAATTGAACAGGAAGGAAAATAATTGCCGCAAGGATATTGGAATTCGGGATGGCGTTATTCCATTTAGTTGTTGATACCAGCAGATCAATTGGCTATTTGAGTCCAAAACACATCATAATGAATTAAGTAATTTCAGTGTCAACACGTGCAAGCGCGTGCAGTACCTCCCTCCGCCTTTTGATGTGAGTCTAGTAGATAGAAAGATAAGTCAAAAAAGATATGAATTAGATTAAATTTATAGTCTCTTAATTAATAGGGTTCATGCTGTTGTATCATAATTGATTCTCAAATATTGAAGAACTAGTTCATTTTTTTTTTGAAAAAAAAGAAAAAAAAAACATGGCAACAATGGTACAATGGCACAGTTATGGCGACTACTTTGGAAAAAGAAGGATTACGCTCAAGTGGGGCAAACCAAGCCATATGTTAGTAAATAAGGCGACATTGCATTATATTTATATCAACACCCTCCATTTGTTGCGGGTTCAATCAATCGGAAGCATCGCTTTCTTGGAAACAAACAAGAACGATGGCAAAGGACTTGGAAAGCTCATGGACCATCTTGAAGAAGCCCAGAGACCTAAGCCTGGTAACATATAGCCCACGATGTCACAATTTTTAAATTAGATGTTGATCGTTAACTCTCGTATGGTCCTTCGCGTCAAACTCCCGCTGATTGGTCGATATTTATTATTCATAATTTTTTTATTAACACTTTGGAAAAATATTACGTACCAGACCAGAGTATATATCTTACAGAGTTACACTACACCTTGTGATCTCAGTGAGACTTATGTCCTCTTAATTATCCTTCGTAATCGAAAAAGATATGGAAAATATCTTGAAGTCTAATACAATATGACCTCCCTTAATATGAGGTAGTAAAATAGTATAATGTTCTCATTTAATAATAAAATCTAATACAGTGAAATCTTTTTGTATTGAACCGGTTCAATTGGATTATTTTTATTGAATCGATTCGTTCAGCACGATCAATTTTTTTTCTAAAAATAATGTTTATCAATATTCTAAAAGAACGAACAAACATTTTTAGAAAAAAAAGCATGGCATCCGGCACCTGAGTAAAAAGGAAGAAAAAAAAAAGGGGAACAAAAGCGAAGACACTCCACATTGATCATGTGGCGTACAAGGGCACCACGTCGCCTCTCCGATGCCTCCCCCGGGACCCGCCGATCTTGACCAATTATCTCCTTAGGTTGCGTGAAAAGCTCGCAGGAAAAGGGAGCCCAGACACAGGTGAGACCTACCTGTCCATATCTTTATCTTCATCCTCTTTGGAGAGGAATCAATAATATAATAATAATAGTAATAATGATGATGGTGATCTAAGTAATTGTAGCTAAAAGTTTTGTGGATCACAATATTTGTTTCTTTCAGATATAGTTTAGTAATAAAGTTAGATCAGATGGCCAATGGATCAGATTACTTTATGATCTACTAATTTAAAGAGTGGTTGATCTATTCGATTCGGTAGGATGTAAAAGTAAAACAGTAATGCACCGCATCAATGACTATCGTAATATTTAAAAATCTATAGGTTAATAATTAATTATGATTATCACGATATATAGTAGCACAATTATTATTATTATAAAAAAAGCAGGAATTCCGAAAATGTGGGGGCGGTAGAATGAGACGTGTGCAGATGAGATGCAGGTGGTGGTGGGGTGCGAGGGGCAATGACTCACCGCCAACTGTGTCCAGGTTCGCTTCATCTCGGGATACGAATCCAAGACCCCCTACGATGCAGGGACCCAACCGAGACGGAGGGGGGCCCTCCTGCACATAAATCATGTCTACCTGCATGCATGTGGGGGACACCCATCATTATATATATATATATTATATATATACATATATGAAAAAATGATATATATATACATTGATTTGGTGTCTGAGTCTTTGATGTTTGGATTTTTTAAACATACTTTTTCTTTTGAGTTTGGTTTGAAATGGGATATTGTTTTTCATTTTTCACTTAAAAAATTGTATTATGTTTTTGTGAGCTCTATTTATTGCTTTTATTATGTTATTACGTTAATTCTGAATTGAATTTGATTTAAGTATCAAAATGAGTATAAGAGTTTATTCCATAATATTCTGTTAAACATTATTAAAAAAACTTTTAAAAAAGGTGAAAAATAGACCTTGTCATTAAAAAGGTTAACCTTGCAATATTTAGAAATATATTATTTCATTGAAAAGGCAAAAAAATTGTATTCTTACTTCAGATCTCTAAAAAACAATTAATTCATCAGAATAATTATTCCTGTTCCAAGAATAATTATTCGTGGACCAAAGAGAATTCAAGTTTTTGCTGTCTTTTTTTCCTTTAGGAATACAACAAATGCGCTGTAATAATGAGGAAAAGATGTGTCTATATATTTTGGTCAACTCTTCGGGTTGAAAAATAAATTGAGCTGTTCTCCTTTCTCTCACTGTTTATCGAGCAATTTCATTTTTTTTACATACTAAATATTTTAAGCTAATAATAATTTATAATGAAGTCATGAAGAAGATATAAATATATTTTTATTTAGTTTCTTTTATACTTTTAATAATATTATTTGTAGTATCCTTCGACTGCATTTGATAGCAGAATTTGTTCAAGTTCTATCAAACACAGTGTGTGATGAAAATTTTATATGTGACGTCTGGTCAAAAGTTCTTGTCGAAGATAAAAATATTTATTCTTTTTCTTCTACTTTATGTCTTGTCAATCTCAATTTTTAACTTTTTTTTACATCTATTTTTATTATTTTGTAATATAAATATATATTATTTAGTTATTTATTAATATATTATTAGTGATATTATAAAATAATTTATTAAATATTATTAATTAAAACCATTATAAAATAATTAGTTCTAATAATTAATAAATATTTTATTAATTAAACTAATCGATTATTATTTAAAAAATTATATTATATTTGAATCTTAAAATATACGTAAATTATTAAATAATATTATTAATATTATAATTTATGTAAATTATAATATTAATAATATATTCTTATTTATTATAATTTTATATTTCATAAAATAATAAATTATATTTTTAGTTCTTATTTTTTATTCAAACACTCACTAAAATTTATTTATCAAATCAATTTTTTAAATCTTCGTTATTATATTTTTTCATTAAAACTCTAACTTAAATTTTTCTATCAATTCGATTAATTCTCGAGAACCAACATTGTTTGTGAACTTTTCATATCAAATTTAATTGTTTATTTTAAAAATTCTTCGAGATTAATGTGAAACGCATACCGGCTTTTCTGTTTTTAATCGAATAAAAAGTATTTTAAATCAAACATAACAAAAACTTTAAATTTGACAGTTTCTATAAAAAAAGAACGTAAGAAAGAAAGCGAATTTTAAAATTTTTATGCAATTTTACCTTCGTTAAAATAAACATTTGTAAGGAAGAAAAAAAAGAGAAGAAAATATCAAATGGGAGCCGAGCCGCAAGCAATCGGTAAATGGGAACATGATACTAAAAATATCTTCTTCTGCCGCTTTTGCCAAATAAATTTTTTTCGCCAGCTTCTGCTGTTGCTGTGGTCCTCTTTGTACGATTACCAGGAGGAGGAGCCTTCGCTCGCTTTTCTGATCCTTGCTGCAATGCCCTGAGGACGCGGCGATGGAGTGATGGTCCGAGAATGGTCTCCGCAGACGTCTCCAACCGAAAATTCCAACCCCGCTTCGCTGCAGTGGCGGACTGCTCTTGGGAGCTCGCGATTTGCCGGTCGGGAGACTCAAGGCCACGCCTTTCTTGTCGTTCTGCTCGGCGTCGAGGTCGCCTTGTCTTATCCGTTTACTTGTTAGCACCTGAGCTGTGATCAATTGGAGATTGCGATTTGCGGGCAAGAGGTCCGTCTTTTGGCTCTGATTTGATCTCCGGTGTTCATTTGGTTTCGGTGTTCGAATTCAATCCGTTTTAGTGTTGATTTCCACTTGATGCGTCGTCGTATCGTTTTTGGTTGTGGAGGTAGAGGGAGAGGGGAAGAAGGGAGGCATCCATGAAGAAGGTGAAGTCACCTTTTTTGGAGGTGCTATTTAGGGGTTTGCCCCTAGATGATGGTGAAAAAGTTTTGATTTTGGAACCATTGAGCTAATTTATAAGGGGAACGTGAAGGGGTTAAAGAATAAGTGATGAGTACCCAAAGGCCTGGTAGTTTATCATATGGAAAATTGATAGTGATTCTAAGATTGTTTATAGCTTTTCTGCATAAAGTTCCTATACCAAATTATTGTTCTTGTTTTGAAGTTTTATGGATTAATACTGTTTTTTATTACAGGGAATTAGAAGAATACTAACTGGGATTAACGTCTATAATCCTGTTAGAAAATACATCTTTGGCTGGTCCTCTTACCGTGTGCGAATTTGTTGAAAGCGCTTGATGGAAATGTTAATTTTGTTCTGCAATTGCCTGTTGATCCTATCTAACTTTGTCGTCGTTTCTGCCTCCGAGGATGAATTTTCAGTCTGCAATTGTGACGGAGACCACTTTTGGAGTGTAAACGACATTTTTAGATGCCAGAAAGTGAGCGACTTCTTGATTGCAGCGGCTTATTTCTCCATTCCCCTAGAGCTTTTATATTTTGTAACATGCTCCAGCCTTTTTCCCTTTAAATGGGTTGTCTTCCAGTTCGTGTCATTCATAACTCTCTGTGGATTAACTCACCTACTTAATGTGTTCACCTATGAGCCACATTCGTTCCTTCTGATGTTAGCTCTTACAGCTACAAAATTCCTTACAGCTCTTGTGTCATTCTTAACTGCTATAACCCTCTTGACTTTGATTCCTCAGCTCCTTAGAGTGAAGTTGAGGGAGAATTTTCTGAGGATCAAAGCTTGTGAGTTAGACCGTGAAGTAGGGTTGATGAAAAGGAAGGAAGAAGCTAGCTGGCATGTGCGTATGCTAACTCAGGAGATCCGGAAATCACTTGATAGGCATACAATTTTGTACACAACCTTGGTTGAGCTATCAAAGACATTGGAACTGCAAAATTGTGCTGTGTGGATGCCAAATGAGGATAAGTCAGATATGATTCTCACTCATGAGTTGAACAGAAGTAGCTCTTCTGGCAATATTCTTCCGGTTCCTATGGATGATCCAGATATATTGGCAATTAAGGAAACAAATGGTGTGAAAATACTAAAGCCAGAATCTGCTCTTGGTTGTGCAAGTAGTGGAGTACTTATTGAGTCTGGAGCTGTTGCCGCAATACGAATGCCTATTCTGAAAGTTGCTGATTTCAAAGGTGGAACACCTCAACTCATCCAAACATGCTATGCCATATTGGTATTGGTACTCCCTAAAGATGACTCAAGGATTTGGAGGCAACATGAGCTAGAGATTATTGAAGTGGTTGCTGATCAGGTTGCTGTTGCATTATCTCATGCTGCTGTCTTGGAGGAGTCGCATCTAATGAGAGACAAATTGGTAGAGCAGAATAAGGCATTGCTACAGGCGAAGCAGGACCTTATGATGCCTAGTGAAGGAAGGAACTCATTCCAAAATGTTGTCAGCCGAGGAATGAAGAAGCCTATGCAATCAATTCTCGGTCTGTTGTCTATGATGCAACAGGAAAATTTGACTTCTGAACAGAGACTCGCTGTTGATGCTATGGCAAAAACTGGTAATGTTGTTTCAACTTTGATTAATGATGTGGTCGAGATATCTGCTACCAATGGTGAAGATTTTGCATTGGAAATTAGGCCCTTTCATCTGCATCAATTGGTTAAGGAGGCTGCTAGCATCGCCAGGTGTCTCTGTGACCGTATGGGCTTTGGATTTGGTTTCCAGGTTGAGAACATGGTGCCTGATAGAGTTGTCGGCGATGAGAGGCGGATTCTTCACATAATTTTGCATATTATTGGCAGCTTGTTAAATAGGCTGAATGAAGGATATGTAACATTACGAATGTGGAGTGAGGATGAATTGGAGGAGTGGCAAAAGCAGAGGCTAGCTCCGTGGAGGTCAAACTTTTCAAGTGGGTATACATGTGTGAAATTTGAGGTTGCTATTAGAAGATCATTAAGTTCGAAATCAGTATCATCAATTCAGCTTGAGAGGAGGTGCAGTAGCAAAGGTCTTGATATGACCCTCAGCTTCAGCATGTGTAAAAGGCTTGTGCAGGTACCTACAGTTACATATTTACAACTGGTCTAGTAATTAGAACATTCTTTTCATATGTGTCCTCATGATTGGTGGAAGCCTTTAACAAGTCTAGCTTGTACACATGTAACACACCTACAATGCATCACTTTACTCAACCTTTTTCTTGATTGGTGGAAGTCTTTAACAAAACTCTGCCTATATTTTATAGCCGGTCCCAAGCCCGGATAAAGGAGGAGGGTTGTGTTAGGCCCCGACAGCCAGCATAAAATCCTGTCGAATCTTATGAACATGGATCAACGAATATGTTACTAATAGAGCGGAATGGCGTCGTATGATCCATGTAGCCGACCCCACCTAGTGGGATAAGGCTTTGTTGTTGTTGTTGGTGGAAGTCTTTAACAAGTCTAGCTTGTACACATGTAACACACCTACAATGCATCACTTTACTCAACCTTTTTCTTGAAGGAATCAACCGACTCTATCCTGATACGTGGTTTTCTGTATTTGTAACATGGACTGTTCCCAAGACATTTCACTTGAATTACTATATAATGTCTGACTGTGCAAATAGGGAATATGGTCCATTAGTTTTCTTAAATTGTACTGTAATAAAATATAAGGCATGTTTTCATTTAGTCCTATAAACTCTGAATAGGTAAACATCAAGGTGGTAAGAAGTTGTAACTACTTGAATTTGCACAATCTTGAGTTTGAGTAACTCATCTGGCATGCATTTTATTGGTGAACTTTTTTTCTGAATGTCTGGTTTGTAAAGTTTAACTCCGCCTATATTTTATAGCCGGTCCCAAGCCCGGATAAAGGAGGAGGGTTGTGTTAGGCCCCGACAGCCAGCATAAAATCATGTCGAATCTTATGAACATGGATCAACGAATCGGAATGGCGTCGTATGATCCATGTAGCCGACCCCACCTAGTGGGATAAGGCTTTGTTGTTGTTGTTTGTTGTCTGGTTTGTAAAGTTTCATCCATTGTAGAGAATAGTTTAGGTTATAAGATTGAACCTCTGATTAGGAAAGAAGGAAGTTTGTTCCATTTCTCCCCTACTAGTATCTGGTTGTTCCATTTCTCCCCTACTAGTATCTGGCTGGTCATGCTCCTAAAGTTGGTTTCTTACGCATTATGCTGATCCAACAGCTTATTGTCAGTGCATTTCCAGTGCTAATGGTTCCTACAAAAGATATAGTGTTTTTTCGATGATAGTTAATCGATAATGCTGTCATCATATAGTTAAGTTTTATCTGATTTGATTCTTGCTTATGCTGATCCATCAGCTGTGGACAAACTAACAAGCTTAAGATGTAATTTCAGCTCATGCAGGGTAATATCTTGGTAGTTCCAGATTCACAAGGTCTGCCAAAGAGTATGACCCTTTTTCTCCGGTTACAACTGCAACCTCGCCGTAGCTCCCAGAATTAGAATGATCCTCTGCTTCAAGCTTCCTATCCTAAAGGAGGCCAGTGGATTATCTGCAGATGATGGCATCATTTATGTTGGAGTGATGCAGGCATCTGGGCACACATTGGCTTCAAACTTCCCATCCTAAAAGAGGCCTGTGACCATCTCTTGGGGTCCTTGGTGATAAAACTTGCCAAATGTGATTACAAAAATCAAGAATTGGAGGCTGGCATCTGATTCTTGCCACGACATCAAAGTGCGGGGAGAATAACTGGGGAGAAGTTTGATTGAATATGATTTGTTACAACTACAAGCCATTGGAGAGCAATTTTTCATGTTCAGAACATGCAGGAAATGTCACTTAGCCAAGAGACTTCATTTTGAGTCTGAATTTTGTTGCTTGTCATATCCTCCTGATACAATTACGATCAGATGCGGGTGACACTTTTTAATACATTCTATACGGAAAACTTGTAAAGAGATTTTACATGTGCACTCTCAAACTGGATAAGCAATTTTGTGTATCCACCATTGTAACATTTCCCTGCTGAAGAAATCGTTGTGCGTTTTGGGCCTTTGGAAGTTAGAAACTTTTGAGGATTTTTTTTTCCATTCATCTCACTCAGAGTTGGGTATTGAGTATTTGCATCGAGTTGAATCCTTCCATGGCTTATACAACCTTGTCATCAACGTTTACTTTATGCAATATGTTGTTCTATTGTGACTTTCTGCAGAAAAGTGGAGCAACATGTAGCTACTAGAAACAGAACGAACCTTTAGCTTCTATTTAGAGATTTCTCGTGAAATCAAACACCGTAAGTCGTGGTCTATGCTTAGTTATTGATGAAAGTTATCTAATTAAAGATTGACTATTGAAAACAGGGCCAACTGTCAAGAGTATGTGACCACTGGTACTACTGAAAACTAGTGGAGGTTTTCTGCAGAAAATCTTTGGCATGAAGATATCGATGCTGCTGCAAGAAGTTATCCTCAACCGTTACCACTCAGCACCTAGAACCAATTATTGCAATCAGTAGAACGTAATAAGCTCTGTAATCTATGTGGATTAACTACGTAAGACGACAGCTTGCGGATAGCAGTTTATTTTAGAACAGCATCAAAGCTCAAATTTATATAAAAGATATGGACATCGTGGCCATTTGGTTGTTTTCAAAAGATTCTCTTATGCTTCAAAACTAGTTTCGAGGTTTCCATAGTGGAGAGAGAGTTGCCCTCATGTGTGATTCTACGTTGCAAGAAATGCCAGCTTACAATATGAGATGGCGCATCATATTCCCTACCAGATGAGAAAAGAGCAAATAATAAAGAACTTAACATCAGGAGAAGCAGCCAAATTAGTATAAAGTACAAGTGGTAATATTGGTTCAGGTTTGGGTGACCCATCCGGACCTGACTTGAGTCAGGTTAGGTCAATGATAGGGTTAGAACTTGATCATATTTCAATTACTGAGTCAGACATAAGTCCCGACTCAAAGATTTAATATTTTCTTTTATAAGTTTTTTTATTTTTCTATTTAATTTTAGGATTATGTTTTGTTAAAAAATAAAATATATAATTGTGAAAACAATATTTGAAAATATTTATGTTTTGAAATAAAAAAAGTAAGAAAAAAATAACAGGATGAGGATTGAGTTAGATCAGGTCTAATCTTCAAATTAAGTTTAATTCGACCCGATGAAAATTGATCGAGATGGATGCAACTCGACCAGTAAAGTCCACCCGATGGCCTGCACTAAGGAGGCATTTCTCTATAAATAATTTTTGCATATTACCAAATAATAATGTATTAAATTATCTGAGTTCACAATATTACTTGTTCACTTATAATAGATAATGAAAATATGAATTACCTAAACAATTTACATTTTCTTATGGAAGGGGTGACCAATTTAAATTGCTATTTGAGTTGTAATTTTTTAATTTCACTTTCTACAATTGTCCTTTGAATTTTTATATAAATAAACTATAAAAATAAATAAATAAATTATAAGATTAATGAAATAAATCTTAATTAATTATTATGAATATATTATTTTTAAAATATATTAATAATTTTATGGATGAAAATACGTGTTTGTGATTTAAGTTAACAAAATTCAAAATAAAAAAAAAATATTGATTAGGGGTATATTCCTAAAATTGTATATTAACTCATAAATATTTATCAAATAAATTATTTATATATACTAAGATAATTTAATAAATGACAATCATTCTGATAGGCAATTCATATTGTTAGGTAATTTTGAATGACAAATGCTAATGCATCTTAAGATCGAGTTTATTTGGTTGGGGTG